>JAUIMM010000109.1:7685000-8250000 GCA_031769625.1 Taudactylus pleione | reverse complement strand
CATTGGTTTGGGCTTGAGAAGAATGTGCTACCATAACATGAACACTGTATTGCGATATGAATTGCAAAGAATTAAAATAAAGGCAAAGTTGGGTATAGCTAAATCTGTAATAAGTATAAGCTACAGTTCCCATTCCTGCTTGCAGGAAGCAGCTGCAAATGACTGATTAATATGTAGATGTTGTACGATGCTAGTGCAGCCTGCAGATGCATTTCTTTTGTGGTAAAATAGTGTTGCAGGACTATAGAACAGATATAGTTCAATTTTAAAACATACAATGAGCACAGGGAGAAAGCCAAGCAGCACAGGGAGAGAGTCAGTAAGCACAGAGAGAAAACCAATCAGCACCGGGAGAAAGCCAAGCAGCACAGGGAGAAAGCCAAGCAGCACAGGGAGAAAGCCAATGAACACAAAGAAAAAAACAAATGAGCACAGGGAGAAAAACCAATGAGCACAGGGAGAAAGCCAAAGAGCATATGAGAGAAACCCAAGCAGCACAGGGAGAAAACCAATGAGCATAGGGAGAAAAACAGTGAGCGCAGGGGAAAAAAAACAATGAGCACAGGGAGAAATACAATAAACACAGGGAGAAAGACAAGTAGCATAGGGAGAAAGCCAATGAGCACAGGGAGAAAGACCAAGAGCATAGGGAGAAAGCCAGTGAGCACAGGGAGAAAGATAAGCAGCATAGGGAGAAAGCCAGTGAGCACAGGGAGAAAGATAAGCAGCATAGGGAGAAAGCCAAAGAGCACAGGGAGCGAGCCAATGAGCATAGGGAGAAAGGCAGTGAGCACAGGGAGAAAGCCAATGAGCACAGGGAGAGAGACAAGCAGCACAGGGAGAAAGCCAATGAGCACAGGGAGAGACCATGAGCACAGGGAGAAAGACCATGAGCACAGGGAGAAAGCCAATGAGCATAGGGAGAAAGAGAAACAGCACATAGAGAAAGCAAATGAGCACAGGGAGAAAACCAATGAGCATAGGGAGAAAAATAAGTAGCATAGTGAGAAAGCCAATGAGCACAGGGAGAAAGACCATGAACATAGGGAGAAAGCCAATGAGCACAGGGAGAAAGACAAGCAGCATAGGGAGAAAGCCAATGAGCACAGGAAGAGAGACAAGCAGCACAGGGAGAAAGCCAATGAGCACAGGGAGCGAGCCAATGAGCACAGGGAGAAAGCCAATGAGCACAGGGAGCGAGCCAATGAGCATAGGGAGAAAGCCAGTGAGCACAGGGAGAAAGGCAATGAGCACAAGGAGAAAGACCATGAGCATAGGGAGAAAGCCAGTGAGCACAGGGAGAAAGACAAGCAGCACAGGGAGAGAGACAAGCAGCACAGGGAGAAAGCCAATGAGCACAGGGAGAGCACCAATGAGCATAGGGAGAAAGCCAGTGAGCACAGGGAGAAAGACAAGCAGCACAGGGAGAAAGGCAATGAGCACAGGGAGAGAGACCATGAGCACAGGGAGAAATCAATGAGCATAGGGAGAAAAATAAGTAGCATAGTGAGAAAGCCAATGAGCACAGGGAGAAAGACCATGAGCATAGGGAGAAAGCCAATGAGCACAGGGAGAGACACCATGAGCATAGGGAGAGAGCCAGTGAGCACAGGGAGAAAGTCAAGCAGCACAGGGAGAAAGCCAATGAGCACAGGGAGGAGAGACAAGCAGCACAGGGAGACAGCCAATGAGCACAGGGAGAGAGACCATGTGCACAGGGAGAAAGCAAATTAGCACAGGGAGAAAGCCAAGCAGCACAGGGGGAAAACCAATGAGCATAGGGAAAAAAATAAGTAGCTTAGTGAGAAAGCCAATGAGCACAGGTGAAAAAAAACAATGAGCACAGGGAGAAAGACAAGTAGCATAGGGAGAAAGCCAATGAGCACAGGGAGAAAGACAAACAGCACAGGGAGAAAAACCAATGAGCACAGGGAGAAAAATAAATAGCATAGTGAGAAAGCCAATGAGCACAGGGAGAAAGACAAGCAGCATAGGGAGAAAGCCAATGAGCACAGGGAGAAAGACAAGCAGCATAGGGAGAAAGCCAATGAGCACAGGGAGAGAGACAAGCAGCACAGGGAGAAAGCCAATGAGCACAGGGAGAGAGCCAATGAGCATAGGAAGAAAGCCAGTGAGCATAGGGAGAAAGACAAGCAGCATAGGGAGAAAGCCAATGAGCACAGGGAGAAAGGCAATGAGCACAGGCCGAAAGACCATGAGCATAGGGAGAAAGCCAGTGAGCACAGGGAGAAAGACAAGCAGCATAGGGAGAAAGCCAATGAGCACAGGCAGAGAGACAAGCAGCACAGGGAGAAAGGCCATGAGCACAGGGAGAAAGACCATGAGCATAGGGAGAAAGCCAGTGAGCATAGGGTGAAAGCCAATGAGCACAGGGAGAGAGCCAATGAGCATAGGGAGAAAGCCAGTGAGCACAGGGAGAAAGGCAATGAGCACAGGGAGAGAGACAAGCAGCACAGGGAGAAAGCCAATGAGCACAGGGAGAAAGACCATGAGCATAGGAAGAAAGCCAGTGAGCACAGGGAGAAAGACAAGCAGCTTAGGGAGAAAGCCAATGAGCACAGGGAGAGAGACAAGCAGCACAGGGAGAAAGGCAATGAGCACAGGGCGAAAGACCATGAGCATAGGGAGAAAGCCAGTGAGCACAGGGAGAAAGACAAGCAGCATAGGGAGAAAGCCAATGAGCACAGGGAGAGAGACAAGCAGCACAAGGAGAAAGGCAATGAGCACAGGGAGAAAGACCATGAGCATAGGGAGAAAGCCAGTGAGCATAGGGTGAAAGCCAATGAGCACAGGGAGAGAGCCAATGAGCATAGGGAGAAAGCCAGTGAGCACAGGGAGAAAGCCAATGAGCACAGGGAGAGAGCCAATGAGCATAGGGAGAAAGTCAATGAGCACAGGGAGAGAGACAAGCAGCACAGGGAGAAAACCAATGAGCACAGGGAGAAAGACCATGAGCACAGGGAGAAAGCCAATGAGCATAGGGAGAAAGAGAAGCAGCACATAGAGAAAGCAAATGAGCACAGGGTGAAAGCCAAGCAGCACAAGGAGAAAGCCAATGAGCACAGGTGAAAAAAAACAATGAGCACAGGGAGAAAGACAAGTAGCATAGGGAGAAAGCCAATGAGCACAGGGAGAAAGACAAGCAGCACAGGGAGAAAAACCAATGAGCACAGGGAGAAAAATAAGTAGCATAGTGAGAAAGCCAATGAGCACAGGGAGAAAGACAAGCAGCATAGGGAGAAAGCCAATGAGGACAGGGAGAGAGACAAGCAGCACAGGGAGAAAGCAAATGAGCACAGGGAGAAAACCAATGAGCATAGGGAGAAAAATAAGTAGCATAGTGAGAAAGCCAATGAGCACAGGGAGAAAGACCATGAACATAGGGAGAAAGCCAATGAGCACAGGGAGAAAGACAAGCAGCACAGGGAGAAAGCCAGTGAGCACAGGGAGAAAGCCAATGAGCACAGGGAGAAAGACCATGAGCATAGGGAGAAAGCCAGTGAGCACAGGGAGCGAGCCAATGAGCACAGGGAGCGAGCCAATGAGCATAGGGAGAAAGCCAGTGAGCACAGGGAGAAAGCCAATGAGCACAGGGAGAAAGACCATGAGCATAGGGAGAAAGCCAGTGAGCACAGGGAGAAAGACAAGCAGCACAGGGAGAGAGACAAGAAGCACAGGGAGAAAGCCAATGAGCTCAGGGAGAGCACCAATGAGCATAGGGAGAAAGCCAGTGAGCACAGGGAGAAAGACAAGCAGCACAGGGAGAAAGGCAATGAGCACAGGGAGAGAGACCATGAGCACAGGGAGAAAGCAAATGAGCACAGGGAGAAAACCAATGAGCATAGGGAGAAAAATAAGTAGCATAGTGAGAAAGCCAATGAGTACAGGTGAAAAAAAACAATGAGCACAGGGAGAAAGAAAAGTAGCATAGGGAGAAAGCCAATGAGCACAGGGAGAAAAACTAATGAGCACAGGGAGAAAAATAAGTAGCATAGTGAGAAAGCCAATGAGCACAGGGAGAAAGACCATGAGCATAGGGAGAAAGCCAATGAGCACAAGGAGAGACACCATGAGCATAGGGAGAGAGCCAGTGAGCACAGGGAGAAAGTCAAGCAGCACAGGGAGAAAGCCAATGAGCACAGGGAGGAGAGACAAGCAGCACAGGGAGACAGCCAATGAGCACAGGGAGAAAGGCCATGAGCACAGGGAGAGAGACAAGCAGCACAGGGAGAAAGCCAATGAGCACAGGGAGAAAGACCATGAGCATAGGAAGAAAGCCAGTGAGCACAGGGAGAAAGACAAGCAGCTTAGGGAGAAAGCCAATGAGCACAGGGAGAGAGACAAGCAGCACAGGGAGAAAGGCAATGAGCACAGGGCGAAAGACCATGAGCATAGGGAGAAAGCCAGTGAGCACAGGGAGAAAGACAAGCAGCATAGGGAGAAAGCCAATGAGCACAGGGAGAGAGACAAGCAGCACAAGGAGAAAGGCAATGAGCACAGGGAGAAAGACCATGAGCATAGGGAGAAAGCCAGTGAGCATAGGGTGAAAGCCAATGAGCACAGGGAGAGAGCCAATGAGCATAGGGAGAAAGCCAGTGAGCACAGGGAGAAAGCCAATGAGCACAGGGAGAGAGCCAATGAGCATAGGGAGAAAGCCAATGAGCACAGGGAGAGAGACAAGCAGCACAGGGAGAAAACCAATGAGCACAGGGAGAAAGACCATGAGCACAGGGAGAAAGCCAATGACCATAGGGAGAAAGAGAAGCAGCACATAGAGAAAGCAAATAAGCACAGGGTGAAAGCCAAGCAGCACAAGGAGAAAGCCAATGAGCACAGGTGAAAAAAAACAATGAGCACAGGGAGAAAGACAAGTAGCATAGGGAGAAAGCCAATGAGCACAGGGAGAAAGACAAGCAGCACAGGGAGAAAAACCAATGAGCACAGGGAGAAAAATAAGTAGCATAGTGAGAAAGCCAATGAGCACAGGGAGAAAGACAAGCAGCATAGGGAGAAAGCCAATGAGGACAGGGAGAGAGACAAGCAGCACAGGGAGAAAGCCAGTGAGCACAGGGAGAGCACCAATGAGCATAGGGAGAAAGCCATTGAGCACAGGGAGAAAGACAAGCAGCATAGGGAGAAAGCCAATGAGCAAAGGGAGAGAGACAATGAGCACAGGGAGAAAGCAAATGAGCACAGGGAGAAAACCAATGAGCATAGGGAGAAAAATTAGTAGCATATTGAGAAAGCCAATGAGCACAGGGAGAAAGACCATGAACATAGGGAGAAAGCCAATGAGCACAGGGAGAAAGACAAGCAGCACAGGGAGAAAGCCAATGAGCACAGGGAGCGAGCCAATGAGCACAGGGAGAAAGCCAATGAGCACAGGGAGCGAGCCAATGAGCATAGGGAGAAAGCCAGTGAGCACAGGGAGAAAGCCAATGAGCACAGGGAGAAAGACCATGAGCATAGGGAGAAAGCCAGTGAGCACAGGGAGAAAGACAAGCAGCAGAGGGAGAGAGACAAGAAGCACAGGGAGAAAGCCAATGAGCTCAGGGAGAGCACCAATGAGCATAGGGAGAAAGCCAGTGAGCACAGGGAGAAAGACAAGCAGCACAGGGAGAAAGGCAATGAGCACAGGGAGAGAGACCATGAGCACAGGGAGAAAGCAAATGAGCACAGGGAGAAAACCAATGAGCATAGGTAGAAAAATAAGTAGCATAGTGAGAAAGCCAATGAGTACAGGTGAAAAAAAACAATGAGCACAGGGAGAAAGAAAAGTAGCATAGGGAGAAAGCCAATGAGCACAGGGAGAAAAACCAATGAGCACAGGGAGAAAAATAAGTAGCATAGTGAGAAAGCCAATGAGAACAGGGAGAAAGACCATGAGCATAGGGAGAAAGCCAATGAGCACAGGGAAAGACACCATGAGCATAGGGAGAGAGCCAGTGAGCACAGGGAGAAAGTCAAGCAGCACAGGGAGAAAGCCAATGAGCACAGGGAGGAGAGACAAGCAGCACAGGGAGACAGCCAATGAGCACAGGGAGAGAGACCATGAGCACAGGGAGAAAGCAAATTAGCACAGGGAGAAAGCCAAGCAGCACAGGGAGAAAACCAATGAGCATAGGGAAAAAAATAAGTAGCTTAGTGAGAAAGCCAATGAGCACAGGTGAAAAAAAACAATGAGCACAGGGAGAAAGACAAGTAGCATAGGGAGAAAGCGAATGAGCACAGGGAGAAAGACAAACAGCACAGGGAGAAAAACCAATGAGCACAGGGAGAAAAATAAATAGCATAGTGAGAAAGCCAATGAGCACAGGGAGAAAGACCATGAGCATAGGGAGAAAGCCAAAGAGCACAGGGAGAAAGACAAGCAGCATAGGGAGAAAGTCAATGAGCACAGGGAGAGAGACAAGCAGCACAGGGAGAAAGCCAATGAGCACAGGGAGAGAGCCAATGAGCATAGGAAGAAAGCCAGTGAGCATAGGGAGAAAGACAAGCAGCATAGGGAGAAAGCCAATGAGCACAGGGAGAAAGGCAATGAGCACAGGGCGAAAGACCATGAGCATAGGGAGAAAGCCAGTGAGCACAAGGAGAAAGACAAGCAGCATAGGGAGAAAGCCAATGAGCACAGGGAGAGAGACAAGCAGCACAGGGAGAAAGGCCATGAGCACAGGGAGAAAGACCATGAGCATAGGGAGAAAGCCAGTGAGCATAGGGTGAAAGCCAATGAGCACAGGGAGAGAGCCAATGAGCATAGGGAGAAAGCCAGTGAGCACAGGGAGAAAGGCAATGAGCACAGGGAGAGAGACAAGCAGCACAGGGAGAAAGCCAATGAGCACAGGGAGAAAGCCAATGAGCACAGGGAGAGAGACAAGCAGCACAGGGAGAAAGCCAATGAGCACAGGGAGAAAGACCATGAGCACAGGGAGAAAGCCAATGAGCATAGGGAGAAAGAGAAGCAGCACATAGAGAAAGCAAATGAGCACAGGGTGAAAGCCAAGCAGCACAAGGAGAAAGCCAATGAGCACAGGTGAAAAAAAAACAATGAGCACATGGAGAAAGACAAGTAGCATAGGGAGAAAGCCAATGAGCACAGGGAGAAAGACAAGCAGCACAGGGAGAAAAACCAATGAGCACAGGGAGAAAAATAAGTAGCATAGTGAGAAAGCCAATGAGCACAGGGAGAAAGACAAGCAGCATAGGGAGAAAGCCAATGAGGACAGGGAGAGAGACAAGCAGCACAGGGAGAAAGCCAGTGAGCACAGGGAGAGCACCAATGAGCATAGGGAGAAAGCCAGTGAGCACAGGGAGAAAGACAAGCAGCATAGGGAGAAAGCCAATGAGCACAGGGAGAGAGACAAGCAGCACAGGGAGAAAGGCAATGAGCACAGGGAGAGAGACAATGAGCACAGGGAGAAAGCAAATGAGCACAGGGAGAAAACCAATGAGCATAGGGAGAAAAATAAGTAGCATAGTGAGAAAGCCAATGAGTACAGGTGAAAAAAAAACAATGAACACAGGGCGAAAGACAAGTAGCTTAGGGAGAAAGCCAATGACAACAGGGAGAAAGACAAGTAGCATAGGGAGAAAGCCAATGAGCACAGGGAGAAAAACCAATGAGCACAGTGAGAAAAATAAGTAGCATAGTGAGAAAGCCAATGAGCACAGGGAGAAAGACTATGAGCATAGGGAGAAAGCCAATGAGCACAGGGAGAGAGACCATGAGCATAGGGAGAGAGCCAGTGAGCACAGGGAGAAAGACAAGCAGCACAGGGAGAAAGCCAATGAGCACAGGGAGAAAGCCAATGAGCACAGGGAGGAGAGACAAGCAGCACAGGGAGACAGCCAATGAGCACAGGGAGAGAGACCATGAGCACAGGGAGAAAGCAAATTAGCACAGGGAGAAAGCCAAGCAGCACAGGGAGAAAACCAATGAGCATAGGGAGAAAAATAAGTAGCTTAGTGAGAAAGCCAATGAGCACAGGTGAAAAAAAACAATGAGCACAGGGAGAAAAACAAGTAGCATAGGGAGAAAGCCAATGAGCACAGGGAGAAAGACAAACATCACACGGAGAAAAACCAATGAGCACAGGGAGAAAAATAAGTAGCATAGTGAGAAAGCCAATGAGCACAGGGAGAAAGACCATGAGCATAGGGAGAAAGCCAATAAGCACAGGGAGAAAAACAAGCAGCATAGGGAGAAAGCCAATGAGCACAGGGAGAGAGACAAGCAGCACAGGGAGAAAGCCAATGAGCACAGGGAGAGAGCCAATGAGCATAGGAAGAAAGCCAGTGAGCACACGGAGAAAGACAAGCAGCATAGGGAGAAAGGCAATGAGCACAGGGAGAGAGACAAGCAGCACAAGGAGAAAGGCAATGAGCACAGGGAGAAAGACCATGAGCATAGGGAGAAAGCCAGTGAGCATAGGGTGAAAGCCAATGAGCACAGGGAGAGAGCCAATGAGCATAGGGAGAAAGCCAGTGAGCACAGGGAGAAAGCCAATGAGCACAGGGAGAGAGCCAATGAGCATAGGGAGAAAGTCAATGAGCACAGGGAGAGAGACAAGCAGCACAGGGAGAAAACCAATGAGCACAGGGAGAAAGACCATGAGCACAGGGAGAAAGCCAATGAGCATAGGGAGAAAGAGAAGCAGCACATAGAGAAAGCAAATGAGCACAGGGTGAAAGCCAAGCAGCACAAGGAGAAAGCCAATGAGCACAGGTGAAAAAAAACAATGAGCACAGGGAGAAAGACAAGTAGCATAGGGAGAAAGCCAATGAGCACAGGGAGAAAGACAAGCAGCACAGGGAGAAAAACCAATGAGCACAGGGAGAAAAATAAGTAGCATAGTGAGAAAGCCAATGAGCACAGGGAGAAAGACAAGCAGCATAGGGAGAAAGCCAATGAGGACAGGGAGAGAGACAAGCAGCACAGGGAGAAAGCAAATGAGCACAGGGAGAAAACCAATGAGCATAGGGAGAAAAATAAGTAGCATAGTGAGAAAGCCAATGAGCACAGGGAGAAAGACCATGAACATAGGGAGAAAGCCAATGAGCACAGGGAGAAAGACAAGCAGCACAGGGAGAAAGCCAGTGAGCACAGGGAGAAAGCCAATGAGCACAGGGAGAAAGACCATGAGCATAGGGAGAAAGCCAGTGAGCACAGGGAGCGAGCCAATGAGCACAGGGAGCGAGCCAATGAGCATAGGGAGAAAGCCAGTGAGCACAGGGAGAAAGCCAATGAGCACAGGGAGAAAGACCATGAGCATAGGGAGAAAGCCAGTGAGCACAGGGAGAAAGACAAGCAGCACAGGGAGAGAGACAAGAAGCACAGGGAGAAAGCTAATGAGCTCAGGGAGAGCACCAATGAGCATAGGGAGAAAGCCAGTGAGCACAGGGAGAAAGACAAGCAGCACAGGGAGAAAGGCAATGAGCACAGGGAGAGAGACCATGAGCACAGGGAGAAAGCAAATGAGCACAGGGAGAAAACCAATGAGCATAGGGAGAAAAATAAGTAGCATAGTGAGAAAGCCAATGAGTACAGGTGAAAAAAAACAATGAGCACAGGGAGAAAGAAAAGTAGCATAGGGAGAAAGCCAATGAGCACAGGGAGAAAAACTAATGAGCACAGGGAGAAAAATAAGTAGCATAGTGAGAAAGCCAATGAGCACAGGGAGAAAGACCATGAGCATAGGGAGAAAGCCAATGAGCACAGGGAGAGACACCATGAGCATAGGGAGAGAGCCAGTGAGCACAGGGAGAAAGTCAAGCAGCACAGGGAGAAAGCCAATGAGCACAGGGAGGAGAGACAAGCAGCACAGGGAGACAGCCAATGAGCACAGGGAGAAAGGCCATGAGCACAGGGAGAGAGACAAGCAGCACAGGGAGAAAGCCAATGAGCACAGGGAGAAAGACCATGAGCATAGGAAGAAAGCCAGTGAGCACAGGGAGAAAGACAAGCAGCTTAGGGAGAAAGCCAATGAGCACAGGGAGAGAGACAAGCAGCACAGGGAGAAAGGCAATGAGCACAGGGCGAAAGACCATGAGCATAGGGAGAAAGCCAGTGAGCACAGGGAGAAAGACAAGCAGCATAGGGAGAAAGCCAATGAGCACAGGGAGAGAGACAAGCAGCACAAGGAGAAAGGCAATGAGCACAGGGAGAAAGACCATGAGCATAGGGAGAAAGCCAGTGAGCATAGGGTGAAAGCCAATGAGCACAGGGAGAGAGCCAATGAGCATAGGGAGAAAGCCAGTGAGCACAGGGAGAAAGCCAATGAGCACAGGGAGAGAGCCAATGAGCATAGGGAGAAAGCCAATGAGCACAGGGAGAGAGACAAGCAGCACAGGGAGAAAACCAATGAGCACAGGGAGAAAGACCATGAGCACAGGGAGAAAGCCAATGAGCATAGGGAGAAAGAGAAGCAGCACATAGAGAAAGCAAATAAGCACAGGGTGAAAGCCAAGCAGCACAAGGAGAAAGCCAATGAGCACAGGTGAAAAAAAACAATGAGCACAGGGAGAAAGACAAGTAGCATAGGGAGAAAGCCAATGAGCACAGGGAGAAAGACAAGCAGCACAGGGAGAAAAACCAATGAGCACAGGGAGAAAAATAAGTAGCATAGTGAGAAAGCCAATGAGCACAGGGAGAAAGACAAGCAGCATAGGGAGAAAGCCAATGAGGACAGGGAGAGAGACAAGCAGCACAGGGAGAAAGCCAGTGAGCACAGGGAGAGCACCAATGAGCATAGGGAGAAAGCCATTGAGCACAGGGAGAAAGACAAGCAGCATAGGGAGAAAGCCAATGAGCAAAGGGAGAGAGACAATGAGCACAGGGAGAAAGCAAATGAGCACAGGGAGAAAACCAATGAGCATAGGGAGAAAAATTAGTAGCATATTGAGAAAGCCAATGAGCACAGGGAGAAAGACCATGAACATAGGGAGAAAGCCAATGAGCACAGGGAGAAAGACAAGCAGCACAGGGAGAAAGCCAATGAGCACAGGGAGCGAGCCAATGAGCACAGGGAGAAAGCCAATGAGCACAGGGAGCGAGCCAATGAGCATAGGGAGAAAGCCAGTGAGCACAGGGAGAAAGCCAATGAGCACAGGGAGAAAGACCATGAGCATAGGGAGAAAGCCAGTGAGCACAGGGAGAAAGACAAGCAGCAGAGGGAGAGAGACAAGAAGCACAGGGAGAAAGCCAATGAGCTCAGGGAGAGCACCAATGAGCATAGGGAGAAAGCCAGTGAGCACAGGGAGAAAGACAAGCAGCACAGGGAGAAAGGCAATGAGCACAGGGAGAGAGACCATGAGCACAGGGAGAAAGCAAATGAGCACAGGGAGAAAACCAATGAGCATAGGTAGAAAAATAAGTAGCATAGTGAGAAAGCCAATGAGTACAGGTGAAAAAAAACAATGAGCACAGGGAGAAAGAAAAGTAGCATAGGGAGAAAGCCAATGAGCACAGGGAGAAAAACCAATGAGCACAGGGAGAAAAATAAGTAGCATAGTGAGAAAGCCAATGAGCACAGGGAGAAAGACCATGAGCATAGGGAGAAAGCCAATGAGCACAGGGAGAGACACCATGAGCATAGGGAGAGAGCCAGTGAGCACAGGGAGAAAGTCAAGCAGCACAGGGAGAAAGCCAATGAGCACAGGGAGGAGAGACAAGCAGCACAGGGAGACAGCCAATGAGCACAGGGAGAGAGACCATGAGCACAGGGAGAAAGCAAATTAGCACAGGGAGAAAGCCAAGCAGCACAGGGAGAAAACCAATGAGCATAGGGAAAAAAATAAGTAGCTTAGTGAGAAAGCCAATGAGCACAGGTGAAAAAAAACAATGAGCACAGGGAGAAAGACAAGTAGCATAGGGAGAAAGCGAATGAGCACAGGGAGAAAGACAAACAGCACAGGGAGAAAAACCAATGAGCACAGGGAGAAAAATAAATAGCATAGTGAGAAAGCCAATGAGCACAGGGAGAAAGACCATGAGCATAGGGAGAAAGCCAAAGAGCACAGGGAGAAAGACAAGCAGCATAGGGAGAAAGTCAATGAGCACAGGGAGAGAGACAAGCAGCACAGGGAGAAAGCCAATGAGCACAGGGAGAGAGCCAATGAGCATAGGAAGAAAGCCAGTGAGCATAGGGAGAAAGACAAGCAGCATAGGGAGAAAGCCAATGAGCACAGGGAGAAAGGCAATGAGCACAGGGCGAAAGACCATGAGCATAGGGAGAAAGCCAGTGAGCACAAGGAGAAAGACAAGCAGCATAGGGAGAAAGCCAATGAGCACAGGGAGAGAGACAAGCAGCACAGGGAGAAAGGCCATGAGCACAGGGAGAAAGACCATGAGCATAGGGAGAAAGCCAGTGAGCATAGGGTGAAAGCCAATGAGCACAGGGAGAGAGCCAATGAGCATAGGGAGAAAGCCAGTGAGCACAGGGAGAAAGGCAATGAGCACAGGGAGAGAGACAAGCAGCACAGGGAGAAAGCCAATGAGCACAGGGAGAAAGCCAATGAGCACAGGGAGAGAGACAAGCAGCACAGGGAGAAAGCCAATGAGCACAGGGAGAAAGACCATGAGCACAGGGAGAAAGCCAATGAGCATAGGGAGAAAGAGAAGCAGCACATAGAGAAAGCAAATGAGCACAGGGTGAAAGCCAAGCAGCACAAGGAGAAAGCCAATGAGCACAGGTGAAAAAAAAACAATGAGCACATGGAGAAAGACAAGTAGCATAGGGAGAAAGCCAATGAGCACAGGGAGAAAGACAAGCAGCACAGGGAGAAAAACCAATGAGCACAGGGAGAAAAATAAGTAGCATAGTGAGAAAGCCAATGAGCACAGGGAGAAAGACAAGCAGCATAGGGAGAAAGCCAATGAGGACAGGGAGAGAGACAAGCAGCACAGGGAGAAAGCCAGTGAGCACAGGGAGAGCACCAATGAGCATAGGGAGAAAGCCAGTGAGCACAGGGAGAAAGACAAGCAGCATAGGGAGAAAGCCAATGAGCACAGGGAGAGAGACAAGCAGCACAGGGAGAAAGGCAATGAGCACAGGGAGAGAGACAATGAGCACAGGGAGAAAGCAAATGAGCACAGGGAGAAAACCAATGAGCATAGGGAGAAAAATAAGTAGCATAGTGAGAAAGCCAATGAGTACAGGTGAAAAAAAAACAATGAACACAGGGCGAAAGACAAGTAGCTTAGGGAGAAAGCCAATGACAACAGGGAGAAAGACAAGTAGCATAGGGAGAAAGCCAATGAGCACAGGGAGAAAAACCAATGAGCACAGTGAGAAAAATAAGTAGCATAGTGAGAAAGCCAATGAGCACAGGGAGAAAGACTATGAGCATAGGGAGAAAGCCAATGAGCACAGGGAGAGAGACCATGAGCATAGGGAGAGAGCCAGTGAGCACAGGGAGAAAGACAAGCAGCACAGGGAGAAAGCCAATGAGCACAGGGAGAAAGCCAATGAGCACAGGGAGGAGAGACAAGCAGCACAGGGAGACAGCCAATGAGCACAGGGAGAGAGACCATGAGCACAGGGAGAAAGCAAATTAGCACAGGGAGAAAGCCATGCAGCACAGGGAGAAAACCAATGAGCATAGGGAGAAAAATAAGTAGCTTAGTGAGAAAGCCAATGAGCACAGGTGAAAAAAAACAATGAGCACAGGGAGAAAAACAAGTAGCATAGGGAGAAAGCCAATGAGCACAGGGAGAAAGACAAACATCACACGGAGAAAAACCAATGAGCACAGGGAGAAAAATAAGTAGCATAGTGAGAAAGCCAATGAGCACAGGGAGAAAGACCATGAGCATAGGGAGAAAGCCAATAAGCACAGGGAGAAAAACAAGCAGCATAGGGAGAAAGCCAATGAGCACAGGGAGAGAGACAAGCAGCACAGGGAGAAAGCCAATGAGCACAGGGAGAGAGCCAATGAGCATAGGAAGAAAGCCAGTGAGCACACGGAGAAAGACAAGCAGCATAGGGAGAAAGGCAATGAGCACAGGGCGAAAGACCATGAGCATAGGGAGAAAGCCAAAGAGCACAGGGAGAAAGACAAGCAGCATAGGGAGAAAGTCAATGAGCACAGGGAGAGAGACAAGCAGCACAGGGAGAAAGCCAATGAGCACAGGGAGAGAGCCAATGAGCATAGGAAGAAAGCCAGTGAGCATAGGGAGAAAGACAAGCAGCATAGGGAGAAAGCCAATGAGCACAGGGAGAAAGGCAATGAGCACAGGGCGAAAGACCATGAGCATAGGGAGAAAGCCAGTGAGCACAAGGAGAAAGACAAGCAGCATAGGGAGAAAGCCAATGAGCACAGGGAGAGAGACAAGCAGCACAGGGAGAAAGGCCATGAGCACAGGGAGAAAGACCATGAGCATAGGGAGAAAGCCAGTGAGCATAGGGTGAAAGCCAATGAGCACAGGGAGAGAGCCAATGAGCATAGGGAGAAAGCCAGTGAGCACAGGGAGAAAGGCAATGAGCACAGGGAGAGAGACAAGCAGCACAGGGAGAAAGCCAATGAGCACAGGGAGAAAGCCAATGAGCACAGGGAGAGAGACAAGCAGCACAGGGAGAAAGCCAATGAGCACAGGGAGAAAGACCATGAGCACAGGGAGAAAGCCAATGAGCATAGGGAGAAAGAGAAGCAGCACATAGAGAAAGCAAATGAGCACAGGGTGAAAGCCAAGCAGCACAAGGAGAAAGCCAATGAGCACAGGTGAAAAAAAAACAATGAGCACATGGAGAAAGACAAGTAGCATAGGGAGAAAGCCAATGAGCACAGGGAGAAAGACAAGCAGCACAGGGAGAAAAACCAATGAGCACAGGGAGAAAAATAAGTAGCATAGTGAGAAAGCCAATGAGCACAGGGAGAAAGACAAGCAGCATAGGGAGAAAGCCAATGAGGACAGGGAGAGAGACAAGCAGCACAGGGAGAAAGCCAGTGAGCACAGGGAGAGCACCAATGAGCATAGGGAGAAAGCCAGTGAGCACAGGGAGAAAGACAAGCAGCATAGGGAGAAAGCCAATGAGCACAGGGAGAGAGACAAGCAGCACAGGGAGAAAGGCAATGAGCACAGGGAGAGAGACAATGAGCACAGGGAGAAAGCAAATGAGCACAGGGAGAAAACCAATGAGCATAGGGAGAAAAATAAGTAGCATAGTGAGAAAGCCAATGAGTACAGGTGAAAAAAAAACAATGAACACAGGGCGAAAGACAAGTAGCTTAGGGAGAAAGCCAATGACAACAGGGAGAAAGACAAGTAGCATAGGGAGAAAGCCAATGAGCACAGGGAGAAAAACCAATGAGCACAGTGAGAAAAATAAGTAGCATAGTGAGAAAGCCAATGAGCACAGGGAGAAAGACTATGAGCATAGGGAGAAAGCCAATGAGCACAGGGAGAGAGACCATGAGCATAGGGAGAGAGCCAGTGAGCACAGGGAGAAAGACAAGCAGCACAGGGAGAAAGCCAATGAGCACAGGGAGAAAGCCAATGAGCACAGGGAGGAGAGACAAGCAGCACAGGGAGACAGCCAATGAGCACAGGGAGAGAGACCATGAGCACAGGGAGAAAGCAAATTAGCACAGGGAGAAAGCCATGCAGCACAGGGAGAAAACCAATGAGCATAGGGAGAAAAATAAGTAGCTTAGTGAGAAAGCCAATGAGCACAGGTGAAAAAAAACAATGAGCACAGGGAGAAAAACAAGTAGCATAGGGAGAAAGCCAATGAGCACAGGGAGAAAGACAAACATCACACGGAGAAAAACCAATGAGCACAGGGAGAAAAATAAGTAGCATAGTGAGAAAGCCAATGAGCACAGGGAGAAAGACCATGAGCATAGGGAGAAAGCCAATAAGCACAGGGAGAAAAACAAGCAGCATAGGGAGAAAGCCAATGAGCACAGGGAGAGAGACAAGCAGCACAGGGAGAAAGCCAATGAGCACAGGGAGAGAGCCAATGAGCATAGGAAGAAAGCCAGTGAGCACACGGAGAAAGACAAGCAGCATAGGGAGAAAGGCAATGAGCACAGGGCGAAAGACCATGAGCATATGGAGAAAGCCAATGAGCACAGGGAGAGAGACAAGCAGCAGAGGGAGAAAGACCATGAGCATAGGGAGAAAGCCTGTGAGCATAGGGAGAAAGCCAATGAGCACAGGGAGAGAGCCAATGAGCATAGGGAGAAAGCCAGTGAGCACAGGGAGAAAGCCAATGAGCACAGGGAGAGAGACAAGCAGCACGGGGAGAGAGACAAGCAGCACAGGGAGAAAGCCAATGAGCACAGGGAGAAAGAGAAGCAGCACATAGAGAAAGCAAATGAGCACAGGGTGAAATCCAAGCATCACAAGGAGAAAGCCAATGAGCACAGGTGAAAAAAAACAATGAGCACAGGGAGAAAGACAAGTAGCATAGGAGAAAGCCAATGAGCACAGGGAGAAAGACAAGCAGCACAGGGAGAAAAACCAATGAGCACAGGGAGAAAAATAAGTAGCATAGTGAGAAAGCCAATGATCACAGGGAGAAAGAGAAGCAGCATAGGGAAAAAGCAAATGAGGACAGGGAGAGCACCAATGAGCATAGGTAGAAAGCCAGTGAGCACAGGGAGAAAGACAAGCAGCATAGGGAGAAAGCCAATGAGCACAGGGAGAGAGACAAGCAGCACAGGGAGAAAGGCAATGAGCACAGGGAGAGAGACAATGAGCACAGGGAGAAAGCAAATGAGCACAGGGAGAAAACCAAAGAGCATAGGGAGAAAAATAAGTAGCATAGTGAGAAAGCCAATGATCACAGGGAGAAAGACAAGCAGCATAGGGAAAAAGCCAATGAGGACAGGGAGAGCACCAATGAGCATAGGTAGAAAGCCAGTGAGCACAGGGAGAAAGACAAGCAGCATAGGGAGAAAGCCAATGAGCACAGGGAGAGAGACAAGCAGCACAGGGAGAAAGGCAATGAGCACAGGGAGAGAGACAATGAGCACAGGGAGAAAGCAAATGAGCACAGGGAGAAAACCAAAGAGCATAGGGAGAAAGACAAGTAGCTTAGTGAGAAAGCCAATGAGCACAGGGAGAAAGACAAGTAGCATAGGGAGAAAGCCAATGAGCACAGGGAGAAAAACCAATGAGCACAGGGAGAAAAATAAGTAGCATAGTGAGAAAGCCAATGAGCACAGGGAGAAAGACCATGAGCATAGGGAGAAAGCCAATGAGCACAGGGAGAGAGACCATGAGCATAGGGAGAGAGCCAGTGAGCACAGGGAGAAAGACAAGCAGCACAGGGAGAAAGCCAATGAGCACAGGGAGAAAGCCAATGAGCACAGGGAGGAGAGACAAGCAGCACAGGGAGACAGCCAATGAGCACAGGTAGAGAGACCATGAGCACAGGGAGAAAGCAAATTAGCACAGGGAGAAAGCCAAGCAGCACAGGGAGAAAACCAATGAGCATAGGGAGAAAAATAAGTAGCTTAGTGAGAAAGCCAATGAGCACAGGTGAAAAAAAACAATGAGCACATGGAGAAAGACAAGTAGCATAGGGAGAAAGCCAATGAGCACAGGGAGAAAGACAAACAGCACAGGGAGAAAAACCAATGAGCACAGGGAGAAAAATAAGTAGCATAGTGAGAAAGCCAATGAGCACAGGGAGAAAGACCATGAGCATAGGGAGAAAACCAATGAGCACAGGGAGAAAGACAAGCAGCACAGGGAGAAAAACCAATGAGCACAGGGAGAAAAATAAGTAGCATAGTGAGAAAGCCAATGAGCACAGGGAGAAAGACAAGCAGCATAGGGAAAAAGCCAATGAGCACAGGGAGAGAGACAAGCAGCACAGGGAGTAAGCCAATGAGCACAGGGAGAGAGCCAATGAGCATAGGGGGAAAGCCAATGAGCACAGGGAGAAAGACAAGCAGCACAGGGAGAAAAACCAATGAGCACAGGGAGAAAAATAAGTAGCATAGTGAGAAAGCCAATGAGCACAGGGAGAAAGACCATGAGCATAGGGAGAAAGCCAATGAGCACAGGGAGAAAGACAAGCAGCATAGGGAGAAAGCCAATGAGCACAGTGAGAGAGACAAGCAGCACAGGGAGAAAGCCAATGCGCAGAGGGAGAGAGCCAATGAGCATAGGAAGAAAGCCAGTGAGCACAGGGAGAAAGACAAGCAGCATAGGGAGAAAGCCAATGAGCACAGGGAGAAAGGCAATGAGCACAGGGCGAAAGACCATGAGCATAGGGAGAAAGCCAGTGAGCACAGGGAGAAAGACAAGCAGCATAGGGAGAAAGCCAATGAGCACAGGGAGAGAGACAAGCAGCACAGGGAGAAAGCCAATGAGCACAGGGAGAGAGCCAATGAGCACAGGAAGAGAGACAAGCAGCACAGGGAGAAAGCCAGTGAGCACAGGGAGAAAGACCATGAGCACAGGGAGAAAGCCAATGAGCATATGGAGAAAGAGAAGCAGCACATAGATAAAGCAAATGAGCACAGAGTGAAAGCCAAGCAGCACAGGGAGAAAGCCAATGAGTTCAGGTGAAAAAAAACAATGAGCACAGGGAGAAAGCCAATGAGCACAGGGAGAAAGACAAGCAGCACAGGGAGAAAAACCAATGAGCACAGGGAGAAAAATAAGTAGTATAGTGAGAAAGCCAATGAGCACAGGGAGAAAGACCATGAGCATAGGGAGAAAGCCAGTGAGCACAGGGAAAAAGACAAGCAGCATAGGGAGAAAGCCAATGAGCACAGGGAGAGAGACAAACAGCACAGGGAGAAAGCCAATGAGCACAGGGAGAGAGACAAGCAGCACAGGGAGAAAGCAAATGAGCACAGGGAGAAAACCAAAGAGCACAGGGAGAAAAATAAGCAGCATAGTGAGAAAGCCAATGAGTACAGGTGAAAAAAAACAATGAGCACAGGGAGAAAGAGAAGTAGCAGAAGGAGAAAGCCAATGAGCACAGGGAGAAAGACAAGTAGCATAAGGAGAAAGCCAATGAGCACAGGGAGAAAAATATGTAGCATAGTGAGAAAGCCAATGAGCACAGGGAGAAAGACCATGAGCACAGGGAGAAAGCCAATGAGCACCGGGAGAGAGACAAGCAGCACAGGGAGAAAGCCAATGAGCACAGGGAGAAAGACCATGAGCACAGGGAGAAAGCCAATGAGCATAGGGAGAAAGAGAAGCAGCACATAGAGAAAGCAAATGAGCACAGGGTGAAAGCCAAGCAGCACAATGAGAAAGCCAATGAGCACAGGTGAAAAAAAACAATGAGCACAGGGAGAAAGACAAGTAGCATAGGGAGAAGGCCAATGAGCACAGGGAGAAAAACCAATGAGCACAGGGAGAAAAATAAGTAGCATAGTGAGAAAGCCAATGAGCACAGGGAGAAAGACAAACAACATAGGGAGAAAGCCAATGAGGACAGGGAGAGAGACAAGCAGCACAGGGAGAAAGCCAATGAGCACAGGGAGAGCACCAATGAGCATAGGGAGAAAGCCAGTGAGCACAGGGAGAAAGACAAGCAGCATAGGGAGAAAGCCAATGAGCACAGGGAGAGAGACAAGCAGCACAGGGAGAAAGGCAATGAGTACAGGGAGAGAGACAATGAGCACAGGGAGAAAGCAAATGAGCACAGGGAGAAAACCAATGAGCATAGGGAGAAAAATAAGTAGCATAGTGAGAAAGCCAATGAGTACAGGTGAAAAAAAAACAATGAACACAGGGAGAAAGACAAGTAGCTTAGGGAGAAAGACAATGAGCACAGGGAGAAAGACAAGTAGCATAGGGAGAAAGCCAATGAGCACAGGGAGAAAAACCAATGAGCACAGGGAGAAAAATAAGTAGCATAGTGAGAAAGCCAATGAGCACAGGGAGAAAGACCATGAGCATAGGGAGAAAGCCATTGAGCACAGGGAGAGAGACCATGAGCATAGGGAGAGAGCCAGTGAGCACAGGGAGAAAGCCAATAAGCACAGGGAGAAAGCCAATGAGCACAGGGAGGAGAGACAAGCAGCACAGGGAGACAGCCAATGAGCACAGGGACAGAGACCATGAGCACAGGGAGAAAGCAAATTTGCACAGGGAGAAAGCCAAGCAGCACAGGGAGAAAACCAATGAGCATAAGGAGAAAAATAAGTAGCTTAGTGAGAAAGCCAATGAGCACAGGTGAAAAAAAACAATGAGCACAGGGAGAAAGACAAGTAGCATAGGGAGAAAGCCAATGAGCACAGGGAGAAAGACAAACAGCACAGGGAGAAAAACCAATCAGCACAGGGAGAAAAATAAGTAGCATAGTGAGAAAGCCAATGAGCATAGGGAGAAAGACCATGAGCATAGGGAGAAAGTCAGTGAGCACAAGGAGAAAGACAAGCAGCATAGGGAGAAACACAATGAGCACAGGGAGAGAGACAAGCAGCACAGGGAGAAAGCCAATGCGCACAGGGAAAGAGCCAATGAGCATAGGAAGAAAGCCAGTGAGCACAGGGAGAAAGACAAGCAGCATAGGGAGAAAGCCAATGAGCACAGGGAGAAAGGCAATGAGCACAGGGCGAAAGACCATGAGCATAGGGAGAAAGTCAGTGAGCACAGGGAGAAAGACAAGCAGCATAGGGAGAAACACAATGAGCACAGGGAGAGAGACAAGCAGCACAGGGAGAAAGCCAATGAGCACAGGGAGAGAGCAAATGAGCATAGGGGGAAAGCCAGTGAGCACAGGGAGAAAGCCAATGAGCACAGGGAGAGAGACAAGCAGCAGGGAGAAAGCCAATGAGCACAGGGAGAAAGACCATGAGCACAGGGAGAAAGCCAATGAGCATAGGGAGAAAGAGAAGCAGCACATAGATAAAGCAAATGAGCACAGAGTGAAAGCCAAGCAGCACAGGGAGAAAGCCAATGAGCACAGGTGAAAAAAAACAATGAGCACAGGGAGAAAACCAATGAGCACAGGGAGAAAGACAAGCAGCACAGAGAGAAAAACCACTGAGCACAGGGAGAAAAATAAGTAGCATAGTGAGCAAGCCAATGAGCACAGGGAGAAAGACCATGAGCATAGGGAGAAAACCAGTGAGCACAGGGAGAAAGACAAGCAGCATAGGGAGAAAGCCAATGAGCACAAGTAGAGAGACAAGCAGCACAGGGAGAAAGGCAATGAGCTCAGGGAGAAAGACCATGAGCATAGGGAGAAAGTCAGTGAGCATAGGGAGAAAGCCAATGAGCACAGGGAGAGAGCCAATGAGCATAGGGAGAAAGCCAGTGAGCACAGGGAGAAAGCCAATGAGCACAGGGAGAGAGACAAGCAGCACATGGAGAAAGCCAATGAGCACAGGGAGAAAGAACATGAGCACAGGGAGAAAGCCAATGAGCATAGGGAGAAAGAGAAGCAGCACATAGAGAAAGCAAATGAGCACAGGGTGAAAGCCAAGCAGCACAAGGACAAAGCCAATGAGCACAGGTGAAAAAAAACAATGAGCACAGGGAGAAAGACAAGTAGCACAGGGAGAAAGCCAATGAGCACAGGGAGAAAGACAAGCAGCACAGGGAGAAAAACCAATGAGCACAGGGAGAAAAATAAGTAGCATAGTGAGAAAGCCAATGAGCACAGGGAGAAAGACAAGCAACATAGGGAGAAAGCCAATGAGGACAGGGAGAGCACCAATGAGCATAGGTAGAAAGCCAGTGAGCACAGGGAGAAAGACAAGCAGCATAGGGAGAAAGCCAATGAGCACAGGGAGAGAGACAAGCAGCACAGGGAGAAAGGCAATGAGCACAGGGAGAGAGACAATGAGCACAGGGAGAAATCAAATGAGCACAGGGAGAAAACCAAAGAGCATAGGGAGAAAGACAAGTAGCTTATTGAGAAAGCCAATGAGCACAGGGAGAAAGACAAGTAGTATAGGGAGAAAGCCAATGAGCACAGGGAGAAAAACCAATGAGCACAGGGAGAAAAATAAGTAGCATAGTGAGAAAGCCAATGAGCACAGGGAGAAAGACCATGAGCATAGGGAGAAAGCCAATGAGCACAGGGAGAGAGACCATGAGCATAGGGAGAGAGCCAGTGAGCACAGGGAGAAAGACAAGCAGCACAGGGAGAAAGCCAATGAGCACAGGGAGGAGAGACAAGCAGCACAGGGAGACAGCCATTGAGCACAGGTAGAGAGACCATGAGCACAAGGAGAAAGCAAATTAGCACAGGGAGAAAGCCAAGCAGCACAGGGAGAAAACCAATGAGCATAGGGAGAAAAATAAGTAGCTTAGTGAGAAAGCCAATGAGCACAGGTGAAAAAAAACAATGAGCACAGGGAGAAAGACAAGTAGCATAGGGAGAAAGCCAATGAGCACAGGGAGAAAGACAAACAGCACAGGGAGAAAAACCAATGAGCACAGGGAGAAAAATAAGTAGCATAGTGAGAAAGCCAATGAACACAGGGAGAAAGACCATGAGCATAGGGAGAAAACCAATGAGCACAGGGAGAAAGACAAGCAGCACAGGGAGAAAAACCAATGAGCACAGGGAGAAAAATAAGTAGCATAGTGAGAAAGCCAATGAGCACATGGAGAAAGACAAGCAGCATAGGGAAAAAGCCAATGAGCACAGGGAGAGAGACAAGCAGCACAGGGAGTAAGCCAATGAGCACAGGGAGAGAGCCAATGAGCATAGGGGGAAAGCCAATGAGCACAGGGAGAAAGACAAGCAGCACAGGGAGAAAAACCAATGAGCACAGGGAGAAAAATAAGTAGCATAGTGAGAAAGCCAATGAGCACAGGGAGAAAGACCATGAGCATAGGGAGAAAGCCAATGAGCACAGGGAGAAAGACAAGCAGCATAGGGAGAAAGCCAATGAGCACAGTGAGAGAGACAAGCAGCACAGGGAGAAAGCCAATGCGCACAGGGAGAGAGCCAATGAGCATAGGAAGAAAGCCAGTGAGCACAGGGAGAAAGACAAGCAGCATAGGGAGAAAGCCAATGAGCACAGGGAGAAAAGCAATGAGCACAGGGCGAAAGACCATGAGCATAGGGAGAAAGCCAGTGAGCACAGGGAGAAAGACAAGCAGCATAGGGAGAAAGCCAATGAGCACAGGGAGAGAGACAAGCAGCACAGGGAGAAAGCCAATGAGCACAGGGAGAGAGCCAATGAGCACAGGAAGAGAGACAAGCAGCACAGGGAGAAAGCCAATGAGCACAGGGAGAAAGACCATGAGCACAGGGAGAAAGCCAATGAGCATAGGGAGAAAGAGAAGCAGCACATAGATAAAGCAAATGAGCACAGAGTGAAAGCCAAGCAGCACAGGGAGAAAGCCAATGAGTTCAGGTGAAAAAAAACAATGAGCACAGGGAGAAAGCCAATGAGCACAGGGAGAAAGACAAGCAGCACAGGGAGAAAAACCAATGAGCACAGGGAGAAAAATAAGTAGCATAGTGAGAAAGCCAATGAGCACAGGGAGAAAGACCATGAGCATAGGGAGAAAGCCAGTGAGCACAGGGAAAAAGACAAGCAGCATAGGGAGAAAGCCAATGAGCACAGGGAGAGAGACAAACAGCACAGGGAGAAAGCCAATGAGCACAGGGAGAGAGACAAGCAGCACAGGGAGAAAGCAAATGAGCACAGGGAGAAAACCAAAAAGCACAGGGAGAAAAATAAGCAGCATAGTGAGAAAGCCAATGAGTACAGGTGAAAAAAAACAATGAGCACAGGGAGAAAGAGAAGTAGCAGAAGGAGAAAGCCAATGAGCACAGGGAGAAAGACAAGTAGCATAAGGAGAAAGCCAATGAGCACAGGGAGAAAAATATGTAGCATAGTGAGAAAGCCAATGAGCACAGGGAGAAAGACCATGAGCACAGGGAGAAAGCCAATGAGCACCGGGAGAGAGACAAGCAGCACAGGGAGAAAGCCAATGAGCACAGGGAGAAAGACCATGAGCACAGGGAGAAAGCCAATGAGCATAGGGAGAAAGAGAAGCAGCACATAGAGAAAGCAAATGAGCACAGGGTGAAAGCCAAGCAGCACAATGAGAAAGCCAATGAGCACAGGTGAAAAAAAACAATGAGCACAGGGAGAAAGACAAGTAGCATAGGGAGAAAGCCAATGAGCACAGGGAGAAAAACCAATGAGCACAGGGAGAAAAATAAGTAGCATAGTGAGAAAGCCAATGAGCACAGGGAGAAAGACAAACAACATAGGGAAAAAGCCAATGAGGACAGGGAGAGAGACAAGCAGCACAGGGAGAAAGCCAATGAGCACAGGGAGAGCACCAATGAGCATAGGGAGAAAGCCAGTGAGCACAGGGAGAAAGACAAGCAGCATAGGGAGAAAGCCAATGAGCACAGGGAGAGAGACAAGCAGCACAGGGAGAAAGGCAATGAGCACAGGGAGAGAGACAATGAGCACAGGGAGAAAGCAAATGAGCACAGGGAGAAAACCAATGAGCATAGGGAGAAAAATAAGTAGCATAGTGAGAAAGCCAATGAGTACAGGTGAAAAAAAAACAATGAACACAGGGAGATAGACAAGTAGTTTAGGGAGAAAGACAATGAGCACAGGGAGAAAGACAAGTAGCATAGGGAGAAAGCCAATGAGCACAGGGAGAAAAACCAATGAGCACAGGGAGAAAAATAAGTAGCATAGTGAGAAAGCCAATGAGCACAGGGAGAAAGACCATGAGCATAGGGAGAAAGCCATTGAGCACAGGGAGAGAGACCATGAGCATAGGGAGAGAGCCAGTGAGCACAGGGAGAAAGCCAATGAGCACAGGGAGAAAGCCAATGAGCACAGGGAGACAGCCAATGAGCACAGGGACAGAGACCATGAGCACAGGGAGAAAGCAAATTTGCACAGGGAGAAAGCCAAGCAGCACAGGGAGAAAACCAATGAGCATAGGGAGAAAAATAAGTAGCTTAGTGAGAAAGCCAATGAGCACAGGTGAAAAAAAACAATGAGCACAGGGAGAAAGACAAGTAGCATAGGGAGAAAGCCAATGAGCACAGGGAGAAAGACAAACAGCACAGGGAGAAAAACCAATCAGCACAGGGAGAAAAATAAGTAGCATAGTGAGAAAGCCAATGAGCACAGGGAGAAAGACCATGAGCATAGGGAGAAAGCCAATGAGCACACGGAGAAAGACAAGCAGCATACGGAGAAAGCCAATGAGCACAGTGAGAGAGACAAGCAGCACAGGGAGAAAGCCAATGCGCACAGGGAAAGAGCCAATGAGCATAGGAAGAAAGCCAGTGAGCACAGGGAGAAAGACAAGCAGCATAGGGAGAAACACAATGAGCACAGGGAGAGAGACAAGCAGCACAGGGAGAAAGCCAATGAGCACAGGGAGAGAGCAAATGAGCATAGGGAGAAAGCCAATGAGCACAGGGAGAAAGACCATGAGCACAGGGAGAAAGCCAATGAGCATAGGGAGATAGAGAAGCAGCACATAGATAAAGAAAATGAGCACAGAGTGAAAGCCAAGCAGCACAGGGAGAAAGCCAATGAGCACAGGTGAAAAAAAACAATGAGCACAGGGAGAAAACCAATGAGCACAGGGAGAAAGACAAGCAGCACAGAGAGAAAAACCACTGAGCACAGGGAGAAAAATAAGTAGCATAGTGAGCAAGCCAATGAGCACAGGGAGAAAGACCATGAGCATAGGGAGAAAACCAGTGAGCACAGGGAGAAAGACAAGCAGCATAGGGAGAAAGCCAATGAGCACAGGTAGAGAGACAAGCAGCACAGGGAGAAAGGCAATGAGCACAGGGAGAAAGACCATGAGCATAGGGAGAAAGTCAGTGAGCATAGGGAGAAAGCCAATGAGCACAGGGAGAGAGCCAATGAGCATAGGGAGAAAGCCAGTGAGCACAGGGAGAAAGCCAATGAGCACAGGGAGAGAGACAAGCAGCACATGGAGAAAGCCAATGAGCACAGGGAGAAAGAACATGAGCACAGGGAGAAAGCCAATGAGCATAGGGAGAAAGAGAAGCAGCACATAGAGAAAGCAAATGAGCACAGGGTGAAAGCCAAGCAGCACAAGAACAAAGCCAATGAGCACAGGTGAAAAAAAACAATGAGCACAGGGAGAAAGACAAGTAGCACAGGGAGAAAGCCAATGAGCACAGGGAGAAAGACAAGCAGCACAGGGAGAAAAACCAATGAGCACAGGGAGAAAAATAAGTAGCATAGTGAGAAAGCCAATGAGCACAGGGAGAAAGACAAGCAACATAGGGAGAAAGCCAATGAGGACAGGGAAAGAGACAAGCAGCACAGGGAGAAAGCCAATGAGCACAGGGAGAGCACCAATGAGCATAGGGAGAAAGCCAGTGAGCACAGGGAGAAAGACAAGCAGCATAGGGAGAAAGCCAATGAGCACAGGGAGAGAGACAAGCAGCACAGGGAGAAAGGCAATGAGCACAGGGAGAAAGACCATGAGCATAGGGAGAAAGTCAGTGAGCATAGGGAGAAAGCCAATGAGCACAGGGAGAGAGCCAATGAGCATAGGGAGAAAGCCAGTGAGCACAGGGAGAAAGCCAATGAGCACAGGGAGAGAGACAAGCAGCACATGGAGAAAGCCAATGAGCACAGGGAGAAAGAACATGAGCACAGGGAGAAAGCCAATGAGCATAGGGAGAAAGAGAAGCAGCACATAGAGAAAGCAAATGAGCACAGGGTGAAAGCCAAGCAGCACAAGGACAAAGCCAATGAGCACAGGTGAAAAAAAACAATGAGCACAGGGAGAAAGACAAGTAGCACAGGGAGAAAGCCAATGAGCACAGGGAGAAAGACAAGCAGCACAGGGAGAAAAACCAATGAGCACAGGGAGAAAAATAAGTAGCATAGTGAGAAAGCCAATGAGCACAGGGAGAAAGACAAGCAACATAGGGAGAAAGCCAATGAGGACAGGGAAAGAGACAAGCAGCACAGGGAGAAAGCCAATGAGCACAGGGAGAGCACCAATGAGCATAGGGAGAAAGCCAGTGAGCACAGGGAGAAAGACAAGCAGCATAGGGAGAAAGCCAATGAGCACAGGGAGAGAGACAAGCAGCACAGGGAGAAAGGCAATGAGCACAAGGAGAAACCAAATGAGCACAGAGAGAAAACCAATGAGCATAGGGAGAAAAATAAGTAGCATAGTGAGAAAGCCAATGAGTACAGGTGAAAAAAAAACAATGAACACAGGGAGAAAGACAAGTAGCTTAGGGAGGAAGCCAATGAGCACAGGGAAAAAGACAAGTAGCATAGGGAGAAAGCCAATGAGCACAGGGAGAAAAACCAATGAGCACAGGGAGAAAAATAAGAAGCGTAGTGAGAAAGCCAATGAGCACAGGGAGAAAGACCATGAGCATAGGGAGAAAGACCATGAGCACAGGGAGAGAGACCATGAGCATAGGGAGAGAGCCAGTGAGCACAGGGAGAAAGACAAGCAGCACAGGGAGAAAGCCAATGAGCACAGGGAGAAAGGCAATGAGCACAGGGAGGAGAGACAAGCAGCACAGGGAGACAGCCAATGAGCACAGGGAGAGAGACCATGAGCACAGGGAGAAAGCAAATTAGCACAGGGAGAAAGCCAAGCAGCACAGGGAGAAAACCAATGAGCATAGGGAGAAAAATATGTAGCTTAGTGAGAAAGCCAATGAGCACAGGTGAAAAAAAACAATGAGCACAGGGAGAAAGACAAGTTGCATAGGGAGAAAGCCTATGAGCACAGGGAGAAAGGCAAACAGCACAGGGAGAAAAACCAATGAGCACAGGGAGAAAAATAAGTAGCATAGTGAGAAAGCCAATGAGCATAGGGAGAAAGCCAATGAGCACAGGGAGAAAGACAAGCAGCATAGGGAGAAAGCCAATGAGCACAGTGAGAGAGACAAGCAGCACAGGGAGAAAGCCAATGAGCATAGGAAGAAAGCCAGTGAGCACAGGGAGAAAGACAAGCAGCATAGGGAGAAAGCCAATGAGCAGAGGGAGAGAGAAGCAGTACAGGGAGAAAGGCAATGAGCACAGGGCGAAAGACCATGAGCATAGGGAGAAAGCCAGTGAGCACAGGGAGAAAGACAAGCAGCATAGGGAGAAAAACCAATGAGCACAGGGAGAAAAATAAGTAGCATAGTGAGAAAGCCAATGAGCACAGGGAGAAAGACAACCAACATAGGGAGAAAGCCAATGAGGACAGGGAGAGAGACAAGCAGCACAGGGAGAAAGCCAATGAGCACAGGGAGAGCACCAATGAGCATAGGGAGAAAGCAAGTGAGCACAGGGAGAAAGACAAGCAGCATAGGGAGAAAGCCAATGAGCACAGGGAGAGAGACAAGCAGCACAGGGAGAAAGGCAATGAGCACAGGGAGAGAGACAATGAGCACAGGGAGAAAGCAAATGAGCACAGGGAGAAAACCAATGAGCATAGGGAGAAAAATAAGTAGCATAGTGAGAAAGCCAATGAGTACAGGTGAAAAAAAAACAATGAACACAGGGAGAAAGACAAGTAGCTTAGGGAGAAAGCCAATGAGCACAGGGAGAAAGACAAGTAGCATAGGGAGAAAGCCAATGAGCACAGGGAGAAAAATAAGTAGCATAGTGAGAAAGCCAATGAGCACAGGGAGAAAGACCATGAGCATAGGGAGAAAGCCAATGAGCACAGGGAGAGAGACCATGAGCATAGGGAGAGAGCCAGTGAGCACAGGGAGAAAGACAAGCAGCACAGGGAGAAAGCAAATGAGCACAGGGAGAAAGCCAATAAGCACAGGGAGGAGAGACAAGCAGCACAGGGAGACAGCCAATGAGCACAGGGAGAGAGACCATGAGCACAGGGAGAAAGCAAATTAGCACAGGGAGAAAGCCAAGCAGCACAGGGAGAAAACCAATGAGCATAGGGAGAAAAATAAGTAGCTTAGTGAGAAAGCCAATGAGCACAGGTGAAAAAAAACAATGAGCACAGGGAGAAAGACAAGTAGCATAGGGAGAAAGCCAATGAGCACAGGGAGAAAGACAAACAGCACAGGGAGAAAAACCAATGAGCACAGGGAGAAAAATAAGTAGCATAGTGAGAAAGCCAATGAGTACAGGTGAAAAAAAACAATGAGCACAAGGAGAAAGAGAAGTAGCATAGGGAGAAAGCCAATGAGCACAGGGAGAAAGACAAGTAGCATAGGGAGAAAGCCAATGAGCACAGGGAGAAAAACCATTGAGCACAGGGAGAAAAATAAGTAGCATAGTGAGAAAGCCAATGAGCACAGGGAGAAAGACCATGAGAACAGGGAGAAAGCCAATGAGCACAGGGAGAGAGACCATGAGCATAGGGAGAGAGCCAGTGAGCACAGGGAGAAAGACAAGCAGCACAGGGAGAAACCCAATGAGCACAGGGAGACAGCCAATGAGCACAGGGAGAGAGACCATGAGCACAGGGAGACAGCCAATGAGCACAGGGAGAGAGACCATGAGCACAGGGAGACAGCCAATGAGCACAGGGAGAGAGACCATGAGCACAGAGAGACAAATGAGCACAGGGAGAAAGCCAAGCAGCACAGGGAGAAAACCAATGAGCATAGGGAGAAAAATAAGTAGCATAGTGAGAAAGCCAATGAGCACAGGTGAAAAAAAACAATGAGCACAGGGAGAAAGACAAGTATCATAGGGAGAAAGCCAATGAGCACAGGGAGAAAGACAAGCAGCACAGGGAGAAAAACCAATGAGCACAGGGAGAAAAATAAGTAGCATTGTGAGAAAGCCAATGAGCACAGGGAGAAAGACTATGAGCATAGGGAGAAAGCCAATGAGCACAGGGAGAGAGACCATGAGCATAGGGAGAAAGACAGTGAGCACAGGGAGAAAGACAAGCAGCATAGGGAGAAAGCCAATGAGCACAGGGAGAGAGGCAATGAGCACAGGGAGAAAGCCAATGAGCACAGGGAGAGAGACCATGAGCACAGGGAGAAAGCCAATGAGCACAGGGAGAAAGAGAAGCATCATAGGGAGAAAGCCAATGAGCAGAGGGAGAGAGACATGCAGCACAGGGAGAAAGCCAATGAGCATAGGAAGAAAGCCAGTGAGCACAGGGAGAAAGACAAGCAGCATAGGGAGAAGCCAATGAGCACAGAGAGAGAGACAAGCAGCACAGGGAGAAAGCCAATGAGCACAGGGAGAGAGACCATGAGCACAGGGAGAAAGCCAATGAGCACAGGGAGAAAAAGAAGCAGCACAAAGAGAAAGCAAATGAGCACAGGGAGAAAGACAATGAGCATAGGAATAAAGACAATGAGCACAGGGAAAAAGACAAGCAGCATAGGGAGAAAGACAATGAACACAGGGAGAAATCCAATGAGCACAGGTAGAAAGACAAATAGCATAGGGAGAAAGCCAATGAGCACAGGGAGAAAGACAAGCAGCACAGGGAGAAAAACCAATGAGCACAGGGAGAAAAATAAGTAGCATAGTGAGAAAGCCAATGAGCACAGGGAGAAAGACCATGAGCATAGGGAGAAAGCCAGTGAGCACAGGGAGAAAGCCAATGAGCACAGGGAGAGAGACAAGCAGCACAGGGAGAAAGCCAATGAGCACAGGGAGAAAGCCAATGAGCATAGGGAGAAAGAGAAGCAGCACATAGAGAAAGCAAATGAGCACAGGGTGAAAGCCAAGCAGCACAAGGAGAAAGCCAATGAGCACAGGTGAAAAAAAACAATGAGCACAGGGAGAGAGACAAGTAGCATAGGGAGAAAGCCAATGAGCACAGGGAGAAAGACAAGCAGCACAGGGAGAAAAACCAATGAGAACAGGGAGAAAAATAAGTAGCATAGTGAGAAAGCCAATGAGCACAGGGAGAAAGACTAGCAGCATAGGGAGAAAGCCAATGAGGATAGGGAGAGAGATAAGCAGCACAGGGAGAAAGCCAATGAGCACAAGGAGAGCACCAATGAGCATAGAGAGAAAGCCAGTGAGCACAGGGAGAAAGACAAGCAGCATAGGGAGAAAGCCAATGAGCACAGGGAGAGAGACAAGCAGCACAGGGAGAAAGCCAATGAGCACAGGGAGAAAACCAATGAGCATAGGGAGAAAAATAAGTAGCATAGGGAGAAAGCCAATGAGCACAGGGAGAAAAACCAATGAGCACAGGGAGAAAAATAAGTAGCATAGTGAGAAAGCCAATGAGCACAGGGAGAAAGACTATGAGCATACGGAGAAAGCCAATGAGCACAGGGAGAGAGACCATGAGCATAGGGAGAGAGCCAGTGAGCACAGGGAGAAAGACAAGCAGCACAGGGAGAAAGCCAATGAGCACAGGGAGAAAGCCAATGAGCACAGGGAGAGAGACAATGAGCACAGGGAGAAAGCAAATGAGCACAGGGAGAAAACCAATGAGCATAGGGAGAAAAATAAGTAGCATAGGGAGAAAGCCAATGAGCACAGGGAGAAAAACCAATGAGCACAGGGAGAAAAATAAGTAGCATAGTGAGAAAGCCAATGAGCACAGGGAGAAAGACTATGAGCATACGGAGAAAGCCAATGAGCACAGGGAGAGAGACCATGAGCATAGGGAGAGAGCCAGTGAGCACAGGGAGAAAGACAAGCAGCACAGGGAGAAAGCCAATGAGCACAGGGAGAAAGCCAATGAGCACAGGGAGGAGAGACAAGCAGCACAGGGAGACAGCCAATGAGCACAGGGAGAGAGACCATGAGCACAGGGAGAAAGCAAATTAGCACAGGGAGAAAGCCAAGCAGCACAGGGAGAAAACCAATGAGCATAGGGAGAAAAATAAGTAGCTTAGTGAGAAAGCCAATGAGCACAGGTGAAAAAAAACAATGAGAACAGGGAGAAAGACAAGTAGCATAGGGAGCAAGCCAATGAGCACAGGGAGAGAGACAATGAGCACAGGGAGAAAACCAATGAGCATAGGGAGAAAAATAAGTAGCATAGTGAGAAAGCCAATGAGTACAGGTGAAAAAAAAACAATGAACACAGGGAGTAAGACAAGTAGCTTAGGGAGAAAGCCAAGGAGCACAGGGAGAAAGACAAGTAGCATAGGGAGAAAGCCAATGAGCACAGGGAGAAAAACCAATGAGCACAGGGAGAAAATTAAGTAGCATAGTGAGAAAGCCAATGAGCACAGGGAGAAAGACCATGAGCATAGGGAGAAAGCCAATGAGCATAGGGAGAGAGCCAGTGAGCACAGGGAGAAAGACAAGCAGCACAGGGAGAAAGCCAATGAGCACAGGGAGAAAGCCAATGAGCACAGGGAGGAGAGACAAGCAGCACAGGGAGAGAGACCATGAGCATAGGGAGAAAGACCATGAGCACAGGGAGAGAGACCATGAGCATAGGGAGAGAGCCAGTGAGCACAGGGAGAAAGCCAATGAGCACAGGGAGAAAGGCAATGAGCACAGGGAGGAGAGACAAGCAGCACAGGGAGACAGCCAATGAGCGCAGGGAGAGAGACCATGAGCACAGGGAGAAAGCAAATTAGCACAGGGAGAAAGCCAAGCAGCACAGGGAGAAAACCAATGAGCATAGGGAGAAAAATAAGTAGCTTAGTGAGAAAGCCAATGAGCACAGGTGAAAAAAAACAATGAGCACAGGGAGAAAGACAAGTAGCATAGGGAGAAAGCCTATGAGCACAGGGAGAAAGGCAAACAGCACAGGGAGAAAAACCAATGAGCACAGGGAGAAAAATAAGTAGCATAGTGAGAAAGCCAATGAGCATAGGGAGAAAGCCAATGAGCACAGGGAGAAAGACAAGCAGCATAGGGAGAAAGCCAATGAGCACAGTGAGAGAGACAAGCAGCACAGGGAGAAAGCCAATGAGCATAGGAAGAAAGCCAGTGAGCACAGGGAGAAAGACAAGCAGCATAGGGAGAAAGCCAATGAGCACAGGGAGAGAGACAAGCAGCACAGGGAGAAAGGCAATGAGCACAGGGCAAAAGACCATGAGCATAGGGAGAAAGCCAGTGAGCACAGGGAGGAAGACAAGCAGCATAGGGAGAAAAACCAATGAGCACAGGGAGAAAAATAAGTAGCATAGTGAGAAAGCCAATGAGCACAGGGAGAAAGACAAGCAACATAGGGAGAAAGCCAATGAGGACAGGGAGAGAGACAAGCAGCACAGGGAGAAAGCCAATGAGCACAGGGAGAGCACCAATGAGCATAGGGAGAAAGCAAGTGAGCACAGGGAGAAAGACAAGCAGCATAGGGAGAAAGCCAATGAGCACAGGGAGAGAGACAAGCAGCACAGGGAGAAAGGCAATGAGCACAGGGAGAGAGACAATGAGCACAGGGAGAAAGCAAATGAGCACAGGGAGAAAACCAATGAGCATAGGGAGAAAAATAGCATAGTGAGAAAGCCAATGAGTACAGGTGAAAAAAAAACAATGAGCACAGGGAGAAAGACAAGTAGCTTAGGGAGAAAGCCAATGAGCACAGGGAGAAAGACAAGTAGCATAGGGAGAAAGCCAATGAGCACAGGGAGAAAGCCAATGAGCACAGGGAGAGAGACAATGAGCACAGGGAGAAAGCAAATGAGCACAGGGAGAAAACCAATGAGCATAGGGAGAAAAATAAGTAGCATAGGGAGAAAGCCAATGAGCACAGGGAGAAAAACCAATGAGCACAGGGAGAAAAATAAGTAGCATAGTGAGAAAGCCAATGAGCACAGGGAGAAAGACTATGAGCATACGGAGAAAGCCAATGAGCACAGGGAGAGAGACCATGAGCATAGGGAGAGAGCCAGTGAGCACAGGGAGAAAGACAAGCAGCACAGGGAGAAAGCCAATGAGCACAGGGAGAAAGCCAATGAGCACAGGGAGGAGAGACAAGCAGCACAGGGAGACAGCCAATGAGCACAGGGAGAGAGACCATGAGCACAGGGAGAAAGCAAATTAGCACAGGGAGAAAGCCAAGCAGCACAGGGAGAAAACCAATGAGCATAGGGAGAAAAATAAGTAGCTTAGTGAGAAAGCCAATGAGCACAGGTGAAAAAAAACAATGAGAACAGGGAGAAAGACAAGTAGCATAGGGAGCAAGCCAATGAGCACAGGGAGAGAGACAATGAGCACAGGGAGAAAACCAATGAGCATAGGGAGAAAAATAAGTAGCATAGTGAGAAAGCCAATGAGTACAGGTGAAAAAAAAACAATGAACACAGGGAGTAAGACAAGTAGCTTAGGGAGAAAGCCAAGGAGCACAGGGAGAAAGACAAGTAGCATAGGGAGAAAGCCAATGAGCACAGGGAGAAAAACCAATGAGCACAGGGAGAAAAATAAGTAGCATAGTGAGAAAGCCAATGAGCACAGGGAGAAAGACCATGAGCATAGGGAGAAAGCCAATGAGCATAGGGAGAGAGCCAGTGAGCACAGGGAGAAAGACAAGCAGCACAGGGAGAAAGCCAATGAGCACAGGGAGAAAGCCAATGAGCACAGGGAGGAGAGACAAGCAGCACAGGGAGAGAGACCATGAGCATAGGGAGAAAGACCATGAGCACAGGGAGAGAGACCATGAGCATAGGGAGAGAGCCAGTGAGCACAGGGAGAAAGACAAGCAGCACAGGGAGAAAGCCAATGAGCACAGGGAGAAAGGCAATGAGCACAGGGAGGAGAGACAAGCAGCACAGGGAGACAGCCAATGAGCGCAGGGAGAGAGACCATGAGCACAGGGAGAAAGCAAATTAGCACAGGGAGAAAGCCAAGCAGCACAGGGAGAAAACCAATGAGCATAGGGAGAAAAATAAGTAGCTTAGTGAGAAAGCCAATGAGCACAGGTGAAAAAAAACAATGAGCACAGGGAGAAAGACAAGTAGCATAGGGAGAAAGCCTATGAGCACAGGGAGAAAGGCAAACAGCACAGGGAGAAAAACCAATGAGCACAGGGAGAAAAATAAGTAGCATAGTGAGAAAGCCAATGAGCATAGGGAGAAAGCCAATGAGCACAGGGAGAAAGACAAGCAGCATAGGGAGAAAGCCAATGAGCACAGTGAGAGAGACAAGCAGCACAGGGAGAAAGCCAATGAGCATAGGAAGAAAGCCAGTGAGCACAGGGAGAAAGACAAGCAGCATAGGGAGAAAGCCAATGAGCACAGGGAGAGAGACAAGCAGCACAGGGAGAAAGGCAATGAGCACAGGGCAAAAGACCATGAGCATAGGGAGAAAGCCAGTGAGCACAGGGAGGAAGACAAGCAGCATAGGGAGAAAAACCAATGAGCACAGGGAGAAAAATAAGTAGCATAGTGAGAAAGCCAATGAGCACAGGGAGAAAGACAAGCAACATAGGGAGAAAGCCAATGAGGACAGGGAGAGAGACAAGCAGCACAGGGAGAAAGCCAATGAGCACAGGGAGAGCACCAATGAGCATAGGGAGAAAGCAAGTGAGCACAGGGAGAAAGACAAGCAGCATAGGGAGAAAGCCAATGAGCACAGGGAGAGAGACAAGCAGCACAGGGAGAAAGGCAATGAGCACAGGGAGAGAGACAATGAGCACAGGGAGAAAGCAAATGAGCACAGGGAGAAAACCAATGAGCATAGGGAGAAAAATAGCATAGTGAGAAAGCCAATGAGTACAGGTGAAAAAAAAACAATGAGCACAGGGAGAAAGACAAGTAGCTTAGGGAGAAAGCCAATGAGCACAGGGAGAAAGACAAGTAGCATAGGGAGAAAGCCAATGAGCACAGGGAGAAAAATAAGTAGCATAGTGAGAAAGCCAATGAGCACAGGGAGAAAGACCATGAGCATAGGGAGAAAGCCAATGAGCACAGGGAGAGAGACCATGAGCATAGGGAGAGAGCCAGTGAGCACAGGGAGAAAGACAAGCAGCACAGGGAGAAAGCAAATGAGCACAGGGAGAAAGCCAATGAGCACAGGGAGGAGAGACAAGCAGCACAGGGAGACAGCCAATGAGCACAGGGAGAGAGACCATGAGCACAGGGAGAAAGCAAATTAGCACAGGGAGAAAGCCAAGCAGCACAGGGAGAAAACCAATGAGCATAGGGAGAAAAATAAGTAGCTTAGTGAGAAAGCCAATGAGCACAGGTGAAAAAAAAAATGAGCACAGGGAGAAAGACAAGTAGCATAGGGAGAAAGCCAATGAGCACAGGGAGAAAGACAAACAGCACAGGGAGAAAAACCAATGAGCACAGGGAGAAAAATAAGTAGCATAGTGAGCAAGCCAATGAGCACAGGGAGAAAGACCATGAGCATAGGGAGAAAACCAGTGAGCACAGGGAGAAAGACAAGCAGCATAGGGAGAAAGCCAATGAGCACAGGTAGAGAGACAAGCAGCACAGGGAGAAAGGCAATGAGCACAGGGAGAAAGACCATGAGCATAGGGAGAAAGTCAGTGAGCATAGGGAGAAAGCCAATGAGCACAGGGAGAGAGCCAATGAGCATAGGGAGAAAGCCAGTGAGCACAGGGAGAAAGCCAATGAGCACAGGGAGAGAGACAAGCAGCACATGGAGAAAGCCAATGAGCACAGGGAGAAAGAACATGAGCACAGGGAGAAAGCCAATGAGCATAGGGAGAAAGAGAAGCAGCACATAGAGAAAGCAAATGAGCACAGGGTGAAAGCCAAGCAGCACAAGGACAAAGCCAATGAGCACAGGTGAAAAAAAACAATGAGCACAGGGAGAAAGACAAGTAGCACAGGGAGAAAGCCAATGAGCACAGGGAGAAAGACAAGCAGCACAGGGAGAAAAACCAATGAGCACAGGGAGAAAAATAAGTAGCATAGTGAGAAAGCCAATGAGCACAGGGAGAAAGACAAGCAACATAGGGAGAAAGCCAATGAGGACAGGGAAAGAGACAAGCAGCACAGGGAGAAAGCCAATGAGCACAGGGAGAGCACCAATGAGCATAGGGAGAAAGCCAGTGAGCACAGGGAGAAAGACAAGCAGCATAGGGAGAAAGCCAATGAGCACAGGGAGAGAGACAAGCAGCACAGGGAGAAAGGCAATGAGCACAAGGAGAAACCAAATGAGCACAGAGAGAAAACCAATGAGCATAGGGAGAAAAATAAGTAGCATAGTGAGAAAGCCAATGAGTACAGGTGAAAAAAAAACAATGAATACAGGGAGAAAGACAAGTAGCTTAGGGAGGAAGCCAATGAGCACAGGGAAAAAGACAAGTAGCATAGGGAGAAAGCCAATGAGCACAGGGAGAAAAACCAATGAGCACAGGGAGAAAAATAAGAAGCGTAGTGAGAAAGCCAATGAGCACAGGGAGAAAGACCATGAGCATAGGGAGAAAGACCATGAGCACAGGGAGAGAGACCATGAGCATAGGAAGAGAGCCAGTGAGCACAGGGAGAAAGACAAGCAGCACAGGGAGAAAGCCAATGAGCACAGGGAGAAAGCCAATGAGCACAGGGAGGAGAGACAAGCAGCACAGGGAGACAGCCAATGAGCACAGGGAGAGAGACCATGAGCACAGGGAGAAAGCAAATTAGCACAGGGAGAAAGCCAAGCAGCACAGGGAGAAAACCAATGAGCATAGGGAGAAAAATATGTAGCTTAGTGAGAAAGCCAATGAGCACAGGTGAAAAAAAACAATGAGCACAGGGAGAAAGACAAGTTGCATATGGAGAAAGCCTATGAGCACAGGGAGAAAGGCAAACAGCACAGGGAGAAAAACCAATGAGCACAGGGAGAAAAATAAGTAGCATAGTGAGAAAGCCAATGAGCATAGGGAGAAAGCCAATGAGCACAGGGAGAAAGACAAGCAGCATAGGGAGAAAGCCAATGAGCACAGTGAGAGAGACAAGCAGCACAGGGAGAAAGCCAATGAGCATAGGAAGAAAGCCAGTGAGCACAGGGAGAAAGACAAGCAGCATAGGGAGAAAGCCAATGAGCAGAGGGAGAGAGAAGCAGTACAGGGAGAAAGGCAATGAGCACAGGGCGAAAGACCATGAGCATAGGGAGAAAGCCAGTGAGCACAGGGAGAAAGACAAGCAGCATAGGGAGAAAAACCAATGAACACAGGGAGAAAAATAAGTAGCATAGTGAGAAAGCCAATGAGCACAGGGAGAAAGACAACCAACATAGGGAGAAAGCCAATGAGGACAGGGAGAGAGACAAGCAGCACAGGGAGAAAGCCAATGAGCACAGGGAGAGCACCAATGAGCATAGGGAGAAAGCAAGTGAGCACAGGGAGAAAGACAAGCAGCATAGGGAGAAAGCCAATGAGCACAGGGAGAGAGACAAGCAGCACAGGGAGAAAGGCAATGAGCACAGGGAGAGAGACAATGAGCACAGGGAGAAAGCAAATGAGCACAGGGAGAAAACCAATGAGCATAGGGAGAAAAATAAGTAGCATAGTGAGAAAGCCAATGAGTACAGGTGAAAAAAAAACAATGAACACAGGGAGAAAGACAAGTAGCTTAGGGAGAAAGCCAATGAGCACAGGGAGAAAGACAAGTAGCATAGGGAGAAAGCCAATGAGCACAGGGAGAAAAATAAGTAGCATAGTGAGAAAGCCAATGAGCACAGGGAGAAAGACCATGAGCATAGGGAGAAAGCCAATGAGCACAGGGAGAGAGACCATGAGCATAGGGAGAGAGCCAGTGAGCACAGGGAGAAAGACAAGCAGCACAGGGAGAAAGCCAATGAGCACAGGGAGGAGAGACAAGCAGCACAGGGAGACAGCCAATGAGCACAGGGAGAGAGACCATGAGCACAGGGAGAAAGCAAATTAGCACAGGGAGAAAGCCAAGCAGCACAGGGAGAAAACCAATGAGCATAGGGAGAAAAATAAGTAGCTTAGTGAGAAAGCCAATGAGCACAGGTGAAAAAAAACAATGAGCACAGGGAGAAAGACAAGTAGCATAGGGAGAAAGCCAATGAGCACAGGGAGAAAGACAAACAGCACAGGGAGAAAAACCAATGAGCACAGGGAGAAAAATAAGTAGCATAGTGAGAAAGCCAATGAGTACAGGTGAAAAAAAACAATGAGCACAAGGAGAAAGAGAAGTAGCATAGGGAGAAAGCCAATGAGCACAGGGAGAACGACAAGTAGCATAGGGAGAAAGCCAATGAGCACAGGGAGAAAAACCATTGAGCACAGGGAGAAAAATAAGTAGCATAGTGAGAAAGCCAATGAGCACAGGGAGAAAGACCATGAGAACAGGGAGAAAGCCAATGAGCACAGGGAGAGAGACCATGAGCATAGGGAGAGAGCCAGTGAGCACAGGGAGAAAGACAAGCAGCACAGGGAGAAACCCAATGAGCACAGGGAGAAAGCCAATGAGCACAGGGAGAGAGACCATGAGCACAGGGAGACAGCCAATGAGCACAGGGAGAGAGACCATGAGCACAGGGAGACAGCCAATGAGCACAGGGAGAGAGACCATGAGCACAGAGAGACAAATGAGCACAGGGAGAAAGCCAAGCAGCACAGGGAGAAAACCAATGAGCATAGGGAGAAAAATAAGTAGCATAGTGAGAAAGCCAATGAGCACAGGTGAAAAAAAACAATGAGCACAGGGAGAAAGACAAGTATCATAGGGAGAAAGCCAATGAGCACAGGGAGAAAAATAAGTAGCATTGTGAGAAAGCCAATGAGCACAGGGAGAAAGACCATGAGTATAGGGAGAAAGCCAATGAGCACAGGGAGAAAAATAAGTAGCATTGTGAGAAAGCCAATGAGCACAGGGAGAAAGACCATGAGCATAGGGAGAGAGACCATGAGCATAGGGAGAAAGCCAGTGAGCACAGGGAGAAAGACAAGCAGCATAGGGAGAAAGCCAATGAGCACAGGGAGAGAGGCAATGAGCACAGGGAGAAAGCCAATGAGCACAGGGAGAGAGACCATGAGCACAGGGAGAAAGCCAATGAGCACAGGGAGAAAGAGAAGCAGCATAGGGAGAAAGCCAATGAGCAGAGGGAGAGAGACAAGCAGCACAGGGAGAAAGCCAATGAGCATAGGAAGAAAGCCAGTGAGCACAGGGAGAAAGACAAGCAGCATAGGGAGAAGCCAATGAGCACAGAGAGAGAGACAAGCAGCACAGGGAGAAAGCCAATGAGCACAGGGAGAGAGACCATGAGCACAGGGAGAAAGCCAATGAGCACAGGGAGAAAAAGAAGCAGCACAAAGAGAAAGCAAATGAGCACAGGGAGAAAGACAATGAGCATAGGAATAAAGACAATGAGCACAGGGAAAAAGACAAGCAGCATAGGGAGAAAGACAATGAACACAGGGAGAAATCCAATGAGCACAGGTAGAAAGACAAGTAGCATAGGGAGAAAGCCAATGAGCACAGGGAGAAAGACAAGCAGCACAGGGAGAAAAACCAATGAGCACAGGGAGAAAAATAAGTAGCATAGTGAGAAAGCCAATGAGCACAGGGAGAAAGACCATGAGCATAGGGACAAAGCCAGTGAGCACAGGGAGAAAGCCAATGAGCACAGGGAGAGAGACAAGCAGCACAGGGAGAAAGCCAATGAGCACAGGGAGAAAGACCATGAGCACAGGGAGAAAGCCAATGAGCATAGGGAGAAAGAGAAGCAGCACATAGAGAAAGCAAATGAGCACAGGGTGAAAGCCAAGCAGCACAAGGAGAAAGCCAATGAGCACAGGTGAAAAAAAACAATGAGCACAGGGAGAAAGACAAGTAGCATAGGGAGAAAGCCAATGAGCACAGGGAGAAAGACAAGCAGCACAGGGAGAAAAACCAATGAGAACAGGGAGAAAAATAAGTAGCATAGTGAGAAAGCCAATGAGCACAGGGAGAAAGACTAGCAGCATAGGGAGAAAGCCAATGAGCACAGGGAGAGAGACAAGCAGCACAGGGAGAAAGCCAATGAGCACAGGGAGAAAACCAATGAGCATAGGGAGAAAAATAAGTAGCATAGGGAGAAAGCCAATGAGCACAGGGAGAAAGACTATGAGCATACGGAGAAAGCCAATGAGCACAGGGAGAGAGACCATGAGCATAGGGAGAGAGCCAGTGAGCACAGGGAGAAAGACAAGCAGCACAGGGAGAAAGCCAATGAGCACAGGGAGAAAGCCAATGAGCACAGGGAGAGAGACAATGAGCACAGGGAGAAAGCAAATGAGCACAGGGAGAAAACCAATGAGCACAGGGAGAAAAATAAGTAGCATAGGGAGAAAGCCAATGAGCACAGGGAGAAAAACCAATGAGCACAGGGAGAAAAATAAGTAGCATAGTGAGAAAGCCAATGAGCACAGGGAGAAAGACTATGAGCATACGGAGAAAGCCAATGAGCACAGGGAGAGAGACCATGAGCATAGGGTGAGAGCCAGTGAGCACAGGGAGAAAGACAAGCAGCACAGGGAGAAAGACAAGCAGCACAGGGAGAAAGCCAATGAGCACAGGGAGGAGAGACAAGCAGCACAGGGAGACAGCGAATGAGCACAGGGAGAGAGACCATGAGCACAGGGAGAAAGCAAATTAGCACAGGGAGAAAGCCAAGCAGCACAGGGAGAAAACCAATGAGCATAGGGAGAAAAATAAGTAGCTTAGTGAGAAAGCCAATGAGCACAGGTGAAAAAAAACAATGAGAACAGGGAGAAAGACAAGTAGCATAGGGAGCAAGCCAATGAGCACAGGGAGAGAGACAATGAGCACAGGGAGAAAACCAATGAGCATAGGGAGAAAAATAAGTAGCATAGTGAGAAAGCCAATGAGTACAGGTGAAAAAAAAACAATGAACACAGGGAGAAAGACAAGTAGCTTAGGGAGAAAGCCAAGGAGCACAGGGAGAAAGACAAGTAGCATAGGGAGAAAGCCAATGAGCACAGGGAGAAAAACCAATGAGCACAGGGAGAAAAATAAGTAGCATAGTGAGAAAGCCAATGAGCACAGGGAGAAAGACCATGAGCATAGGGAGAAAGCCAATGAGCATAGGGAGAGAGCCAGTGAGCACAGGGAGAAAGACAAGCAGCACAGGGAGAAAGCCAATGAGCACAGGGAGAAAGCCAATGAGCACAGGGAGGAGAGACAAGCAGCACAGGGAGAGAGACCATGAGCATAGGGAGAAAGACCATGAGCACAGGGAGAGAGACCATGAGCATAGGGAGAGAGCCAATGAGCACAGGGAGAAAGACAAGCAGCACAGGGAGAAAGCCAATGAGCACAGGGAGAAAGGCAATGAGCACAGGGAGGAGAGACAAGCAGCACAGGGAGACAGCCAATGAGCGCAGGGAGAGAGACCATGAGCACAGGGAGAAAGCAAATTAGCACAGGGAGAAAGCCAAGCAGCACAGGGAGAAAACCAATGAGCATAGGGAGAAAAATAAGTAGCTTAGTGAGAAAGCCAATGAGCACAGGTGAAAAAAAACAATGAGCACAGGGAGAAAGACAAGTAGCATAGGGAGAAAGCCTATGAGCACAGGGAGAAAGGCAAACAGCACAGGGAGAAAAACCAATGAGCACAGGGAGAAAAATAAGTAGCATAGTGAGAAAGCCAATGAGCAAAGGGAGAAAGCCAATGAGCACAGGGAGAAAGACAAGCAGCATAGGGAGAAAGCCAATGAGCACAGTGAGAGAGACAAGCAGCACAGGGAGAAAGCCAATGAGCATAGGAAGAAAGCCAGTGAGCACAGGGAGAAAGACAAGCAGCATAGGGAGAAAGCCAATGAGCACAGGGAGAGAGATAAGCAGCACAGGGAGAAAGGCAATGAGCACAGGGCAAAAGACCATGAGCATAGGGAGAAAGCCAGTGAGCACAGGGAGGAAGACAAGCAGCATAGGGAGAAAAACCAATGAGCACAGGGAGAAAAATAAGTAGCATAGTGAGAAAGCCAATGAGCACAGGGAGAAAGACAAGCAACATAGGGAGAAAGCCAATGAGGACAGGGAGAGAGACAAGCAGCACAGGGAGAAAGCCAATGAGCACAGGGAGAGCACCAATGAGCATAGGGAGAAAGCAAGTGAGCACAGGGAGAAAGACAAGCAGCATAGGGAGAAAGCCAATGAGCACAGGGAGAGAGACAAGCAGCACAGGGAGAAAGGCAATGAGCACAGGGAGAGAGACAATGAGCACAGGGAGAAAGCAAATGAGCACAGGGAGAAAACCAATGAGCATAGGGAGAAAAATAGCATAGTGAGAAAGCCAATGAGTACAGGTGAAAAAAAAACAATGAGCACAGGGAGAAAGACAAGTAGCTTAGGGAGAAAGCCAATGAGCACAGGGAGAAAGACAAGTAGCATAGGGAGAAAGCCAATGAGCACAGGGAGAAAAATAAGTAGCATAGTGAGAAAGCCAATGAGCACAGGGAGAAAGACCATGAGCATAGGGAGAAAGCCAATGAGCACAGGGAGAGAGACCATGAGCATAGGGAGAGAGCCAGTGAGCACAGGGAGAAAGACAAGCAGCACAGGGAGAAAGCAAATGAGCACAGGGAGAAAGCCAATGAGCACAGGGAGGAGAGACAAGCAGCACAGGGAGACAGCCAATGAGCACAGGGAGAGAGACCATGAGCACAGGGAGAAAGCAAATTAGCACAGGGAGAAAGCCAAGCAGCACAGGGAGAAAACCAATGAGCATAGGGAGAAAAATAAGTAGCTTAGTGAGAAAGCCAATGAGCACAGGTGAAAAAAAACAATGAGCACAGGGAGAAAGACAAGTAGCATAGGGAGAAAGCCAATGAGCACAGGGAGAAAGACAAACAGCACAGGGAGAAAAACCAATGAGCACAGGGAGAAAAATAAGTAGCATAGTGAGAAAGCCAATGAGTACAGGTGAAAAAAAACAATGAGCACAAGGAGAAAGAGAAGTAGCATAGGGAGAAAGCCAATGAGCACAGGGAGAAAGACAAGTAGCATAGGGAGAAAGCCAATGAGCACAGGGAGAAAAACCATTGAGCACAGGGAGAAAAATAAGTAGCATAGTGAGAAAGCCAATGAGCACAGGGAGAAAGACCATGAGAACAGGGAGAAAGCCAATGAGCACAGGGAGAGAGACCATGAGCATAGGGAGAGAGCCAGTGAGCACAGGGAGAAAGACAAGCAGCACAGGGAGAAACCCAATGAGCACAGGGAGAAAGCCAATGAGCACAGGGAGAGAGACCATGAGCACAGGGAGACAGCCAATGAGCACCGGGAGAGAGACCATGAGCACAGGGAGACAGCCAATGAGCACCGGGAGAGAGACCATGAGCACAGAGAGACAAATGAGCACAGGGAGAAAGCCAAGCAGCACAGGGAGAAAACCAATGAGCATAGGGAGAAAAATAAGTAGCATAGTGAGAAAGCCAATGAGCACAGGTGAAAAAAAACAATGAGCACAGAGAGAAAGACAAGTATCATAGGGAGAAAGCCAATGAGCACAGGGAGAAAGACAAGCAGCACAGGGAGAAAAACCAATGAGCACAGGGAGAAAAATAAGTAGCATAGTGAGAAAGCCAATGAGCACAGGGAGAAAGACCATGAGCATAGGGAGAAAGCCAATGAGCACAGGGAGAGAGACCATGAGCATAGGGAGAAAGCCGGTGAGCACAGGGAGAAAGACAAGCAGCATAGGGAGAAAGCCAATGAGCACAGGGAGAGAGGCAATGAGCACAGGGAGAAAGCCAATGAGCACAGGGAGAGAGACCATGAGCACAGGGAGAAAGCCAATGAGCACAGGGAGAAAGAGAAGCAGCATAGGGAGAAAGCCAATGAGCAGAGGGAGAGAGACAAGCAGCACAGGGAGAAATCCAATGAGCATAGGAAGAAAGCCAGTGAGCACAGGGAGAAAGACAAGCAGCATAGGGAGAAGCCAATGAGCACAGAGAGAGAGACAAGCAGCACAGGGAGAAAGCCAATGAGCACAGGGAGAGAGACCATGAGCACAGGGAGAAAGCCTATGAGCACAGGGAGAAAAAGAAGCAGCACAAAGAGAAAGCAAATGAGCACAGGGAGAAAGACAATGAGCATAGGAATAAAGACAATGAGCACAGGGAAAAAGACAAGCAGCATAGGGAGAAAGACAATGAACACAGGGAGAAATCCAATGAGCACAGGTAGAAAGACAAGTAGCATAGGGAGAAAGCCAAAGAGCACAGGGAGAAAGACAAGCAGCACAGGGAGAAAAACCAATGAGCACAGGGAGAAAATAAGTAGCATAGTGAGAAAGCCAATGAGCACAGGGAGAAAGACCATGAGCATAGGGAGAAAGCCAGTGAGTACAGGGAGAAAGCCAATGAGCACAGGGAGAGAGACAAGCAGCACAGGGAGAAAGCCAATGAGCACAGGGAGAAAGACCATGAGCACAGGGAGAAAGCCAATGAGCACAGGGAGAAAGACCATGAGCACAGGGAGAAAGCCAATGAGCATAGGGAGAAAGAGAAGCAGCACATAGAGAAAGCAAATGAGCACAGGGTGAAAGCCAAGCAGCACAAGGAGAAAGCCAATGAGCACAGGTGAAAAAAAACAATGAGCACAGGGAGAAAGACAAGTAGCATAGAGAGAAAGCCAATGAGCACAGGGAGAAAGACTAGCAGCATAGGGAGAAAGCCAATGAGGACAGGGAGAGAGATAAGCAGCACAGGGAGAAAGCCAATGAGCATAAGGAGAGCACCAATGAGCATAGAGAGAAAGCCAGTGAGCACAGGGAGAAAGACAAGCAGCATAGGGAGAAAGCCAATGAGCACAGGGAGAGAGACAAGCAGCACAGGGAGAAAGCCAATGAGCACAGGGAGAAAACCAATGAGCATAGGGAGAAAAATAAGTAGCATAGGGAGAAAGCCAATGAGCACAGGGAGAAAAACCAATGAGCACAGGGAGAAAAATAAGTAGCATAGTGAGAAAGCCAATGAGCACAGGGAGAAAGACTATGAGCATACTGAGAAAGCCAATGAGCACAGGGAGAGAGACCATGAGCATAGGGAGAGAGCCAGTGAGCACAGGGAGAAAGACAAGCAGCACAGGGAGAAAGCCAATGAGCACAGGGAGAAAGCCAATGAGCACATGGAGAAAGACAAGCAGCATAGGGAGAAAGCCAATGAGCACAGGGAGAAAGTCAAGCAGCATAGGGAGAAAGCCAATGAGCACAGGGAGAGAGACAATGAGCACAGGGAGAAAGCAAATGAGCACAGGGAAAAAACCAATGAGCATAGGGAGAAAAATAAGTAGCATAGGGAGAAAGCCAATGAGCACAGAGAGAAAAACCAATGAGCACAGGGAGAAAAATAAGTAGCATAGTGAGAAAGCCAATGAGCACAGGGAGAAAGACTATGAGCATACGGAGAAAGCCAATGAGCACAGGGAGAGAGACCATGAGCATAGGGAGAGAGCCAGTGAGCACAGGGAGAAAGACAAGCAGCACAGGGAGAAAGCCAATGAGCACAGGGAGAAAGCCAATGAGCACAGGGAGGAGAGACAAGCAGCACAGGGAGACAGCCAATGAGCACAGGGAGAGAGACCATGAGCACAGGGAGAAAGCAAATTAGCACAGGGAGAAAGCCAAGCAGCACAGGGAGAAAACCAATGAGCATAGGGAGAAAAATAAGTAGCTTAGTGAGAAAACCAATGAGCACAGGTGAAAAAAAACAATGAGAACAGGGAGAAAGACAAGTAGCATAGGGAGCAAGCCAGTGAGCACAGGGAGAAAGACAAACAGCACAGGGAGAAAAACCAATGAGCACAGTGAGAAAAATAAGTAGCATAGTGAGAAAGCCAATGAGCACAGGGAGAAAGACCATGAGCATAGGGAGAAAGCCAATGAGCACAGGGAGAAAGACAAGCAGCATAGGGAGAATGCCAAAGATCACAGTGAGAGAGACAAGCAGCACAGGGAGAAAGCCTATGAGCACAGGGAGAGAGCCAATGAGCATAGGAAGAAAGCCAGTGAGCACAGGGAGAAAGACAAGCAGCATAGGGAGAAAGCCAATGAGCACAGGGAGAGAGACAAGCAGCACAGGGAGAAAGGCAATGAGCACAGGGAGAAAGACCATGAGCATAGGGAGAAAGACTGTGAGCATAGGGAGAAAGCCAATGAGCACAGGGAGAGAGCCAATGAGCACAGGGAGAAAGCCAGTGAGCACAGGGAGAAAGCCAATGAGCACAGGGAGAGAGACAAGCAGCACAGGGAGAAAGCCAACGAGCACAGGGAGAAAGAGAAGCAGCACATAGAGAAAGCAAATGAGCACAGGGTGAAATCCAAGCAGCACAAGGAGAAAGCCAATGAGCACAGATGAAAAAAAACAATGAACACAGGGAGAAAGACAAGTAGCATAGGGAGAAAGCCAATGAGCACAGGGAGAAAGACAAGCAGCACAGGGAGAAAAAACAATGAGCACAGGGAGAAAAATAATTGCATAGTGAGAAAGCCAATGAGCACAGGGAGAAAGACAAGCAGCATAGGGAAAAAGCCAATGAGGACAGGGAGAGCACCAATGAGCATAGGGAGAAAGCCAGTGAGCACAGGGAGAAAGACAAGCAGCATAGGGAGAAAGCCAATGAGCACAGGGAGAGAGACAAGCAGCACAGGGAGAAAGGCACTGAGCACAGGGAGAGAGACAATGAGCACAGGGAGAAAACCAATGAGCATAGGGAGAAAAATAAGTAGCATAGTGAGAAAGCCAATGAGAACAGGTGAAAAAAAAACAATGAACACAGGGAGAAAGACAAGCAGCATAGGGAGAAAGCCAATGAGCACAGGGAGAGAGACAAGCAGCACAGGGAGAAAGGCAATGAGCACATGGAGAGAGACAATGAGCACAGGGAGAAAACCAATGAGCATAGGGAGAAAAATAAGTAGCATAGTGAGAAAGCCAATGAGAACAGGTGAAAAAAAAACAATGAACACAGGGAGAAAGACAAGTAGCTTAGGGAGAAAGCCAAGGAGCACAGGGAGAAAGACAAGTAGCATACGGAGAAAGCCAATGAGCACAGGGAGAAAGCAAATGAGCACAGGGAGAAAACCAAAGAGCATAGGGAGAAAGACAAGTAGCTTAGTGAGAAAGCCAATGAGCACAGGGAGAAAGACAAGTAGCATAGGGAGAAAGCCAATGAGCACAGGGAGAAAAACCAATGAGCACAGGGAGAAAAATAAGTAGCATAGTGAGAAAGCCAATGAGCACAGGGAGAAAGACCATGAGCATAGGGAGAAAGCCAATGAGCATAGGGAGAGAGCCAGTGAGCACAGGGAGAAAGACAAGCAGCACAGGGAGAAAGCCAATGAGCACAGGGAGAAAGCCAATGAGCACAGGGAGGAGAGACAAGCAGCACAGGGAGAGAGACCATGAGCACAGGGAGAAAGCAAATTAGCACAGCGAGAAAGCCAAGCAGCACAGGGAGAAAACCAAAGAGCATAGGGAGAAAAATAAGTAGCTTAGTGAGAAAGCCAATGAGCACAGGTGAAAAAAAACAATGAGCACAGGGAGAAAGACAAGTAGCATAGGGAGAAAGCCAATGAGTACAGGGAGAAAGACAAACAGCACAGGGAGAAAAACCAATGAGCACAGGGAGAAAAATAAGTAGCATAGTGAGAAAGCCAATGAGCATAGGGAGAAAGCCAATGAGCACAGGGAGAAAAACAAGCAGCATAGGGAGAAAGCCAATGAGCACAGTGAGAGAGACAAGCAGCACAGGGAGGAAGCCAATGAGCACAGGGAGAGAGCCAATGAGCATAGGAAGAAAGCCAGTGAGCACAGGGAGAAAGACAAGCAGCATAGGTAGAAAGCCAATGAGCACAGGGAGAGAGACAAGCAGCACAGGGAGAAAGGCAATGAGCACAGGGCGAAAGACCATGAGCATAGGGAGAAAGCCAGTGAGCACAGGGAGAAAGACAAGCAGCATAGGGAGAAAGCCAATGAGCACAGGTAGAGAGACAAGCAGCACAGGGAGAAAGGCAATGAGCACAGGGAGAAAGACCATGAGCATAGGGAGAAAACCAGTGAGCATAGGGAGAAAGCCAATGAGCACAGGGAGAGAGCCAATGAGCATAGGGAGAAAGCCAGTGAGCACAGGGAGAAAACAAATGAGCACAGGGAGAGAGACAAGCAGCACAGGGAGAAAGCCAATGAGCACAGGGAGGAAGACCATGAGCACAGGGAGAAAGCCAATGAGCATAGGGAGAAAGAGAAGCAGCACATAGAGAAAGCAAATGAGCACAGGGTGAAAGCCAAGCAGCACAAGGAGAAAGCCAATGAGCACAGGTGAAAAAAAACAATGAGCACAGGGAGAAAGACAAGTAGCATAGGGAGAAAGCCAATGAGCACAGGGAGAAAGACAAGCAGCACAGGGAGAAAAACCAATGAGCACAGGGAGAAAAATAAGTAGCATAGTGAGAAAGCCAATGAGCACAGGAAGAAAGACAAGCAACATAGGGAGAAAGCCAATGAGGACAGGGAGAGAGACAAGCAGCACAGGGAGAAAGCCAATGAGCACAGGGAGAGCACCAATGAGCATAGGGAGAAAGCCAGTGAGCACAGGGAGAAAGACAAGCAGCATAGGGAGAAAGCCAATGAGCACAGGGAGAGAGACAAGCAGCACAGGGAGAAAGGCAATGAACACAGGGAGAGAGACAATGAGCACTGGGAGAAAGCAAATGAGCACAGGGAGAAAACCAATGAGCATAGGGAAAAAAATAAGTAGCATAGTGAGAAAGCCAATGAGTACAGGTGAAAAAAAAACAATGAATACAGGGAGAAAGACAAGTAGCTTAGGGAGAAAGCCAATGAGCACAGGGAGAAAGACAAGTAGCATAGGGAGAAAGCCAATGAGCACAGGGAGAAAAATAAGTAGCATAGTGAGAAAGCCAATGAGCACAGGGAGAAAGACCATGAGCATAGGGAGAAAGCCAATGAGCACAGGGAGAGAGACCATGAGCATAGGGAGAGAGCCAGTGAGCACAGGGAGAAAGACAAGCAGCACAGCGAGAAAGCCAATGAGCACAGGGAGAAAGCCAATGAGCACAGGGAGGAGAGACAAGCAGCACAGGGAGACAGCCAATGAGCACAGGGAGAGAGACCATGAGCACAGGGAGAAATCAAATTAGCACAGGGAGAAAGCCAAGCAGCACAGGGAGAAAACCAATGAGCATAGGGAGAAAAATAAGTAGCTTAGTGAGAAAGCCAATGAGCACAGGTGAAAAAAAACAATGAGCACAGGGAGAAAGACAAGTAGCATAGGGAGAAAGCCAATGAGCACAGGGAGAAAGACAAGCAGCACAGGGAGAAAAACCAATGAGCACAGGGAGAAAAATAAGTAGCATAATGAGAAAGCCAATGAGCACAGGGAGAAAGACCATGAGCACAGGGAGAAAGCCAATGAGCACAGGGAGAAAGACAAGCAGCATAGGGAAAAAGCCAATGAGCACAGTGAGAGAGACAAGCAGCACAGGGAGAAAGCCAATGCGCACAGGGAGAGAGCCAATGAGCATAGGAAGAAAGCCAATGAGCATAGGAAGAAAGCCAGTGAGCACAGGGAGAAAGACAAGCGGCATAGGGAGAAAGCCAATGAGCACAGGGAGAAAGGCAATGAGCACAGGGCGAAAGACCATGAGCATAGGGAGACAGCCAGTGAGCACAGGGAGAAAGACAAGCAGTATAGGGAGAAACCCAATGAGCACAGGGAGAGAGACAAGCAGCACAGGGAGAAAGCCAATGAGCACAGGGAGAGAGCCAATGAGCATAGGCGGAAAGCCAGTGAGCACAGGGAGAAAGCCAATGAGCACAGGGAGAGAGACAAGCAACAGGGAGAAAGCCAATGAGCACAGGTGAAAAAAAACAATGAGCACAGGGAGAAAGCCAATGAGCCCAGGGAGAAAGACAAGCAGCACAGGGAGAAAAACCAATGAGCACAGGGAGCAAAATAAGTAGCATAGTGAGAAAGCCAATGAGCATAGGGAGAAAGCCAGTGAGCACAGGGAAAAAGACAAGCAGCATAGGGAGAAAGCCAGTGAGCACAGGGAAAAAGACAAGCAGCACAGGGAGAAAGCCAATGAGCACAGGGAGAGAGACAAGCAGCACAGGGAGAAAGCAAATGAGCACAGGGAGAAAACCAAAGAGCATAGGGAGAAAAATAAGTAGCATAGTGAGAAAGCCAATGAGTACAGGTGAAAAAAAACAATGAGCACAGGGAGAAAGAGAAGTAGCATAGGGAGAAAGCCAATGAGCACAGGGAGAAAGACAAGTAGCATAAGGAGAAAGCCAATGAGCACAGGGAGAAAAACCAATGAGCACAGGGAGAAAAATAAGTAGCATAGTGAGAAAGCCAATGAGCACAGGGAGAAAGACCATGAGCACAGGGAGAAAGCCAATGAGCACAGGGAGAGAGCCAATGAGCATAGGGGGAAAGCCAGTGAGCACAGGGAGAAAGCCAATGAGCACAGGGAGAGAGACAAGCAGCAGGGAGAAAGCCAATGAGCACAGGGAGAAAGACCATGAGCACAGGGAGAAAGCCAATGAGCATAGGGAGAAAGAGAAGCAGCACATAGATAAAACAAATGAGCACAGAGAGAAAGCCAAGCAGCACAGGGAGAAAGCCAATGAGCACAGGTGAAAAAAAACAATGAGCACAGGGAGAAAGCCAATGAGCACAGGGAGAAAGACAAGCAGCACAGGGAGAAAAACCAATGAGCACAGGGAGAAAAATAAGTAGCATAGTGAGAAAGCCAATGAGCACAGGGAGAAAGACCATGAGCATAGGGAGAAAGCCAGTGAGCACAGGGAAAAAGACAAGCAGCATAGGGAGAAAGCCAGTGAGCACAGGGAAAAAGACAAGCAGCACAGGGAGAAAGCCAATGAGCACAGGGAGAGAGACAAGCAGCACAGGGAGAAAGCAAATGAGCACAGGGAGAAAACCAAAGAGCATAGGGAGAAAAATAAGTAGCATAGTGAGAAAGCCAATGAGTACAGGTGAAAAACAACAATGAGCACAGGGAGAAAGAGAAGAAGCATACAGAGAAAGCCAATGAGCACAGGGAGAAAGACAAGTAGCATAAGGAGAAAGCCAATGAGCACAGGGAGAAAAACCAATGAGCACAGGGAGAAAAATAAGTAGCATAGTGAGAAAGCCAATGAGCACAGGGAGAAAGACCATGAGCACAGGGAGAAAGCCAATGAGCACAGGGAGAGAGACCATGAGCATAGGGAGAGAGCCAGTGAGCACAGGGAGAAAGACAAGCAGCACAGGGAGACAGCCAATGAGCACAGGGAGAGAGACCATGAGCACAGGGAGACAGCCAATGAGCACAGGGAGAGAGACCATGAGCACAGGGAGACAGCCAATGAGCACAGGGAGAGAGACCATGAGCACAGGGAGAAAGCAAATGAGCACAGGGAGAAAACCAATGAGCATAGGGAGAAAAATAAGTAGCATAGGGAGAAAGCCAATGAGCACAGGGAGAAAGACTATGAGCATACGGAGAAAGCCAATGAGCACAGGGAGAGAGACCATGAGCATAGGGAGAGAGCCAGTGAGCACAGGGAGAAAGACAAGCAGCACAGGGAGAAAGCCAATGAGCACAGGGAGAAAGCCAATGAGCACAGGGAGGAGAGACAAGCAGCACAGGGAGACAGCCAATGAGCACAGGGAGAGAGACCATGAGCACAGGGAGAAAGCAAATTAGCACAGGGAGAAAGCCAAGCAGCACAGGGAGAAAACCAATGAGCATAGGGAGAAAATTAAGTAGCTTAGTGAGAAAGCCAATGAGCACAGGTGAAAAAAAACAATGAGAACAGGGAGAAAGACAAGTAGCATAGGGAGTAAGCCAATGAGCACAGGGAGAAAGACAAACAGCACAGGGAGAAAAACCATTGAGCACAGAGAGAAAAATAAGTAGCATAGTGAGAAAGCCAATGAGCACAGGGAGAAAGACCATGAGCATAGGGAGAAAGCCAATGAGCACAGGGAGAAAGACAAGCAGCATAGGGAGAAAGCCAATGAGCACAGTGAGAGAGACAAGCAGCACAGGGAGAAAGCCAATGAGCACAGGGAGAGAGCCAATGAGCATAGGAAGAAAGCCAGTGAGCACAGGGAGAAAGACAAGCAGCATAGGGAGAAAGCCAATGAGCACAGGGAGAGAGACAAGCAGCACAGGGAGAAAGGCAATGAGCACAGGGAGAAAAACCATGAGCATAGGGAGAAAGACTGTGAGCATAGGGAGAAAGCCAATGAGCACAGGGAGAGAGCCAATGAGCACAGAGAGAAAGCCAGTGAGCACAGGGAGAAAGCCAATGAGCACAGGGAGAGAGACAAGCAGCACAGGGAGAAAGCCAATGAGCACAGGGAGAAAGAGAAGCAGCATATAGAGAAAGCAAATGAGCACAGGGTGAAATCCAAGCAGCACAAGGAGAAAGCCAATGAGCACAGGTGAAAAAAAACAATGAACACAGGGAGAAAGACAAGTAGCATAGGGAGAAAGCCAATGAGCACAGGGAGAAAGACAAGCAGCACAGGGAGAAAAAACAATGAGCACAGGGAGAAAAATAAGTAGCATAGTGAGAAAGCCAATGAGCACAGGGAGAAAGACAAGCAGCATAGGGAAAAAGCCAATGAGGACAGGGAGAGCACCAATGAGCATAGGGAGAAAGCCAGTGAGCACAGGGAGAAAGACAAGCAGCATAGGGAGAAAGCCAATGAGCACAGGGAGAGAGTTAAGCAGCACAGGGAGAAAGGCAATGAGCACAAGGAGAGAGACAATGAGCACAGGGAGAAAACCAATGAGCATAGGGAGAAAAATAATGAGCATAGGGAGAAAGCCAATGAGTACAGGTGAAAAAAAAACAATGAACACAGGGAGAAAGACAAGTAGCTTAGGGAGAAAGGCAATGAGCACAGGGAGAAAGACAAGTAGCATAGGGAGAAAGCCAATGAGCACAGGGAGAAAAACCAATGAGCACAGGGAGAAAAATAAGTAGCATAGTGAGAAAGCCAATGAGCACAGGGAGAAAGACCATGAGCATAGGGAGAAAGCCAATGAGCATAGGGAGAGAGCCAGTTAGCACAGGGAGAAAGACAAGCAGCACAGGGAGAAAGCCAATGAGCACAGGGAGAAAGCCAATGAGCACAGGGAGGAGAGACAAGCAGCACAGGGAGAGAGACCATGAGCACAGGGAGAAAGCAAATTAGCACAGGGAGAAAGCCAAGCAGCACAGGGAAAAAACCAATGAGCATAGGGAGAAAAATAAGTAGCTTAGTGAGAAAGCCAATGAGCACAGGTGAAAAAAAACAATGAGCACAGGGAGAAAGACAAGTAGCATAGGGAGAAAGCCAATGAGTACAGGGAGAAAGACAAACAGCACAGGGAGAAAAACCAATGAGCACAGGGAGAAAAATAAGTAACATAGTGAGAAAGCCAATGAGCATAGGGAGAAAGCCAATGAGCACAGGGAGAAAGACAAGCAGCATAGGGAGAAAGCCAATGAGCACAGTGAGAGAGACAAGCAGCACAGGGAGAAAGCCAATGAGCACAGGGAGAGAGCCAATGAGCATAGGAAGAAAGCCAGTGAGCACAGGGAGAAAGACAAGTAGCATAGGGAGAAAGCCAATGAGCACAGGGAGAGAGACAAGCAGCACAGGGAGAAAGGCAATGAGCACAGGGCGAAAGACCATGAGCATAGGGAGAAAGCCAGTGAGCACAGGGAGAAAGACAAGCAGCATAGGGAGAAAGCCAATGAGCACAGGTAGAGAGACAAGCAGCATAGGGAGAAAGGCAATGAGCACAGGGAGAAAGACCATGAGCATAGGGAGAAAGCCAGTGAGCATAGGGAGAAAGCCAATGAGCACAGGGAGAGAGCCAATGAGCATAGGGAGAAAGCCAGTGAGCACAGGGAGAAAGCCAATGAGCACAGGGAGAGAGACAAGCAGCACAGGGAGAAAGCCAATGAGCACAGGGAGAAAGACCATGAGCACAGGGAGAAAGCCAATGAGCATAGGGAGAAAGAGAAGCAGCACATAGAGAAAGCAAATGAGCACAGGGTGAAAGCCAAGCAGCACAAGGAGAAAGCCAATGAGCACAGGTGAAAAAAAACAATGAGCACAGGGAGAAAGACAAGTAGCATAGGGAGAAAGCCAATGAGCACATGGAGAAAGACAAGCAGCACAGGGAGAAAAACCAATGAGCACAGGGAGAAAAATAAGTAGCATAGTGAGAAAGCCAATGAGCACAGGGAGAAAGACAAGCAACATAGGGAGAAAGCCAATGAGGACAGGGAGAGAGACAAGCAGCACAGGGAGAAAGCCAATGAGCACAGGGAGAGCACCAATGAGCATAGGGAGAAAGCCAGTGAGCACAGGGAGAAAGACAAGCAGCATAGGGAGAAAGCCAATGAGCACAGGGAGAGAGACAAGCAGCACAGGGAGAAAGGCAATGAGCACAGGGAGAGAGACAATGAGCACAGGGAGAAAGCAAATGAGCATAGGGAGAAAACCAATGAGCATAGGGAGAAAAATAAGTAGCATAGTGAGAAAGCCAATGAGTACAGGTGAAAAAAAAACAATGAACACAGGGAGAAAGACAAGTAGCTTAGGGAGAAAGCCAATGAGCACAGGGAGAAAGACAAGTAGCATAGGGAGAAAGCCAATGAGCAAAGGGAGAAAAACCAATGAGCACAGGGAGAAAAATAAGTAGCATAGTGAGAAAGCCAATGAGCACAGGGTGAAAGACCATGAGCATAGGGAGAAAGCCAATGAGCACAGGGAGAGAGACCATGAGCATAGGGAGAGAGCCAGTGAGCACAGGGAGAAAGACAAGCAGCACAGCGAGAAAGCCAATGAGCACAGGGAGAAAGCCAATGAGCACAGGGAGGAGAGACAAGCAGCACAGGGAGACAGCCAATGAGCACAGGGAGAGAGACCATGAGCATAGGGAGAAAGCAAATTAGCACAGGGAGAAAGCCAAGCAGCACAGGGAGAAAACCAATGAGCATAGGGAGAAAAATAAGTAGCTTAGTGAGAAAGCCAATGAGCACAGGTGAAAAAAAACAATGAGCACAGGGAGAAAGACAAGTAGCATAGGGAGAAAGCCAATGAGCACAGGGAGAAAGACAAACAGCACAGGGAGAAAAACCAATCAGCACAGGGAGAAAAATAAGTAGCATAGTGAGAAAGCCAATGAGCACAGGGAGAAAGACCATGAGCACAGGGAGAAAGCCAATGAGCACAGGGAGAAAGACAAGCAGCATAGGGAGAAAGCCAATGAGCACAGTGAGAGAGACAAGCAGCACAGGGAGAAAGCCAATGCGCACAGGGAGAGAGCCAATGAGCATAGGAAGAAAGCCAGTGAGCACAGGGAGAAAGACAAGCAGCATAGGGACAAAGCCAATGAGCACAGGGAGAAAGGCAATGAGCACAGGGCGAAAGACCATGAGCATAGGGAGAAAGCCAGTGAGCACAGGGAGAAAGACAAGCAGCATAGGGAGAAACCCAATGAGCACAGGGAGACAAGCAGCACAGGGAGAAAGCCAATGAGCACAGGGAGAGAGCCAATGAGCATAGGGGGAAAGCCAGTGAGCACAGGGAGAAAGCCAATGAGCACAGGGAGAGAGACAAGCAGCAGGGAGAAAGCCAATGAGCACAGGGAGAAAGCCCATGAGCACAGGGAGAAAGCCAATGAGCATAGGGAGAAAGAGAAGCAGCACATAGATAAAGCAAATGAGCACAGAGTGAAAGCCAAGCAGCACAGGGAGAAAGCCAATGAGCACAGGTGAAAAAAAACAATGAGCACAGGGAGAAAGCCAATGAGCACAGGGAGAAAGACAAGCAGCACAGGGAGAAAAACCAATGAGCACAGGGAGAAAAATAAGTAGCATAGTGAGAAAGCCAATGAGCACAGGGAGAAAGACCATGAGCATAGGGAGAAAGCCAGTGAGCACAGGGAAAAAGACAAGCAGCATAGGGAGAAAGCCAGTGAGCAGAGGGAAAAAGACAAGCAGCACAGGGAGAAAGCCAATGAGGACAGGGAGAGAGACAAGCAGCACAGGGAGAAAGCAAATGAGCACAGGGAGAAAACGAAAGAGCATAGGGAGAAAAATAAGTAGCATAGTGAGAAAGCCAATGAGTACAGGTGAAAAAAAACAATGAGCACAGGGAGAAAGAGCAGTAGCATAGGGAGAAAGCCAATGAGCACAGGGAGAGAGACCATGAGCATAGGGAGAGAGCCAGTGAGCACAGGGAGAAAGACAAGCAGCACAGGGAGACAGCCAATGAGCACAGGGAGAGAGACCATGAGCACAGGGAGACAGCCAATGAGCACAGGGAGAGAGACCATGAGCACAGGGAGACAGCCAATGAGCACAGGGAGAGAGACCATGAGCACAGGGAGACAGCCAATGAGCACAGGGAGAGAGACCATGAGCACAGAGAGACAAATGAGCAGAGTGAGAAAACCAATGAGCATAGGGAGAAAAATAAGTAGCATAGTGAGAAAGCCAATGAGCACAGGTGAAAAAAAACAATGAGCACAGGGAGAAAGACAAGTATCATAGGGAGAAAGCCAATGAGCACAGGGAGAGAGACAAGCAGCACAGGGAGAAAAACCAATGAGCACAGGGAGAAAAATAAGTAGCATAGTGAGAAAGCCAATGAGCACAGGGAGAAAAACCAATGAGCACAGGGAGAAAAATAAGTAGCATAGTGAGAAAGCCAATGAGCACAGGGAGAAAGACCATGAGCACAGGGAGAAAGCCAATGAGCACAGGGAGAGAGACCATGAGCATAGGGAGAGAGCCAGTGAGCACAGGGAGAAAGACAAGCAGCAAAGGGAGAAAGCCATTGAGCACAGGGAGAGAGACCATGAGCACAGGGAGAAAGCCAATGAGCACAGGGAGAGAGACCATGAGCACAGGGAGACAGCCAATGAGCACAGGGAGAGAGAATATGAGCACAGGGAGAAAGCCAATGAGCACAGGGGAAAAAAAACAATGAGCACAGGTAGAAAGCCAATGAGCACAGGTGAAAAAAAACAATGAGCACAGGGAGAAAGCCAATGAGCACAGGGAGAAAGACAAGCAGCACAGGGAGAAAAACCAATGAGCACAGGGAGAAAAATAAGTAGCATAGTGAGAAAGCCAATGAGCACAGGGAGAAAGACCATGAGCATAGGGAGAAAGCCAGTGAGCACAGGGAAAAAGACAAGCAGCATAGGGAGAAAGCCAGTGAGCAGAGTGAAAAAGACAAGCAGCACAGGGAGAAAGCCAATGAGCACAGGGAGAGAGACAAGCAGCACAGGGAGAAAGTAAATGAGCACAGGGAGAAAACCACAGAGCATAGGGAGAAAAATAAGTAGCATAGTGAGAAAGCCAATGAGTACAGGTGAAAAAAAACAATGAGCACAGGGAGAAAGAGCAGTAGCATAGGGAGAAAGCCAATGAGCACAGGGAGAAAGACAAGTAGCATAAGGAGAAAGCCAATGAGCACAGGGAGAAAAACCAATGAGCACAGAGAGAAAAATAAGTAGCACAGGGAGAAAGACAAGCAGCACAGGGAGACAGCCAATGAGCACAGGGAGAGAGACCATGAGCACAGGGAGACAGCCAATGAGCACAGGGAGAGAGAACATGAGCACAGGGAGACAGCCAATGAGCACAGGGAGAGAGACCATGAGCACAGAGAGACAAATGAGCACAGTGAGAAAACCAATGAGCATAGGGAGAAAAATAAGTAGCATAGTGAGAAAGCCAATGAGCACAGGTGAAAAAAAACAATGAGCACAGGGAGAAAGACAAGTATCATAGGGAGAAAGCCAATGAGCACAGGGAGAGAGACAAGCAGCACAGGGAGAAAAACCAATGAGCACAGGGAGAAAAATAAGTAGCATAGTGAGAAAGCCAATGAGCACAGGGAGAAAGACCATGAGCATAGGGAGAAAGCCAATGAGCACAGGGAGAAAGACAAGCAGCATAGGGAGAAGCCAATGAGCACAGGGAGAGAGACAAGCAGCACAGGGAGAAAGGCAATGAGCACAGGGAGAGAGCCCATGAGCACAGGGAGAAAGCCAATGAGCACAGGGAGAGAGACCATGAGCACAGGGAGAAAGCCAATGAGCAGAGGGAGAAAGAGAAGCAGCATAGGGAGAAAGCCAATGAGCAGAGGGAGAGAGACAAGCAGCACAGGGAGAAAGCCAATGAGCATAGGAAGAAAGCCAGTGAGCACAGGTAGAAAGACAAGCAGCATAGGGAGAAGCCAATGAGCATAGGGAGAAAGACAATGAGCACAGGGAGAAATCCAATGAGCACAGGGAGAAATTATATGAGCACAGGGAGAAATCATATGAGCACAGGGAGAAAGACAATGAGTATAGTATGAATCCCTAATAAACCTTTGTACCCAAAATGTCGCTATTTTAGCATAATCTGTCGCACAATAAATAATTGCTTTTCAGCCCAACTGTGGTTCCAAAACACAAAAGTAATATTATTCACATAAAGGATAATACATGCTTTGATCTAAAACAATTAGCGCAAAGAAGCAAGTAAATACAGAAGGTACAAACCGATATAAACACTAGCACTCTGTAATCCAATACTCAGCCCTCAATCCTGAAGCCTGCAGTCATCTTGTAAGGGAACATGACTCCCTTACAGTTCACAGAGCCATAGCCTAAATACCACACAGATCCCACATATACAACAATAGAGATGAGCTGGCATGATTTAATTTGTTCTTGCTTCAGGTCACTCCGTTCATTGGTTAGTTCATATGGTGTCATCAGCTTTCCAACTGCTTCTTTGTGTAGGTTTCCCTCCTGAAGAACTAATAAAGAAAAACTACATACAGAGATACATTCTAACCTATAACTCATATCTTGCGAATGCCTGCTGCGATCTCCTTGCCGATAGAAACGGAAACCTGCAAATAAACAGAATTTTAGAATAGCACCAAACACGGTCTGCTTATCATGCACTAAACCTGAGATCTTAAATACAGTCGCTTCATTACATTATTAATAATGAATAAAACCTTGAATTTTAACCTTAATGCTATTGAACCTTTCTATGCAAGTGCGCAATGTGTAAGTGTAAGAATATTGCGTAGTTTCACTAATAGGTGTGGTGCGTTTATGTGTTTTGTATATTTATATTTTTTATATAATGTGTGTATGCATGTAAGTCTCTATGTGTGTTATGTAATTTAGGGTATTTGTGAAGGATTAATATATATTATCCATTTCTAACATATTTTAACATCCAAGCATTGCCTGGACCAATTTTAAGGTGTAAATGGAAGTTTTAATTTTAAACAGGGGGGGAGAGAGACCCACAGCTGCTTGTAGGTACCACATAGTCTAGAATAGCCTGGAACAGGCTATTCTTCACTTAATTAAGATGTAGATGTCAATTCATATGAACAAAAACAGCACTGAACAATAGATATACAACTGCTAATGATTTGCAGGTCCATTACAGTACTTCATAATTTTACATTTAGACCACTTATTTTGAGCATACTAGTCTCTGTGTATATTTTAATTAATTTGTTACAGGCATACTGTATTAGCATGCAGAGTCTCTCAAAACATATGCAAACACCCACAGACATACACACCAAACCTGTTTTCCACACTAAACCGTGTATTTGTGCGCATTGGAAATGCGCTGACACAGTGCAGTGTCCAAGCAATTCGTCATCAGACCATAGACGACTAAATAGTTCATATATTATTTACCCGATGATCATATTATCATATCAATTATTTGATTTCGACAATAGGGAGAAAGCCAATGAGAAAGTTTAGGTAAAGAACAAAAACTAAGAAAAGACAAATATGTCTATGTGGGCTCACTCTTGTAACAAAATATGTTAAAATGAATAGGAATTAATTAAAACTTAACTTTTAATGAAATTAATTAATTAGTCAAAAAAAAGGGAAAGGAAAAGAAAAATCTCTTCACTACAAAGTATCACACTTATTTATAAATCGACGTAATAGATACAATGGTCAGAAGTTTAAAGAAGAAAATATTAGATCGAGGTGATACACAATAATTATTATATTTCCTGCATAAGAGGCCTAAGATAGGAAGCACAAAAATGGTATACAATATGTAGGATATACCTTTTATAATTAGCCTATGCTTAAAGGCATAATGCAGGAAGAAATGGCGAAAATAAATGCTTAAATTAGAAGGATCTCTAAGGTCCTGTTTCTATGATTAAAGTCCACAGTGGACACAGAGACACCACACACAAAAAACATCAGATACAAGTAACATACAATAACTTAGTTCAATACAAATAATATGTAGAGTATCAGTCAGTGTAACCGCTACCGATTCCAATCACATTTGGGTTCTCCCAATATTAATAATTCAGACACAAATCAATGTAATAATTACATATTAGTAACAGGGTACAAACCAATACGGGCTTGATCTCAAAGCACGGAGGTCTGAAACCTGAATGTATAAGTGTAATATCGGGAGTCACGTGGTTAGAGGAAAACAGTAAAGTCTGAGGTGAGAGAAACGCTCTAAGTCTCTTCTACTGTTCCCAGTCAATCAAACTGGGAATGAGAGAGTGACAATGGCGTGGCCTCAGATGAAACAACAGAAAGGCACTTCTGCTTTCTGAGATGTAGCTGCGTCTGAGCCCTGATACCAGCTGGGCATTGCAGGGGGAGTCACATGCTAAGGACTCAGATGAGAGAGCGCATCTGAGCGATAGTAAAAGTACCTGTGTTGGAGACGGTTGTGCTGGATTACAGTGTGTGTGAGATCCTACAGCTGAATGCTGTCACAGGACGCGCGTTTCACCGGGAAGGCTTGGTCACCTGGTCATTAGGTTGCACTGCTGCTTCTCATTATTAAAGGACAAGCGTCCCATCATAAAGTCAGTTGCCTGGGTGACTGATGTAACAGCCAATCGTAATGTAATAACATTAATTGTTGCTAATACAGACGGAGTTTAGAGGATGTTGATCCAGACACAAAATAAACATATATAGGTATATCAAAGGCATGAAACGAGTGTTAGGGAAAGAAGAGTTTGTTAATCTCATTTAGGAGGCACTTGTATCGATTTAAGATAACGGAGAGAGTATCCTATCATGGGGCTGTGTTTATAAATGACAGATGGACCAGCCAATCAAAAGAGGGAAGTGTCAGCCAATACATGCATCCACATGGTTCAGAAGGTGTTCAGACTACATATGGGATATGTAAACAGAGTATTTTAGAGAGCGTTTTTATGTAAGCACAGACAAAATTTAAGCCAATGAGCACAGGGAGATAGACAAGCAGCATAGGGAGAAATCCAATGAGCACAAGGAGAAAGACAAGCAGCATAGGGAGAAAGCCAATAAGCAGAGGGAAAAAGCCAAACAGCACAGGGAGAAAGACCATGAGCATAGAGAGAAAGCCAATGAGCACAGGGAGAAAGACCATGAGCACAGGGAGAAAGCCAATAAGCACAGGGAGAAAAACCAATGAGCACAGGGAGAATTGAGCACAGGGAGAAAGACCATGAGCATAGGAAGAAAGCCAATGAGCAAAGGAAGAAAGACCATGAGCACAGGAAGAAAGCCAATGTGCAGAGGGAGAAAGCCAAACAGCACAGGGAGAAAGACAATGAGCACAGGTAGAAAAACAAGTAGCATAGGGACAAAGACAACCAACACAGGGAGAAAAACAAGTATCATAGGGAGAAAGCCAATGAGCACAGGGAGAGAACCAATGAGCACAGGGAGAAAGAGAAGCAGCTCAGAGAGAAAGCCAATGAGCATAGGCAGAAAGACAATAAGGACAGGGAGAAAAATCAATGAGCACAGGGAGAAAGCCAATGAGCACAGGGAGAGAGAGAATCAGCATAGTGAGAAAGACAACCAGCACATGGAGAAAGCCAATAAGCCTAGGGAGAAAGACAAACAGCCACGGGTGTATCTAGGGTTCGAAGCCCCCTTGGCAAACCAAGGAACTGGCGCCCCCCTCCAATGACTGCTTTTACTGGAAAAAAAAACTAACACACACTGGGTCAGTTTAATTCAGACACCTGTAGAAATAGTGACACACACTGTGACAATAAATACTAATGCTAATCAGGACTTACCCGTCCTCCCGCGGGTCACCGGCGTCCAGCACCTTCCGCGTCTCCGCTTCCGGAAGTGACATCTCACCGGATGTGATGTCATTCGAAATGGACCAGGGGGAGCAAGGGTTCCCTGGTGTCAGCGTCTCCATGGAAACGGATGTACACACCATCTGTCCGTGCAGCGCTACTACAGCTGTCAAAAAAAAGAAATACTCAAGCATAAATAAACTATAACAGTGCCTAATGTATAACATTTGTGAAACTCAGATGTGGAAAATCTAAATATATCAATATATAAACTAATATGCTCACAGCACTAATAATAAATCATTCAGTAAATAAATAAATTATGAATTAAATACATGACTGATATTTGCACACAAAAATTTGTGTATACACACAAATGTTGCTCTAAGTTGTGACATTATATTACCATTAAAACCATAAATGTTAAATATATAAAAAATGTCTATTGCACAAATAATGTTAAAAACTCGTAATGCAGACTCCTGAATACACCATATCTATATGCAAAATAAACATAATAGTGAAAATAATGAACGTGTATGTGTTAAACACAGACTACATAATCAAAATTGAGTTAAGTAATAACTATAATTATACTTAAAGAAAAAAAGAGAAAAAGAAAAAGAAAGTGCCGATTCTTACACTGATAACCTCCATCTGGTATGAAAACAATAATCCTGAATCCTTCCATGAATATCATAAATCTTATAATGACTAATACAATCACTATATATATAAGTTCTATTTTAATGTAATAACCAAATGGTACCATATCAACAACAATTCATCAGTCCTTGAAAAAAACTCAAAGATTTGAAATGTATCTCAATATATGGAAAACTCAATAGAAACCTAAATAATGCTCACAAAGCCATATCAACATATACTACAAAAAGCAACTAAGACTCAAGGATTCATTGAGACCTCTAGGGCTCACTGTGTCCAAGCGAAAAATCCAATTGCTTTCTAATTGCAATAGTTTCTTCGACCTGTCTCCCCTCTGCAAAGATGGGGGTACATGATCAATGACACGATATCTTAACATAGCCATGTTGTGTCTTGCTTCTGCAAAGTGTCTGGCCACAGCTTGTTCGCTTTACACGGACACCAATGCGGCTCGGATGGCAGCCCTGTGCTGTGCCATCCTCTCTTTAAATTGCCTGTCTGTCTTGCCCACGTAGTGTAACCCACATGGGCAAGACAGCAGGTATACCACAAACATAGATGTGCATGTCAAAGGAAATTTAATGGTGAAGATTCTACCTGAATATGGATGCGAGAATGTACTCCCAGTGACCATATATGTGCATGTAGCACACCCGATGCACTTGTAACACCCACCCTTTTCCGCACACCAGAATTTTTATGCCACTTAGTGATGTCCGTGTGTACTACAAGATCCTTGATGTTAGCACCCCTTACAAAGCTTGGCATGATTTTAACATCCTTCAAGCACTGTAAATCTGGATCTGTGGTGACTAAGGGCCATAATTCTTTAGCTCTTTTGCTGGTAAAGTAGCTTCTATTATTGTATTTATTGACCCAAGGTAACACTTTCTGGTTCTTTTCTTGATTTTCTCTTAGCTTTACCCATAGCTTTTTGTAATAATTTTTTGGGATATCCCCTGGCCAAAAATTTGTTGAACATCAACTCTAATTGCCTGTCTCGTTCATGTATATTACTAGTGATTCTACATACTCGCACAAATTGCGAGTACGGACGGCTGGCAATAGTAGGCCTAGGATGAAAGCTATCGTATTTAAGAAGGGTGTTGCGATCTGTCGGTTTAGAATACAGTCTGGTATGTAATGTGCCTGTCTCTATTGAGATGTTGACATCCAAAAAATTGATATCCATTTGACTAGTCACCATAGGTAGCTGGACATTCAGAAACATTATGCTCATCTATTAAAGCAACCAAGTGAACCATGCCACAAAACCAAAATATCATCTATATATCGATAATATTTATAAACCCTGCTGCTCACTCTCATATCAGAAAAAAACAAATCCTGCTCAATTTCATACATATAGGTGTTAGCATATGACGGAGCTACGCATGATCCCATTGCGCAGCCCGTAACTTGAACAAAGAATTTACCATCATAAATAAAAAAATTATGCAGCAAGGTGAATTCTAATAATTCGATAAACAAATCAATATCTGGACCTGTATACTTAGAATTGCCTGTGATAAGTCGTCTAACAGCACCCAGCCCTCTACCATGAGGAATACATGTGTAGAGGCTGGCAACATCAATACTGGCTAATGTTAAATCACTGGGCAATTCCCCTATCTCCATAAGGGAAAGTATTAAAGTAGATGTATCTTTAAGATGTGTAAATGTGTCCTCTATATAGGGTTGCAGGAACCCATCAAGGTACAAAGCAATAGGTTCACACAGAGACCCCTTGGCCGAGATGATAGGCCTGCCAGGGGGCCTCTGAGTGTTCTTGTGTATTTTAGGAATAATGTACAAAATGGGCACTACCAGATGTTTTTTTGATCTTGCTATCAATCATACCTGCACACACCGCTTTATCAAAAATACACATTTTGGAAAACTACAGTAGGATCTGATTGCAACTGTGTGTATGTCTGAACATCTGATAATAAACGTTCACATTCTGATTTATACATATCTAAATCAAACACCACGATAGACCCTCCCTTATCAGCCCCTCTGAGATAATATCTCTGCGTAAACTCAAATCTTTAAGGGCCATGCGTTCTTCTCTAGGGAGATTATGGTGTTTGAAAGGAACACACTCCGTGCCTGCTGTTTCCAATAATCTGGCAAATGTTTTAATCGACGGGTTCATCGACTGAGGATCATACGTTGATGCTGGTCCAGCTTTTTTAACTTGTTGCGGTAGGGTGAAATCCACTACTGTGCCCATTTTGTTAATTTTATATTTTCCATAATGTTCCTTTAAACGTAATTTGCGCTGTAACTTATAAGTGTCTAGTTTCCATTGGAACTCATCAAACCTCTGGGTGGGTACAAAGCTTAATCCCTTACTTAATACCTTTTCTTCATGAACTGTAAGGGGGGGTTTTGAGAGGTTAAAAATCAGACTTTGGGACTTCTGGGAGGCCTGCGACTTGTTCTCTGCCTCTGTGTCTGCCCACCTCGCCTCGTTGGTCTGTTCTTGCTGAGGCCCTCCTGGCCCTGGTGTCTACCCCTAAAGGGACACTCCTTTGGAAAGAAACAGATCTGTTTGAGGGAGAACTCTCTGCTTCACTGGCTGATGTACTGGAGGGAAAATTAGGGCGTGTAACTAATTTCCTATTATTTCTCCATCTACGGCCTTGTATTTCCTGTGATGGTCTTGGTGCATGATGTAACCATTTGTACACGCTATGTTGGATATAATCCATTTGTACCTTTTTCAGTTTCTCTTTTTTAAACTCAATTAACTCCTTTCTGTAGGAGTCTACTTGTTCCTTCAATTTTTCCATCCATTGATTTGATTGATCTGCCATAAGCAGAGCCATGTTTTCTGCCTCAAAAGATGTTATTTTTTTCTTTTGTAACGTTTAGCTCCTTAGTGGATTCCTCTATTACTAACAACATTAAGTCTATTGAACATTTGTTCAAAATAGAAATCCACTTGGTGCAAAACGGGCACTGTATCTCCCAATTGTGGGGGTGTTATGCACCCTGAAACCCCTGGGAATCTGCTTGTTTCTGTAATATTCCGACAAGGTGAGACCATTGTATAAGAAGTCTACTTCACGTTTTTTAAGTTTAAACAACTCCCTGTATCGTTCTTCATTAGACACATTGTCAGTTACATCAAATACAGCTTCAGTGAGTAAAATATTATTAGCTTCCAGATCTGAATAACTAAAAGCATCAGTGGTATCACATTGCAACATGTGCAACATCGAATCAGCAGAGTCTTGTGATAGCCAAAAAAATTCAGTGCGTCTGCTAATCGTGCAAAAACTGTGTACAACGTTGAGAATAATAAAACTTTCAAAAGGTGCACATATAAACCAGCCACTCCTAGTGTATGGCTTCCAGTGTTGTGAGAAAAAAAAGGGAAAACAGAAACAAGTCCTGATATCCAATAACAGCTGAATCGGTGCCTTGCACCAACACTGTGTGAACTGCAGCAACAGTCCCACACAATGTGAACATACCACGTATACATGAACCGGCACTCTGCTGGCACCAACTAGAACTGGCTGGGGTGCTTTCCTCTATGGGAACAGATGTCCATACATACTCCAATAAGAATAAACAGGCGGCACTCTCAGGCTGGTGTAAAAACAAGTGTATTAAGCAATCGACGTTTCGGGGCCTTTCACCCCTTCATCAGGACATAAAACAGTGACACTGTGACAATAAATACTAATGCTAATCAGGACTTACCCGTCCTCCCGCGGGTCACTGGCGTCCAGCACCTGCCGCCCCTCTGCTTCCGGAAGTGACATCTCACCGGATGTGATGTCACTCGAAATGGACCCGGGGGAACAAGGGTTCCCTGGTGTCAGCGTCTCCATGGAAACGGATGTACACACCATCAGTCCGTGCAGCGCTGCTACAGCTGTCAAGAAAAAGAAATACTCAAGCATAAATAAACTATAACAGTGCCTAATGTATAACATTTGTGAAACTCAGATGTGGAAAATCGAAATATATCAATATATAAACTAACACCAATATGCTCACAGCACTAATAATAAATAATTCAGTAAATAAATAAATTATTAATTAAATACATGACTGATATTTGCACACAAAAATTTGTGTATACACACAAACGTTGCTCTAAGTTGTGACATTATATTACAATTAAAACCATAAATGTTAAATATATAAAAAATGTCTATTGCACAAATAATGTTAAAAACTCGTAATGCAGACTCCTGAATACACCATATCTATATGCAAAATAACATAATAGTGAAAATAATGAACGTGTATGTGTTAAACACAGACTACATAATCAAAATTGGGTTAAGTAATAACTATAATTATACTTAAAGAAAAAAAGAGAAATAGAAAAAGAAAGTGCCGATTCTTACACTGATAACCTCCATCTAGTATGAAAACAATAATCCTGAATCCTTCCATGAATATCATAAATCTTATAATGACTAATACAATCACTATAGGAAGATACGCCCCTGCAACCAGCATAGGGAGAAAACCAATGAGCATAGGTAGAAAGAGAAGCAGCATAGGGAGAAAGACAATGAGCATATATAGAAAGAGAAGCCGCAAAAGGAGAAAGCACAGGAAGAAAACCAACAAGCTCAGGGAGAAAAACAAGTAGCACAGGGAGATAGCCAATGAGCACAGGAAGAAAGAGAAGCAGCATAGGGAGAAAGCCAATGAGCACAGGAAGAAAGAGAAGCAGCATAGGGAGAAAGCCAATGAGCACAGGGAGAAAGAGAAGCAGCATAGTGAGAAAGCCAATGAGCACATGGAGAAAGAACATGACCACAGGAAGAAAGCCAACGAGCTCAGGAAGAAAGCCAATGAGCAGAGTGAGAAAGACAACCAGCACAGGGAGAAAGCCAATGAGCACATGGAGAAAGAGAAGCAGCATAGGAAGAAAGCCAACCAGCCAGGGGTGTATCTAGGGTTCCAAGCACCCCTGGCAAACAAGGAACAGGTGCCCCCCTCCAATGACTGCTTTCACTGGAAAAAAAAAAAAAAAAAACTATCACACGATGGGGGTAATTTAATTCAGACACCTGTAGAAATAGGGAGAATTTTTTTTTTTTATTGCTACTTTTAATATATATATATATATTTTATAGAACTTACTCTATGCAACCCACTATTCATTAACTTATTTCTGAAAAAAAACCAGGAAAAGTTTGTGACAACAAAAACAAACAAAATGCATTATTTGTAAAGTAATTTACATATACTCAAATAGGACCATCTATACTGCATTAAGCTTTTTAACAACTTCACCTTATAATTTACTAGTACAACAGGCCATTACAATTCTTTCCTAAAATCCACATAAAAATAAAGACTTTCCATAAGGATCATGTCCTATTCACCAACATATAAGTAAACACAACCTCCAAAGCTCATGTCAAATTTCTCAAAAATGAGGAAAGATAAATTGATTATACTTACACTGGGAGTAGTTCAATTTACACGCCTGTAGAAATAGGGAGACAATATATATATTTTTATATTATATTCAGTTATAACACTTACTACATGCAATGCACTGTTTATTAATTTCTATATCTCAGCAACACAGGAAAAGAGGGCATTAATAACAAATAGATGCATTGTGAGCAATATAATTTGCATATATGCAAATTACCTTGCAAATTGAGCCTTGTGATGGATGTGACACTCTTTTCCTGCATAATTGACATATGGGAATCAGTGAGTGGTGATTGGTTTAAGGTGGGTATTGTGGGGGAAGAGATATATTAGGGAAAAAAATTAGTCTCACTAATTTTAAATGTTGCTGATATAAATGGACAAGACAGGAGACAAGAGGTCATTTACTAATGTCTGCAGTGCTGCCGACACCCCTGGTGAGGGCCATCTATTTTAATAGGAAGATATGCCCCTGCAACCAGCATAGGAGAAAGAGAAGCAGCACAGGGAGAAATCTAATGAGCATAGAGAGATAGCCAATGAGCACAGGAGAAAGACAACCAGCCAGGGGTGTATCTAGGGTTCCAAGCACCCCTGGCAAACCAAGGGACTGGTGCACCCCTCCAATGATTGCTTTTACAGGGAAAAAAAAACTAACACACACTGTGGGTAGTTTAATTCAGACACCTGTAGAAATAGGGAGAATATTTTTTTTTATTTCTCCTTTTAATATATATTTATCTTTTATAGAACATACTCTATTGCAACCCACTATTTATTAATGAAAAAAAAAACACAAGATAAGATTGAAAACATTGCACCAACAAAACGCATTATTGGTAAAGTAATTTACATATACTCAAATAGAACAACTCCACCTTATAACTCACTAGGATGACAGGCTATTACAATCCTTTTCTAAAATCCACATAAAAATAAAGACTGTCCATAAGGATCATGTCCTATTCACCAACATAAAAGTATCCACAACCTACAAAAACAATAGCAAATCTCTCAGAAATGTGTAAAAATATACTTACACTGGGGGTAGTTCAATATACACGCCTGTAGAAATAGGGAGACAATATATATATATATATTTTTTATATTTTATTCAGTTATAACACTTACTACATGCAATGCACTGTTTATTAATTTCTATATCTCACCAACACAGGAAAAGAGGGCATCAATAACAAAAAGATGAATTGTGGGCTAGATAATTTGCAAATACGCAAATTACCTTGCAAATTGAGCCTTGTGATTGATGTGGCACTCTTTTCCTGCATTATTGACATATGGGAATCAGTGAGTGGTGATTGGTATATGATGGGTATTGTGGGGGAAGAGATATATAAAAAAAAAAAATTAGTCTCTCTAAATGTAAAAGTTGCTAATATAAAGGAACAATCCAGGAGACCAGATATCATTTACTAATGTCTGCAACACCACTGGCACCTATGGTGATAGCCATCTATTTTAATAGGAAGCATAGGGCGAAAGGCAATGAACATAGAAAGAAAAGCAACGTAGGGAGAAAGCCAATGAGCCAGATGGGTGGTTTCATTCAAACACCTGTACAGTTAGGGAGATCATTTAAAAAAAAAATTTTTATTCCAATATATATTTCAGATATAACACCTACTATATTGCAAACCACTGGTATCAATTTATTTATGCAAATAACACAAGTAAAGAGCACAAACTGTGTATCTGCAACAAAAAATAATGCATTCTGGGTAAAATAATTTGCATATATGCAACTTACCTTGTGAATAGTGTGATGTTTGTACTCTTTCCCTGCATGGTTAACAAAAGTGATTGGAATGAGCTCAGGGATAAGACAAGACGCATAGAGAGAAAGACAATGCGTTTAAGGAAGAAAGTGAATGAGCATAGAGAGGCAACAAGCTTAGGGAGAAAGACACTGAGTCAGATGGGTAGTTTCATTCAAACACCTGTACAGTTAGGGAGGTCATTTCTTTTTATTTTTTATTCCAATATATATTTCATATATAACACCTACTATATCACAAACCACTGGTATTAATTCATTTATGCAAAGAACACAAGTAAAGAGCACAAACTTTGCATCTGAAACAAAGATGATGCATTCTGGATGAAATAATTTGCATATATGCAATCTACCATGTGAATAGTGCATTGTGACTGATGTGATGTTTGCACTCTTTCCCTGTATGGTTAAGAAAGGTGATTGGAATGAGCTCAGGGAGAAAGACAATGATTTTAGAGAGAAAGTGAAGGAGAATAGGGAGAAAGTGAATGAACTTAGGTAGACAGCAAATGAGCACAGAGAGATAATCAATGAGCATAGATTGAAAGACAAGCAGCATAGAGAGACAACCAACAAACTCAGTGAGTCAGCCAATGAGCTTAGAAAGAAAGACAATGAGCCAGACGGGTGGTTTAATTCAAACACCTGTACAGTTAGGGAGATCATTTTTTATTTTTTTTAATTCCAATATATATTTCATATATAACACCTACTATATTGCAAACCACTGTTATTAATTTATTTATGCAAAGAACAGAAACTTTGCATCTGCAACAAAAAATATGCATTCTGGGTAAAATAATTTGCATATATGCAATTCACCTTGTGAACAGTGCATTGTGACTGATGTGATATTTGTACTCTTTCCCTGCATGGTTAAGAAAGGTGATTGAAATGAACATAGGGAGACAGCCAGTGAGCAAAGGGAGAAAGACAATGAGCTCAGGGAAACAGCCAATGAGCATAGGGAGAAAGTCTATGAGCAGAGGAAGACAGACAATGAGCTTAGGGAGAAAGTGAATGAGTTCAGGGAGACAGCAAATGAGTATAAGCAGAAAGTCAATGAGCTCAGGGAAACAGCCAATGAGCTTAGGGAGAAAGTCTATGAGCAGAGGAAGACAGACAATGAGCTCAGGGAGACAGCAAATGAGTATAAGCAGAAAGTCAATGAGCTTAGCTAGAAAGACAATGAGCATAGAGAGAAAGTTAATGAGCTCAGGAAGAAAACCAATAAGCATTGGGAGACAGCCAATGAGCTTACAGAAGAAAGAACAAGCTCAGGGAGATAGTCAATAAGCATAGGTAGGAAGACAATGAGCCAAATGGGTAGTTTAAGTCAAACACCTGTACAGTTAGGGAGATCATTTTTTTTATTTTTTTTTATTCCAATATATATGTCATATATATAACACCTACTATATCACAAACCACTGGTATTAATTTATTTATGCAAAGAACACAGGTAAAGAGCACAAACTTTGCATCTGCAACAAAAATGATGCATTCTGGGTAAAATAATTTGCATATATGTAATTTACCTTGTGAATAGTGCATTGTGACTTATGTGATGTTTGCACTCTTTCCCTGTATGGTTAACAAAGGTGATTGGAATGAGCGTAGGGAGAAAGAGCTCAGGGAGAAAGACAAGAAGCATAAGGAGACAGACAATGAGCTCAGGGAGAAAGTGAATGAGCATAGGAAGAGAGAAAATGAGCTTAGGGAGAAAAACAAGAAGCATAGGGAGACAACCAATGAGCTCGGTGAAACAGAAAATGAAAATAGAGAGAAAGACAAGAAGCATAGAAAAACAGTCAATGAGCTTAAACAAAAAGTGAATGCACTCACAGAGCTAGTCAATAAGCATAAGGAGAAAACCCATGAGTTTATTAAAACAGCCAATGAGCTCAAGAAGAAAGTCAATGAGAATAGGGAGAAAGACAATGAGCCAGACAGGTGGTTTAATTCAAACACCTGTACAGTTAGGGAGATCATTTTTTTAATTTTTTTTTTATTCCAATATATATTTCATATATAACGCCTACTATATTGCAAACCACTGTTATTAATTTATTTATGCAAAGTAAAGAGCACAAACTTTGCATCTGCAACAAAAGTGATGCATTCTGGGTAAAATAATTTGCATATATGCAATTTACCTTGTGAACAGTGCATTGTGACTGATGTGATGTTTGTACTCTTTCCCTGCATGGTTAACAAAGGTGATTGGAATAAGCATAGGGAGATAAACAATGAGCTCAGGGAGAAAGACAAGAAGCATACGGAGACAGACAATGAGCTCAAGGAGATAGTCAATAAGTATAGGGAGAAAGACAATAAGCTTAGGGAGAAAATGAATGAGCAAAGGGAGAAAGACAATGATTTTATGAAGACAGCCAATGAGTATAGGAAGAAAGTCAATGAGCATAGAGAGCAAAACAGTGAGCTCAGGGAGATAGTCAATGAGCATATGAAGAAAGAGAATGCGCTTAAGAAGAAAGTCAAGATGCATAGGGAGACAGCCAATGAGCTTAGGGAAAAAGACAATGAGCCAGATGGGTAGTTTAATTCATACACCTTTACAGTTAGGGAGATAATTTTTTTTTTATTCCAATATATATTTCATATATAACACCTACTATCTTGCAAACCACTGGTATTAATTTACACAAGTAAAGAGCACAAACTTTGCATCTGCAACAAAAAAGATGCATTCTGGGTAAAATTATTTTGCATATATGCAAGTTACCTTGTGAATAGTGCATTGTGACTGATGTGATGTTTGCACTCTTTCCATGCATGGTTAACAAAGGTAACTGGAATGAGCTTAGGAAGACAGCAAATGAGCATAGGTATAAAGTGAATGAGCATAGAGAGAAAGAAAATGAGTTTAGGAAGAGAGACAAGAAGCATAGGGAGACAGTCAATGAGCTTAAACAAAAAGTGAATGCACTCACAGAGCTAGTCAACAAACATAGGAAGAAAACCCATGCATTTATTAAAACAACCAATGGGCTCAGGAAGAAAGTCAATGAGTATAGGGAGATAGACAATGAGCCAGACGGGTGGTTTAATTCAAACACCTGTACAGTTAGGGAGATCATTTTTTTAATATTTTTTTTATTCCAATATATATTTCATATATAACACCTACTATATTGCAAACCACTGTTATTAATTTATTTATGCAAAAAACACAAGTAAAGAGCACAAACTTTGCATCTGCAACAAAAGTGATGCAATCTCGGTAAAATAATTTGCATATATGCAATTTACCTTGTGAACAGTGCATTGTGACTGATGTTTGTACTCTTTCCCTGCATGGTTAATAAAGGTGATTGGAATAAGCACAGGGAGATAAACAATGAGCTCAGAGAGAAAAACAAGAAGCATAGGGAGACAGCCAATGAGCATAGGGGGAAAGACAAGGAGCTCAAGGAGATAATCAATAATCATATGGAGAAAGACAAGAGGCATAGATAGACAGACAAGAAGGTTAGGGAGAACGTGAATGAGCATAGGGAGACAGCCAATGAGCTTAGGGAAAAAGACAATGAGCCAGATGGGTAGTTTAATTCATACACCTTTACAGTTAGGGAGATAATTTTTTTAAAATCCAATATATATTTCATATATAATGCCTACTATCTTGCAAACCACTGGTATTAATTTACACAAGTAAAGAGCACAAACTTTGCATCTGCAACAAAAAAAATGCATTCTGGGTAAAATTATTTTGAATATATGCAATTTACCTTGTGAATAGTGCATTGTGACTGATGTGATGTTTGCACTCTTTCCCTGCATGGTTAACAAAGATGACTGGAATGAACTTAGGAAGCGAGACAAGAAGCATAGGGAGACAGCCAATGACCTTAGGGAGAAAGACATCAAGCTCAGGAAAACAGTCAATAAGCATAGAAAGAAAAACAATAAGCATTAGGAGACAGCCAACAAACATAGCAAATAAAGTGAATGAACATAGGGAGAAAGACAATGAGCCACATGGGTGGTTTAATTCAAACACCTGTACAGTTAGGGAGATCATTTTTATTATTTTTTATTCCAATATATAACACCTACTATATCACAAACCACTGGTATCCATTTATTTATGCAAATAACAGGTAAAGAGCACAAACTTTGCATCTGCAAAGTGATGCATTCTGGGTAAAATAATTTGCATATATGCAATTTACTTTGTGAATAGTGCACTGTGACTGATGTGATGTTTGTACTCTTTCCCTGCATGGTGAACAAAGGTGATTGGAATGAGCTCAGGGACACAATGAGTTTAGCAAGAAAGACAAGAAGCTTCAGGAGAGCGCACTTGAGCATAGCAAGAAAGTCAATAAGCTTAGGAAAAAAAGACTATGAGTTCAGGGAAACAGCCAATGAGCATAGGGAGTTTAATTCAAACACCTGTACAGTTAGGGAGATCATTTTTTTAATATTTTTATTCCACTATATATGTCATATATAACACCTACTATATCACAAACCACTGGTATTAATTTATTTATGCAAAGAACACAGGTAAAGAGCACAAAATTTGCAACTTCAACAAAAATTATGCATTCTGGGTAAAATACTTTGCATATATGCAATTTACATTGTAAATAGTGCATTGTGACTGATGTGATGTTTGCACTCTATCCCTGCATGGTTAACAAAGGTGATTGGAATGAGTTCAGGGAAAAAGACAAGAAGCATAGGTAGACAGCCAATGAGCATAGGGAGAAAGACAATGAGCTTAGATAGAAAGTGAATGAGCTTAGGTAGAAATACAAGTGGCTTAGGGACACAGCCAATGAGCATATGGAGAAAGACAAGCATCAAGGGAGAAATCCAATGAGCACAGGGAGAAAAACAAGTAGCACAGTAAGAAAGACAACCAGCACATAGAAGATAGACAATGAGCGTAGGTATAAAGAGAAGCAGCATAGGGAGAAAGACAATGAACTCAGGGAGAAAATCCAACTAGTACAGGGATAAAGACAAGCAGCATATGGAGAAAGCCAACGAGCACAGGGAGAAAGACAAGCAGCATAGGGAGAAAGACATTAAGCATAGGAAGAAAGCCAATGAGCACAGGGAGAAATCCAATGAGCATAGGGAGCGAGAGAAGCAGAATAAGGAGAAATCCAATGAGCATAGGGAGAAAGAGAAGCAGCACAGGGAGGAAGCCAATGAGCACAGGGAGAAATACAATGAGCACAGGGAGAAAGACAATGATCACATGTAGAAAGCAAATGAGCACAGGGAGAAAGACCATGAGGATAGGAAGAAAGAGAAGCAGCACAGGGAGGAAGCCAATGAGCACAGGGAGAAATCCAATGAGCATAGGGAGAAAAAGAAGCAGCACAGGGAGGAAGCCAATGAGCACAGGGAGAAAGTGAAACATCACATGTAGAAAGCAAATGAGCACAGGGAGAAAGACCATGAGCATAGGAAGAAAGACAATAAGCACAGGGAGAAAAACCAATGAGCACAGGGAGAAAGCCAAGCAGCATATGGAGAAAGCCAATGAGCACAGGGAGAAAGACAATGAGCATAGGGCGAGAGAGAAGCAGCACAAGGAGAAAGCCAATTTGTACAGCGAGAAAGACACACAGCAGAAGGAGAAAGCCAATGAGTACAGGGAGAAAGACAAGGAGCATAGGGAGAAAGACAATGAACCAAACAACCTTAAAACCTGACTAAAAAACCCCTAACCCTAATACACTATTTTCCTAGCATTAACCCTAAACTCTAATACACTAATACCCAAACAACCCTTAACCACTAACAAACTACCTTAACCCTCGACACTAATCTAACCCATCCCTAACCCAAAAAGGGCAGATTAGATGAGTCATATGATTCTTATCTGCCATCAAATTCTATGTTTGCATGTATTCACAAATGAGGAATGTTATCGGTTCTCTTTGGTATCATTATTGTATATAAAAAAGTCATGGTAAAACCTACTTTTGTTAACTCTTTCTTCAAAGTCCATAGGGTCTACAGGGGAGACAATGGGCTGTAGATGGGACTTGGAGGACCAGACACCAGCAGCAAAGCTTTTCAATTCCAGGATGCTCTGGTCCATCCCCCTATATCCTGCCCACAGCCTGAATGCAACTCAGTTTTGTTAACAAGCCCAAAGCAGGAGCAGGATAGGATAGGAGAAAAAGAAGACTGGTACGCTGAAGAATCACACTCTCAGACAGAGAAGAAAACAAGTGACCAGGAAAAGAAACCCATACAAGCTACGTGCATCAGGGTGGGTGCCCTGTGGACCCAATGGACTTAGAAGAAAGAGAGTTAACAATGGTAAGTTTTACCATAACTCTCCTTTTCTTCTTTAGTGTCCATAGGGGAGACAATGGGGATGTCCCAAAGCAGCGGTTCACGGGCGGGAATCCTCCTGTGCTGAGAGGAGAACCCTGCACTCGAAGGAAGCATCCTGAGAGGCAAATGTATCAAAGGCATAGAACCCTAGAAAGGTGTGGACAGAAGACCATGTAGCCACCTTGCATAGTTGTTCAGCAGAGGTGCCACGCCAGGCTGCCTACGAGGGGCCCACAGAGTGAGTAGAATGAGCAGATCCTGAAGCCAGCAGAGGAAGGCCAGTCTCTCTGTAAGCCTGTGAGATAGTCAGGCGAATTCATCTGGCCAGAGTCTGTTTGTTAGCTGGCCATCCCTTCTTATGGAGTCCATATAAGATGAAGAGGTAGTCTGATTTACTGATGGAACTAGTGCGGTCCATGTAGATCATCAGAGCATGGACCACATCCAAGGAGGCCTCACCTGCTTGGATGTCTGGTGATTGAAAGGCCGGAACCACAATTTTCTCATTAATGTGGAAATAAGAAACCACTTTGTGAACTAAACCCTGGCGCGTACTAAGAACAGCGCCCCTAAATCCGAAATCCTATGGGCAGATGCTATAGCCAGAAGAAACAGTCTTTGCAGTGAGCCACTTGACATCCACTGATTCAAAGGGTTCGAATGGAGGTTCCTGAAATGTGTGGAGAACCACTGACCAATCCCAAGGAGCCACAGGAGGGACAAATGGAGGTTGTATGCGTAGAACACCCTGCAGGAAGGTGTGAACATCCGGTAGAGGAGCAATTCTGTGCTGGAACCAGATGGACAGCAGAGACATGCACTTTCGGGGATGCTAGGTGGTCCAAGATCCAATCCAGCCTGAAGAGAAGCCAGTATTCTAGAAACCTTAAAAACCTGAGGGTTATAGTTTCTAGGGGCACACCACTAGAAATACGTATGCCATACCCGGTAATAAATCCTGGCAGATGCCGGTTACACAAGCTCTTATGGTCTGGACTACAGAGCTAGAAAATTCCTTAGACCTTAGGAGGGATGTCTCAAGAGCCAAGCCGTTACAGACAGACGGGCCAGGTCTGGATGTAGAGAGGGAACCTGAGACAACAGGTCTATTTGTAGAGGAACATCTTTGGAGAGACTTTGAAAATCGGAGTACCAATGGCATCTGGGCCAAGCCGGAGCTATCAACAGGAATGTGCCCCCTTCCTGTTTGTACATTCAAAGAACTTGAGGAAGAAGGGATATTGGAGAAAATAGGTACGCCAAATGGAAGATCCCCTTGACAGATAATGCATCCACGAAGGCCACATTGGGGTCCCTTGTCCTGGCTCCATACACTGGAAGTTTGTGGTTATGTCTCAAGGTCATGAGAGCCACATCTGGTAGACCCCATTTGTCCACCAGAAGCTGAAAGACTTCTGAATGTAGAAACCGCTCTCTTGCATGCATGTTGTAACGGCTTAGGAAATACGCTTCCCAATTGAGAATCCATGGAGTGGACACTACGGAGATGACATTGGGTCCATGTGAGAATGCGGGACACTTCTGCCATTGCTGCTCAATTTTGAGTACCTCCCTGGTGATTGAGGTAGGCCACAGCCATGGCGTTGTCTGACTGTACTTGTACTGGTCTGTTCTGAAGGATATCCTGAGCCAGAGTGAGAGCTCTGTAGAGGGCTCAGAGGTCTAGAACGTTGATTGGTAAGACTGGCTCGGCCTGATTCCAGCAGGCCTGGAAGGAGTGCTAGCCGGTCAACGTGCCCCACCTGTGGAGGCTTGCGTTCATGGTTAGGAGTACCCAGTCCAGGATCCAAAAGGGGCGTTCCTTGTTCAAGTGGGATGCCTGTAGCCACCAGGCCAGAGACAGGCGAACCTCTGGGGAGAGGCACATCAAATGTGATCTGAACAGATGAGACAGCCCGTTTCACCTGGAGAGGATAATGTGTTGTAGGTGCCTGGAGTGAAACTGAGCGAACTCCACCATGTCGAAAGTGGACACCATGGATCCCAGGGTCTGCATTGCAGAGTGAATTGACACTCGGAGACTGTGCAGCAGTCTGCGCACCTGTTTCTGTAATATACAGATTTTGTCTGCCGTTAGGAAGATTCTCTGAAACTGGGAGTCCAGGATGTGCAATATGGCACAGTGTAGTGCTCAACAGCAATATGTAGTATGCCCTCATGAACAGTGGCGTAACTAGGGCAGGACGAGCGGGGTTCGTGCCCTGGGCGCCGTTGGACCGGCGGCGCGGGGGGGCGCCGCCGGCCACGGTACCGGCCCGCCCGCCCTAGTTAGCCAGTGTAGCGCCGACCGTAATGAGTGCGGTCAGCGCTACACATTTGCACAGGACCGGCGCTAGGCTTCCAGCGCCGGTCCTGTGCTGCACGCCTGAGCCCGTTCCCTCCCCCTGAGCGCTTGCCCAATAGTGCTAGGAGGCGGGCTCAGGCTGTGCATAACACACGCATCGCCGCCAGCGCTGGCGGCGATGCGTGTGTTAAACAGCAGCCAATGAGAGTCAGATAGACTCTCATTGACTGCTGCAGCACCCACTGCAAGAGCCGGACTTCCGTCCGGCTCCTGCAGTGGGTAATGGGACTGACGTCATGACGTCATGACATCTGTCCCATAATGCTGAGCGCGCCAGCCCGGGCGGACTGGCGGGCAGGAGCGGCATCGCGGACAAGAGCAGCGTGGAATCAGGTAAGTATATTTTTATATATATTTATTTATTTTGTAACCTATCTGCACAACAGGGGAGGGGGGTGGCTTCTACTGGGGGGACCTCTACTGGGGGAGGTGTGGCTACTACTGGGGGCGCCATTGGGAGGACCTCTACTGGGGGGGCTACTCTACTGGGGACTACTACTTGGGGGGGGGACTACCACTGGGGGCATTCTAAAAGGGGCCTATTACTAGAGGCACTGCACTCGGGGGACCACTACTGGGGGCAATAATAGGAAGGGCCACTACAGGGACCACTGGATAGGGGGGGTCACTACTGGGAGCCTGCATAAGGGGACCACTACTGGGAAAACTGCATGGGGGGGACTACTGCTGGGGCACTATATAAAAGGGCACTGCATAGGGGGGGAACTACTACTGGGGGCACCATATAAAGGGCACTGCATAAGGGGATACCGCTACTGGGTGCACTGCATTGTGGGGACTGCTACTGGGGGCATTGCATAAGGGGGAACACTACGTGGGGCACTGCATTTGGGAGGGCCACAACTGGGGGTACTGAGTAAGGGGAACTAATTGGGGGCTGTATAAGAGGGACCACTACTGGGGATACTGTATAAGGGGCACTACTATGGGCCTGCATGAGAGGGACCACAACTGCATACTGGGGGTACTGTATAAGGGGTACTACTGGGGTTAAGGTGCATATGGATAGGAATGTTCAGTTTGAAAATAAAGGGGTGTGTCATGTTGACACGCCCCATTTTTAAGTGACCACGCCCATTTTTTTTGATGCACGCGCCTTCGGCGCGCGCACATCGGGGGGGGGTGGCTCCCTTTTCAAATTTGCCCTGGGCTCCAAATACCCTAGTTACACCACTGCTCACGAATATATGGAGATGTGAGTTATACCTCAGTATGCCAGGGTTATATCAGAAGAAAGGGAAAGGTACAGACAACAGCGCTAGCATAAGTCACATACAATGCAGGATACACAATATACCTGCAGTGGGCACTAAAATCAACTACACAGACTCCAGTGGCTGGTAGGCTAAAGCGCTGTATAACCTGGCCCTTGGGAGAGGTATACAGGGAGACTGGACCCAGTGCTCCCGAAGATCTGAATGCAGAAAATGGCTGCCGTGAGTCTCAAAGGGGTTGGAGGAGCAGCTCGGGAGGCAGCAAGACTGCAGTGGAATGGCACCCTAAGCTGGGGGCGGGGCCGCATGGAGAGCACCTTGTCCTCTATGCTGACTTCAACCACCGTGTCCCCATGCCTTACAAATGTCCTGCGCCAGTGCGATTATTGACCTGGTGGTCTAATGGCATCTCGGACGAACTGGTGCCCACGTCAGTGCCTCCAGTCTGTCTCCCGAGACTGGAGGTAAGACTGCGCATACACGCGGATCCCCGCCTTAACTGTCCCCTTGATTCCCGGCTACAGTCTGGGGGACTGGCCAGAGCATCTTGAGATTGAAAAGCTTTGCTGTCTGTGTACGGTGCTCCAAGTCCCACCTACACCCCATTGTCTCCCCTGTGGAGCCCTATAGATCCTGAAGAAGAAATTAAAACTGAGTGGTTTGATTTTGCTGAAAACCGAACACCTAAACCTCGGGATTCCAAGTCGAACAGAGGAGCTCATTCAGACCCGCTCGCTAGATGAATTTGCTCGCTCCCAGGGTATGCAAATCTAGCACACGCCCAGCAAGGCAGGCGATCGTATGGCAAGGCATTAGCACGCCCACTATGTCTTGGTGTGCGAACACTTTGTGTATTCAGATGCCCAACAGCCATTCATAAGATGCGCACGTCATCTCCTGGAAGTGCATGAAAACATTGGTACATCGAGCACCATTGGATGTGCTCGCAGAGCTTGAGGTTGACTATACCTTGCCACAAGCACTGCGATCACTTCAGTGTGAAATACAACCAGGTCACGTGTACTATGACGCTGCTTGTTAATTATTACCTCTGAAATGTTGAAACACTCAGCACGCCTGCGTTCGTACCACCACTCTCCCATTTCTAGTGGCCTGCCCCTTGATACCACCCACAAAAAGCCTCTCCTGTCACTGGGCTGTCTATGCTGGGCGAGCGAGCGCTTCCTGATATTTTGCTGTGGTTCGCGCACGCGCATTGCGATGCATGCGCAGATTGCAAAAATCGGCCAGCTACGAGTGAGCGGGTCTGAATCAGTTCCAGAGTCCCAGTTCGGATTACTTTTGGGGTTCAGAGTAGAACCAAGTCTCAGCTCAGGTGTGATTGTATGTTCGGATCTCTGGTTGTGAATTGCATGTAAATAGGGACAAGGTTGTTTAATTTATTATTCTATTTACATTTGTCGAAGATATTCAAGCACGTTTATATTCCAAATTTGACAACTGGGACCTTGGCCCTCGCAAAAAAGAGATCTTACTATTGCTCATGATGATTATGACAATTTCTAAACAAAAATTATTCTGCACAATTGGACAATTCCGAATACCCTTTCCTAGCTATTTTTGTTACAAATATTGCACTATGACAGGAAGGCCACATTTCCCAAAACTGAAAAGGGAGTTAATCAATTTGACAAGAAATGGGGGGCCTTTACATAGACCAATTTGAATCCTTCCATATAAAGTAATATTTTGAAATTATTTGAGTCTACAACTTGGTTTTTCTAAAGACAATTGAGCAGTTTGTTTATAACTGGCGCACTCTAGACTCATGGACAATAAAATGTAAAGGTTATTAATATATCTAATAATTGTGTTAACGTTGCGCATGAGAAATAAGCAAAATAAAAACAAATAGATTGATGTGAAAAACATAGAACATATTTTAAAACATAAACTGTTTTTAATCCCACAAGGAGCCATTATCTCTCTCTAAAATTCAAATAGGGGAGTCACACCAACTGTCATTTCAACCGCTGCCAAACTTACATGGCCGGGACTCGCTGGCAGTTGGTGTGACTCCCTATTTGAATTTTGTACTGCGCTGCAGCCCCACCTATAGATCCGCCAATGTTTACTAGCATAGGTGGTAAAACTTGCCTCCATAGTGCAAATCAGTAAACCCAAAAGAAGTCCTACAAAATTCTGTAGTGTACTCACCTTCTGTGGGGTATGATATAAGCCTTGGACATTTATTTTAAACAACCGATGTCCATCGGTTATATGGGATTTGTGGTCCTTGGATCCAAAAGACTGATTTATGAAAAAATCAAATTGCTGTATTTTTTATAAAAAATTATTTTATTGGTCCATAATTGGTGTGACCTAATTTACATCTATAATCTAAAAGGACATATAAGATACACGATAAAAAAAAATATATTCAAAATAATAATAATAATAATAATAAAAAAATAAATAAAATGCTGTATACTAAAGGAATTAATGAAGCTAGCTAGGTATATTTTATTTATTTATTTTTTAAATATTTTTTTGAATATATATTTTTTTATCACATAAATTGGTCTTTTTTTTCTTCGTAGAGTATTATTAACCTCAACAACATTAATTTCCAGTCAATTTAGAACACCTCACAGCTTATAATATTGTTTTCAACATTATTGTCCAAAGGTTGCAGTGAGCTGACTGGTTACCAAGCGACAAAGCAGCGTCACAACCACCACAATTTAAAGCATATCTATGACACATTGCCACACAGCAGTGGCAGAAATGAGAAGTAGTGCACCCACCCAGTGGGGTACGGCCAGCAGAATCACAGTACTTGTTTACAAAGTGGGCTACGGCCCTAGGAGTCACAGTGCACAATCTTATTCACATTACACCGCACATAGTTCCCCTGATTCGCATTACACCATAAAGTAGTGTCTCTTATTTATGTTATGACACACAGTAGTGCCCCTTTTACACAATGCCCACAGTAGTGACCCTTTTACACAATGCCCACAGTAGTGACCCTTATACACAAAGCCCACAGTAGTAATGCCCCTTATACAATGCCCACAGTAGTAGTGCCACTTATACAATGCCCACAGCAATAGTGTCCCTTACACAATGCCCCCAGCAGTGGTGTCCCTTAGACAATGCCCCCAGTAGTGGTGCCCCCTATGCAGTCCCCTTAGTAGTAGGGCCCCCTATGCAGTGCCCCCAGTAGTAGTATGCCCCCCAGTAGTATGCCCCCCATAAGCAGGCCCCCAGTAGTATGCCCTCCCAGTAGTATGCCACCTATTAGCTGGCCCCCAGTAGTATGCCCCCCCAGTAGTATGCCCCCCATTAGCTGGCCCCCAGTAATATGCCCCCCAGTAGTATGCCCCCATAAGCAGGCCCCCAGTAGTATGCCCTCCATTAGCTGGCCCCCAGTAGTATGCCCCCCAGTAGTATGCCCCCATAAACAGGCCCCCAGTAGTATGCACCCCATTAGTTGGCCCCCAGTAGTATGACCCCCCAGTAGTATGCCCCCATAATCAGGCCCCCAGTAGTATGCCCCCCAGTAGTATGCCCCTCCAGTAGTATGCCCCCATAAGCAGGCCCCCCAGTAGTATGCCTCCCATTAGCTGGCCCCAAGTAGTATGCTCCCCCCAGTAGTATGCCCCCATAAGTAGGCCCCCAGTAGTATGCCCCCCATTAGCTGGCCCCCAGTAGTATGCCCCCCAGTAGTATGCCCTCATAAGCAGGCCCCCAGTAGTATGCCCCCCCCAGTAGTATGCCCCCCATTATCTGGCCCCCAGTAGCATGCCCCCCAGCAGTATGCCCCCATAAGCAGGCCCCCAGTAGTATGCCCCCAGTAGTATGCCTTCCAGTAGCAGGCCCCCCATTAGCAGGCCCCCCCAGTAGTATGACCCCTCATTAGCAGGCCCCCAGTAGTATGCCCCCCCAGTAGCAGGCCCCCTGTAGTATGCCCCCCCAGTAGTAGGCCCCCCAGTAGCAGGCCCCTTGTAGTATGCCCCCCCCAGTAGTAGGCCCCTCCATTAGCAGGCCCCCATACACACATTAAAAAAAAAAAAACTTACCTGTATCCCCGCTCCAACCGCCGTCCGCTCTGCTGCCACGCGACGAGGAGGGAGCCGGAAGACGGAGCTCATGAGTGAGCTCCAGCCGGCTCCCTCCGTTCAGCAGCCAATTAGAGTCTGTGTGACTCTCATTGGCTGCTGTAACAAACACACAGCTGCTGCTGGCAGCTGTATGTTTGTTCTGTGTAGGGCAGACCACTATCACAGCGGTCTGCTCTACACTCGAGGAGCCCTGATGTCGGATTCTCTAGCGAGAATCCGACATCAGGTGGCCGCTGTTCGGCCCCGAACGGGGATCCGAGTCAGGCGGGGAACACCCGAACAGGGTTCGGGTGGATTCGGATCCCCTATGTTCGGAGCGGTTCGGATTCCACAGAATCCGAACCGCTCATCTCTATCTATAACACAGATCTCAAGATAGCGCTGGAACCTTTCCATTTCTTAACAATTACTCTTTGGGGCACTGATGAAAGGCCTCTGTTGTTCCCACCTGCACGTCTCGATCTATTGGATCTTACAGGGAATTTGGCGCTAGTCATACACATCTCTACTCGGCATTCTTAGAATGTCAGCATTTTCACATGTTGACATTTCGATTGTTCCATGTTGATATTTCTACAATGTCGACATCATAATTGTCAATATTGTGGTGTTGCGACATTATTGTTGACATTGTAAATGTCAACATAATGACTACATCCCTTAATAAATACTTACATTATAATATATTGCTTCTACAAGTTGGGTACGCGATCCCGGCGCACACAATGCCAGTGGTCAGAATCCTGGCGCCGGAATCCCGGTGGCAGATATCCCGATGCATGAAGGTAAGTAATCTAAAACTTTCCCTAACCCTACCCTTAACCGTCACACCACCTGTCCTGCAGCCTAATCCTCCCCTCCCACCACAGCCTAACCCTAACCCTCAGCTCCTGCAACCCAGTGGCGTCTCAATGAGGTTGCGGGCCGCATCTGGTGTCACCCGCAGAGGGGTAACACCAAAGTACTGGCTCCACCTCAGTGACAGGAGCCGGGTGTTGCACTGTAGCATTATGTGCAGCTCCTGACACAGTGTCCCCAGGGGCATTCTGCATCTCCGGGCCCCCTCTGGAGTGACTAAAACCTGGGTTTGGGCCACAAGGCGAAGCCCCCTAACCTTGACGTCATGCTCCCTACCCACAAGACCACGTCCCCCATGTGCACTACTATCCTTTTCGGAGTCCGTACCAGGCGTCACCAAGGTGAGTGACGCCACTGCCGCAGCCTTACACTAACCCTCCCTTTAGTGCCTAACCCTAACTCCTAACCTTAAACCTAACCCTAATACCCACCGTTACTCACTCGCAGCTGCCGGGATTCTGACTCCTTTCGGGATTCTGAGTGCCAACGACATCCTTCTTCTACAGCTTGCAACAACAGAACCATAGATGGTAAATACAGTTCCCTACTCATCCCTGCAAACACATTTTGTTTTAGTTTTTCCTATAGCTGTTGGTGGAATAAAAGCACGGATTCATGTGTCCTGCATGCATGCTATGAGTATGTAGAATAATGCTGTAACACAGGGCCATTGTCCTCTTGTACGCCATCCTCTCTAGACTCTAGAGTATTCACACAGAACTTACAAATGCCCTCTAAATAAAGCTAGAAAAAAAAAAAGGGTCAATCAAGGACACAGCACTGGAAATACATCTATTTACTGGATTTCTCGATTATCGTATGACAACAATGCATTATGTTTGCACAGTGCCTTTAGTGTGTGGGGAATCTATTTGCATATAATGTTTCACATGACTCACAAAGCCACATCTGGGCTGGAATCCCATAGAATATTACTGAAATTCTGCTTTGTTACAGGTTATCCTTATAAGTCATTTTCACATAGCCTGCTAGACTAAGATGCCAAATAAAAACAAGGTGACTATGTGAAGACTCCATCTACAGCTGAATCATTCGATACAAAACGCCTTTTCTTTTTTTTTTTTACTGAATAAATCCATAAGACTGGCTAAATCAACTGGCATTCTTGAACTGTGGCCTGTTCCCGGAGAATGTCATGCTTTCATCATAGAATACTGGACCATACTATAAGGGCCTATTTATCAAGCTTATCAGCCTGATATCCCTGAAATCTATCAAAAGCTGAACGCAGGAGACATTTCTTGCTTTCAGATAAGTAATGTAGGGTACCGGATAGTTCTCAATAGGGACTGCTGTCTGCACCAAGTCCCAAAAGGCAAGCTTTTCAGAATTGCCGATACTCCTAAGGAAGCTAGGGGATCATACCCCAGCGAAACGCGTTGAGAGGCTTATTCCTAACACTCTAAAGACTCACTGGATGCACTCTAGACCTTTTTTGCCAACTGCTTGGGACAGGATTTCTGGATTGCAGCGTTGCCACACGTGAAGTACATCCCATTAACCTTCAGCACATCACAGTGGATGCTAAAGGCTATCTTGAGAACTCATGACCACAGACTGGTAAACCTTTTTGCTGCTAATAATACCCTTTGGACACTTAGGAGGGGGTCCTTATTTCCAATTGGAGAGATTTGGGAGTTTTACTACACGTTTCCATTTTGTGCATATTGTGGAACCTTATATAAGTATTCATGCATGCATGCCAATAATCCTTATATGGATACTACATTTTTATTTTAATGTGCGCTGTTTAAATATTTGAATACATTTGCTTATATTTTTATTACAAAAACCTGGTATTTTTACACATTTTAAGCTTTTCAGAACTTGACCACCTGCAGATAGCTAATGCCACTGTATCCTATAGGCTCTAACGTCACATATTTTTCACTAGAGAGAGATTTTCTGATTCGGTAAGTGACAGCCTATAGCCATAGATATGCAGCACGTTGCCTGTACATGCAGTAGTTATGCTGCATCCAAACCCAGCTGTAAAGTGATAGCATAAACTATCACTTTACATTTACCTGTTCCCCAGGATGGAGTCACTGTTCCTGCAAGAGAATGGTCATGAAAAGCCCTGAAAATCAATCCTTGTCACCGTGATGTGCTATTCTGCTATCTGGATTCAAACACAGTGAGCACTTGGCAATCCAAGAGCCTATAGGCAGATAGAAAAGATATAGTATACCTTAATTATCTAATGAGTTTCTGGGAGAACAGGGTGAAATTTGAAAACACTAAAGGAAAAATATACTCTGAAAGAATTAAAGGAACATACTGATATATTTTCCAGTTCCACTGCTATATTTAATTGAATCACATGTACTTTTTTCACTCAATGATCTGCCCCCACCCCACGATGTACAATACAAACTGTACATGATTATATATTTCACCATAGACTTTGACAACCTTCTAAAGAGTGGAGAAATGGATGAGTGGAGGAGTTGACCACAGTAACCAGTCAGCTTCTAAGGGGCCTATTTATGAACAATCGCATTTGCAATGCGATCTGGGCATGACATTACCACCCATGATCGCATTACATCACAGCGTCGGGATGTATTGTCCGGCACATGCAGGGACATTGGCATCCGAAAGGAGCCCGTCCATGCGATGTGCCTGGAGTGCTTTGGGGCTACTGCTCAGGCACAGACCCACTGACTGCACATGCGCGGCCCACATTGCTGGTGGAGTTGTGCGTTGTGTAACCCATTGGCTACAATGGGCTAACGCCATCTTCGGATGGCGTTAGCTGCGGCTGCCAAACTCCGGAATACATTGCATTCAAGAAGTTGGTAAATTTGGCCTCATCGCATCTCCCATAGAAACCTATGGGGTTAGCGACTGCCAGAGGGAATGGAGGGATCGCAGCAGGTATCGGAGATATCTGCTGTGGTTCCTCCTTCATACATCTGGAGGAAAATTAATATTTGTGGTTAACCCCTGAAAACTGGTGTTTTCGGGGATTAAGTTGTACTTGATAAACGCTGGCTAGAAGCTAATTGGTTGCTATGGGTAATTTCTACCCTTATCCTATTCATGATTCATGTTAATTAACATTCCACGATAATATTCTAACTTGCCGCGGCTGCCAGAGCAATTCATCATTGCTCCGGCACGGTGACAGCTGATGCAATATTAGCTGTCCCCGCGAGCGGCTTCACTGCTCCTTTTCGGAGCAGTGAATCTTTTCACTGCTCCTTTCGGAGCAGTGACGGGACTGCGCATGCACGACCTACAGGTCACGCATGTGCACAAGAGCCCCGACGTCAGGCGGAAGGAGCCGGGCAGGGGCAGATGGATCCACAAGGATCCCTCTTCGCAACCCGGTCCTCTTTCCCATACGGAAGGAGTGGGTTGCGAGCCCAGAACAGGAGCATTTGCCATCTGAAGATGGAGAATGCTCCCGCAGTCAAGCTCCGAAAATATTATATTTTCGCAGCTGGATGAATTCTGTCTCCATACTAGTGTATGGGGACAGCGGGCCATTCCGCAAACAGAAGGTAAGTAGGAGATATCTGTGATACTAGTGTATGGGGACAGCGGGCCATTCCGCAAGAGGAAGGTAAGTAGGAGATATCTGTCATACTAGTGTATGGGGACAGCGGGCCATTCCGCACGAGGAAGGTAAGTAGGAGATATCTGTGATACTAGTGTATGGGGACAGCGGGCCATTCCACAAACAGAAGGTAAGTAGGAGATATCTGTGACACTAATGTATGGGGACAGCGGGCCATTCCGCAAACAGAAGGTAAGCAGGAGATATCTGTGATACTAGTGTATGGGGACAGCGGGCCATTCCGCAAGAGGAAGGTAAGTAGGAGATATCTGTGATACTAGTGTATGGGGACAGCGGGCCATTCCGAGAGAGGAAGGTAAGTAGGAGATATCTGTGATACTAGTGTATGGGGACAGCGGGCCATTCCGCAAGAGGAAGGTAAACAGGAGATATCTGTAATATCTCCTGCTTTACCTTCTTAATGAATGGCCCGAGAACTTAATTTTTACAATTGCAGGTGAAAATGTGCATTAAGTGATGAGGAATAGGCCCCTTAACCTCTTAAATGGATATTATTTTTTCTAAAAGCTGTTCAGATAATTGTCATTTCTTTTAATCAGTGAATTTGGCCAATAACATCTATAACTTATCCAACACAATTTTATTTAAAATAATATATATATTTTTTAAATACATAACGTTAATATCTTTTTTTTTAACATATCGGTCATTGATGATCGGACCATCACAAAAGTACACAAGCGTTCATTGCCGGGCCGACCATAACGGAGCAGCGCAACCCACCTTCCCTCCCTATCTCCGGACCACTGCGGAGTGAGCTAAGAGGGTCATGGAGGGGGAGGGAGGGGAAGAAGCACTGCTCACCTTTGCAGGCACCGTGGTGTAAAAGGGGGTCTGTCCCGGGTCCGATCCGGTTGGAAACATGTCTCCATTTCCAGTGTCAGACCCGAAACTTTGGTGTAAAAGGGGTATAAGTGATAGGTTCCTCACTTTTAGCCCCAGCAAGATGCAAATTTCACATTTTGCCCAACTGAGTCATACGGTGAATGTCACTTGTACTTATTCTGTTTATATGGATAATGTCACAGTACCACTTGTCTTGTTTTATAAGGAAGATTTAGCTACAGTTTGAACGTCGGGTTGTTTCCTTTTTACATAATCCATCTGTTTTTATTTTTGACACCTGAAGACAGGACATGCAGACACTGGGCCTGATTCAGACCCGCTCGTAAGCGCATAGCGCTCGCAAGCGGGTCGATGGTGGCCCAGTGTGCATGTGCGACGTGCGCGAGCCCCGGAGCGAGCGCAAAAAACACTCGCTCCGTGGCTCACTACAAAAGGGGTGGCATGTCGATGTTGATCGACAGCTCGCCCCGTTTTGTAGGCGTGGCCGGGGGGTGGCTTCACAAACGGAGGCGTTCCCAAGCGAACGCCTCCCGTTTGTGGGCGGCCCCACTGACATCACCAGTGATGTCAGTGAGAGAGCTGTCAGTGAGAGAGATGTCAGTGGCTCTGTTAGAGCCAGAAGCTCTCTGGGGCTTGCGGCCACGAGACCCTACCACAAGGGTCTCGTCGCAAGCCCGATGGTCGCGATGGTTTTGACCATCACGACCATCATCCTGGCCGTTCGCAATAGCTGTGGGTAGTCACCCATAGCTATGCGAGTGGCCAGGAGGCCGCAACTAAAAAAAACAGCGCCCGCCCTGATTCAGAGCGAGCGCTCACTTTTTGCAATCGCCTCTGAATCAGGCCCACTGTGCCAAGCATGATAAAGGGGCACATATGTTATAGCTGTCTAACTTACATTAGACCGTTTAAACTAATATCTGGTTATGATATAGTTTCAGACAAACATTACATGTGTCATATTATTAAATAATCCTAGACGTGTCCCTTAGAAAGATTAATTCACTGTTTTCAAAATAAATGTCATTTTATCCTGCTATTACAGTATCTCTTGTCATCAGATCTGAGTAACATAAGGCTTTAACTTCAGCTAAAATAGTTATTAAACCAAACAGCCAGTGACTTGAAAATTAGCTAAAAACAAATAATGAAATAATTAAAATGACTAATGTTGGTATTCACTGGGTAAATAAGTTGCAACAATAATATTCTATGCATACAGTAAGTTGTTAATGTTTATAATAAAACTGATCCCATCACTGACAATTGCCCTATCCCTATACAAATGAATAAGGGTGGAGTAACTTGTCTAGTGCTTAGCAGAACAAAAGTAATACAAGTGTTGTAATGAAAAAGAAAATAATGCAAGATTTAAGATAACTGAAGTTATTGAGACGTTCCTTATGCAAACTAATCAGACAAAAAAAGGTGCCGTTAGTAGTGCATACAACTGCAGTTTAACAGGGGTGAATAATGCAACAAGTGGGAAAGATACAAAGATTATTGGTAGTCTATGTTGAAAAATTATTTGGTGTTATTTCCAAAACTCATGATGCCAGGCTATAAATGGCAATTTATGACTCCAGATGATCCACTTATGGATCTTATGCATCTATGACACAAAAGGAAACATTGAAAGAATTATGTTCTATCGTCTCTCACTCTCTGGGGGGTTTCTACATCTATCTATCTATCTATCTATCTATCTATCTATCTATCTATCTATCTATCTATCTATCTATCTATCTATCATCTCTCACTCTCTGGGGGGATTCTACATCTATATGGTATTAAAGGGAAACTATGCCTTCTTGCAGATGACACAAAGGTATGCAACAGGGTAGACACACCAGGAGGGGTAAAACAAATGATTGATTATCTAGGTAGACTATAGGAATGGTCATGAACGTGGCAACTACAGTTTAATGCCAAAAAATGCAAGATCATGCACTTGGGTCTCAAAAATCCAAAGGCTAAATGTAGTATTAATGGCACTGTACTGGAAACTACTAAAGAGGAAAGGGATCTAGGAATCACTATTTCAGGTGACTTAAAGGCAAGCAAACATTGTAACAAAGCAATGAGGAAAGCAAGTCAGATGCTTGGTTGCATAGGGAGATGAATCAGTAGCAGAAAGAAAGAAGTGATAATACCACTGTATGGGTCATTGGTACGTCCTCATCTCGAATACTGTGTTCAGTTCTATAGGCCATATCTCCAGAAGGATATTAATACATTAGAGACTGTACAAAGAAGGACAACTAAAATGATGCAAGGTCTACACCACAAAACGTACCAGGAAAGACTAAAAGATCTTAATATGATAGTTTGGAGCAGAGAAGGGAAAGGGGGGACATGATAGAAACGTTCAAATATATAAAGGGTTTTAACAAGGTTAAGGAAGGAGACATTGGCCCTGATTCAGACCCACTCGCAAGCGGCTGTCCGCTCGCAAGTGGGTCGATGGTCTGCACTGAGCATGCGCACGACAGAGGGAGCTCCGTCGTGCGCATGCGCCAGACGTGATGAGCGAAGGAAAGTCCTTCGCTCGTTGTGTCTGATCAAAGGGGGCGTGCTGTCGATGTTGATTGACAGCACGCCCCCTTTGGTGGGCGTGCCGGGGGCGTGCCTCCCTGACGGGGGCGTTCCCAAGGGAACGCCTCCCGTCAGAAGCGGGCCCACTGACATCACTAGTGATGTCAGTGGGAGTGATTTTGGCTCTGATAGAGCCAAAATCACTCCGGGCCTTGCGGTTGAAAACCTCAACCGCAGGCTCCGGCTCGCAGTTTCGATGGTCGCGATGGTCACGACCATCGCGGCCATCAAACTGCACGCTTGTATAGGCTGTGGGTGGTGACCCACAGCTATACGAGCGTCCAGGAGGATGCTCCATTTTTATGGAGGGCGGCCCTCATTCAGAGCGTGCGCTCTGCTCAGAGCATACAGCTCTGAATGAGGGCCATTGTTCAAAGAAAGAGAAGTATTAGAACAAGAGGACATGTTCTGAAACTGGAGGGTGGTAGGTTCAGGGGAAATTTGAGGAAAAATTACTTCACAGAAAGGGTAGTGGACAAGTGGAATAGCCTCCCATCAGAGGTGGTAGAGGCTAAGACAGCAGAGCAAGTTAAACATGCATGGGATAGACATAAAGATATCCTTCAGAAGAAGTAAGGATCAATAAGGGTTGAGGTAACAATATGTTTAAAAATGGGGCAGACTAGATGGGCCAAGTGGTTCTTATCTGCCGGTGAATTCTATGTTTCTATATATTTATCTACAGTCTCTCAGTCTCTGGAGGGTTTCTACATCTACAGTATTTATCTACAGTGTCTCACTCTCTGGTGGGTTTCTTTATCTATCTATGGTCTCACTCTCTGGTGGGTTTCTAAACCTATCTACCTACAGTCTTTCACTCTCTGGGGGGGGGGTTCTACATCTATCTATGTATATACCTCTCACTCTCTGGAGGGTATCTCTATATCTATTTATCTACAGTCTCTCATTCTATGGAGGGGTTTCTACATCTATCTATTTACAGTATCCTACTATCTGGGGGGATCTATATCTATCTACAGTGTCTCACTCTCTGGGGGGTTTCTACATATATCTATTTATCAATCTACAGTCTCTCACTCTCTGGGGTGGTTTCTACATATTTGACATTTGGGCCTCAAGGTCCTTGCAAGGGCAGCAAAGACCTTTGGACCTTGTTGAATATTGCCCCCATAACAGTTCAAGCTTCAAGGCCCCAAAAATGTAGATCCACTACTGACTAGAAGAAAACTTTTTTTTTTTTCTGTGGTCCCTTCCTTTACAAGCACCTGTGAAAAATCATTAGGTTGATATAAGCAACCACTATTTTTTATGGCGGTTCAAGGGATGACCTGGCAGGGCTATTGCGGCCTATGGCACTGCTACAGTCATCCTGCCAGCACTACCACCGCCACTCTTATTGCTGTCTCTTTGTAAAGCCCAACAGCACTCTAGAGAGTTGAAGCTCACCGCTGCATTTTCCCTCCATGCCACTGAACTGAAGACATGCATGGAAAAAGAAGGTAAGTTGGAGGGGGCCGGGGAGGGTTTGGAACTTGAGGGGACACCAATGTGTTTCAACTCTTCAAAGTCTTTATCAAGTTGTCTTGATAAGGCGATATTGTTCCAGGGGTAGCAGGACCAACCCTTATGTGAGTCATTGTGCCTTTCTGAAAAGGTCTCCTATGGCCACTTTTCCTATGATATTAATCCTGTGTTTATGTATTCATTTGTATGCCCTTGTTTGATCCACAAATAAATGTGATGATATTATGCTATGGTATGTTCCATTTTCTGATTTATTTGGAGGTGCTGTGACACTATATAAGTCTTGAAGTATACCCTGGAAAAATAAAAGGGACACCTTGCATTGGAGGAGACTATTCTGGTAAATTTGTGTAGTACGAACTGATTTGCCTTTTATTTTATTGTGTACGAAGTACGAACAGTGAGTTTATAGGCTGTACCTTAGTGGAGGAGCGCTTGATATGTGTTCCTTCTGTATCTTTAAGTAATTGGTGATTATCACATTTCTCAAGCTGCACCTTTCTATGTGGAGCGCAGTGGATTTACTGTATGTTTACATCCATTAGGCACCATTCGTGTCTTAGGGCCTTTAGCCTTAGAGAAGGCTAATTACTGATTTTACCTGCATGAGGGTGCTCAAAGGCTGTCAGCCTGGTCATTACTGTATGTCTCTCACTGCCCGGGGAAAGGGACTGCAGAGTCTCTGTGAGAGAGAACTTGATACTGTGTAATACAAGTGAGCTAGACTTGCTGAAACCTCTTATGTTATTGTAGTGTTAGTCAAGAATGACTTATGTTTAATTATTGCTGGACAGGCAAGGTATTTCTTTTGATGTTTTATTTTATTTGTCTGCTTAATAAAGCTGGCTGAGGCCAGTTGCACCATAAACCTTGGACTTGTGTGATCTCCCGGCTGCTATATGTATACTTGCCTACCCTCCCGATTTGGTCGGGAGCCTCCCGAAAATCGGGTGCCGCTCCCGACCTCCCGGGAAGACATGCAATTCTCCCGGCTGCCACTCACCCCTCCTATTCCCCCTGCTATAACCCTTGTAACCCCCGCAGCGGGGGGGCGGTGACGCGATTCTATTTTATCGGCATTGTGTAGCGGGGCGGGGCCAAACTGTCGCGATCGCGTGACTCCGCCCCTGCCATGCCCACAAGTGATGTCACCTGACCGGCCACTCTCCCTTGTCTCAGCCACGCCCACCCCGTCCTGCCGATCTGGCTGCTCCCTCCCGGAAGGAGCAGCCAGAATGTCGGCAGGTATGGCTATATGTGAGGTGCTACAGGGTGTGGGGAGGGAGAGGTGCTATGAGGTGAGGGGAGTGATGTGCTACATGGTGAGGGGAGTGAGAGCTGCTATAAGGTGAGGGGAGTGAGGTGCTACAGGGGGAGGGGAGGGAGGTGCGACATGTTGAGGGGAGTGAATATATATATGTATACACTCTGGTTGAGACCTGAGTTGGGGGGAGGGCTTAAAAATTTAGCTATGGGGCCCTCAAAGTTCTAGTTACACTATATATACTGTATATTAGGGGTGTGCACCGGCCACTTTTCGTGTTTTGGATCTGGATCTTTCTTCGTGTTTTGGATCTGGATAGGTTTTGCTAAAGCCACCCTTCCGGGTTTTGTGTTTTGGATCTGTGGTTTTTTTTGGAAAAAAGCATAAAAACAGCTAAAATCACAGAATTTGGAATGAGTGGAAATGAATGTTATTGAGGTTAATAATAGCATATGAACAAAAAAAAACAGTCTATTCTGGACATCTCACACCTCACAATATTGTTTTTAGGCCAAACGGTTGCACTAGCTGGATGACTATGCTAAGCAACACAAGTGGGCAGCACAAACACGTGGCCCACCTAGGAGTGACACTGCAGTGGCAGACAGGATGGCAGTTTGAAAAACTAGGCCCCAAAAGGCGCTGCGCGGTGACTTATCGCGTCACCCATCGACTGCTGCTGCTGGGCACACAGGACGGGACTCAGGAGAGAGATGGGGCCCACCAAGGCTGATAGGATGCTGTTCGTGGGAAACTTAGATCCCAGGGCACCGAGGAGATCCCGTTCGAGCTGTTTCTGCAGGCTGGTCCTGCAATTAACATTAAAATTCCAAAGGACAAGGATGGAAAGTTGAAACAATTTGCTTTGGTCAATTTCAAACATGAGGAGTCTGTTCCCTATGGAATGAGTTTGTTAAATGGAATCAAACTCTTTGGAAGGCAGTTGAAAATTCAATTCAGATCAGGAAGCAGCCATGGCTCAGCAGAAGCAAATAGCACAGTCTACTCACCACAAGGAAATGGCAGTTTTACTGGAAACAGTCCATCAACACATGACCGCAGGCATGATGGTAATGGGGAGTTCACAAAATACTCTGAACTTTCACCTCCTGTTCCAGTGCAAAGACTCCACTGTGATCGGGACTGGGATCGCAGTGACTACGCAGACTCATCTCAGTGTGATTGTCAGGAAGTGCAGTTTGGTCGGGATGGTCGGCGAAATGCAGGCGCGTCAGTGAATCATACTTGCCTACTTTTGGAAACCACTTTGAGGGAGATTGCAGAATGCTGTAGAATGTGCCGTTGTGGGGGCGTGGTCTGCTCCACCCCGAGGGTGTTTTTAACTCCACCTATGGGCGTATATATTCCTATAATCTGACACCCTAGCTCCCACACTGACATTAATATATCTCTGCCCTGCAACATTCATATTACTAGATCTCACTACATACACACATTCACATTACTAGATCTCACTACATACACACATTCACATTACTAGATCCCCTACACACACACACAGACATTACTAGATCTCACTACATACACAAATTCACATTACTAGATCCCCTACACACACACACACACACACACACACACACACACACACACACACACACACACACACACACATTACTAGATCTCACTACATACACACATTCACATTACTAGATCCCCTACACACACACACAGACAGTACTAGATCTCACTACATACACACATTCACATTACTAGATCTCACTACAGTACATACACACATTCACATTACTAGATCTCACTACATACACAAATTCACATTACTAGATCTCACTACATACACACATTCACATTACTAGATCTCACTACATACACAAATTCACATTACTAGATCCCCTACACACACATACAGACATTACTAGATCTCACTACACACACACACACAGACAGTACTAGATCTCACTACATACACACATTTACATGAATAGATAGGGAGTAGGGACTGACCTGCCGCTGCCAGGAACTGCTGGGAGACCCGGAGGAAGACCCCATCAGCTGCCGGCTGCCGGCAGATGAGAAGACTTCCACTAAGGAGCCTGCTGCCAGGACCGGAGGGAAGGAGCCACTGTTGCAAAGGACTTCATGCTGCTGCTGACGCCAATAAAAAGGAAGACCCCGGCAAGGAGACCGGAGGGACAGCCTGACAGCTGCATACAGATGAAGTGCCAGCCCCTGAAGAGGACTGTGAGGACCTTAAAAGGACCACCAGCCCCTGAAGAGGACTGTGAGGACCTTAAAAGGACCACTGTGAGGAGGATACTTTGGAGGCCACCACTGCCGCGTCTGCTGCTGATTCCTCCGCTGAAGCCGCCAGAGGCACTGTGTAAATAGATGATGCTAGATGGCCACCACTACACATAACTCCGCGGTGGCCGGCCTTCAAGTCACACATTGTGATGTCTCCCTTTGCAGGCCCCGACCCTCGTGCATACGCAGTCCATATTTAAATGGGGTCAGTGGGAAAACCGGGAGTAGTGCTAAGGTTTGTGGGGCAGCGGGAGCCTGAGTTAAAAATCGTGAGGCTTCCGCTAAAAGCGGGAGGGTAGGCATGTATGCAGTGCGTTTGAATGCCGTTACAGGGGAGTGCATAAATTACCCATTGCAATGCCATACGCAGCTTGTGTACTGCTTGCGATGAGGTTAGCAATTCACACGTAAGGTCAGACCTTGTGCAAGTGTGCGTGAGGCTGCGATTGTACTGGATGTTACCGATGGTTTCGCAGTCTTGCTAAATATTACGGATGTGTGTAAGGTAAGGTGGGCGTCCTTATGATAGACTGTGTATAGCATAGTGATCGCAGACATTAGCATATCTTCGCAATGAGACTGCATGCGTAATCGCTATTGCGATCGCAGTTGCGATCCGTTCTGAATGAGGCCAAGTGTGCCTAAATTAAGAAGATCCACACTCAAAATGTAATGTGTTAGGAAGTATCACCTTTCAGGTAGGAGCTGGTTGGTTCCCACCCCCTTGGTGGCATAATGTGAACTGGAGGACTGTGTGGTACAATTTGTACTGGCAGCACTACAATGTACCATATTGTGAACTGGGAGTTACTAGGGCATTCCTATTGGGCATAAAACAAACTACTGTAGGGCACTATTACTCTATGATGCATAAAATTAACTAGTACAATATTATGGGGCATAAAATGACCAACCACTGCGGAGAGAAGTGTCTCTAGATAGCATTAGGGAGGAGCCCCTTCAAAATGTTGCTATGGAGCCCACAAGGTTCTGGCTATGCCCCAGATTGGCAGCAAGCACAGTGTGGCATATAATATGAATTGGCAGTATGAATAGTGTGATATATAATATTAAGTGGAATAACCTTTCAGTCTCAGAAGGTGGCAGCAGTGTTAAAAAAGCATCTAAAATATATTTTACAATATCAAAGTCACTAAGGGCTCCATTTACTACAATCCGCATTTAGAATGCAGATTGTAGTGTGATATTTCCGACTGAATTCGCATTGCGAATTCAGGCAATATCATAGGGATTTACTAAAAATCCCTGGCAAGGACAGAGATTGTGATAAAGCTCTGTCCCTGCGAATCCCCTTCGCAGCCTTATTACTATATTTTTCCCAAAAAAATACAGTGACAAGGTGTCGCGCCACCCCCACCCCGCAATCGTAAAAATAATGTTAATAAATAGAGCCCCTAATCTTCTGGGGCCTAGGCAGACCACATGCTTCCCAGCTATTCCCTTTATATTTCCATCCCACTTTGGCAATTACATTTGTGGGGCCAATTCAATTAGCAGCCAGTTGAGCAAAAATTGCTTGATGTGGCTAAAACACAAAACCCCCAAAGCAGCAAGTCATTGACTTTGACCTCTAGTTATGGCACTTTCTGCCCACTTATCCAGAGTATAGAAGCTGTTATAAATCTAGTATAAACATGTAACGTTAGGTGAGTATCGGCACTCTTTATTTTGAGTAAAGGAATCTTTTCTCATAGAAAAACGCACTCCATACAAGTTAAACTAATATATCCTATAATAGTAGTCATCCTAAGACAGATGTACTAAGCTCTGAAAAGTGATAAACTGGAGAGTGATAAACCACCAGGCAATCAGGTCCTAAATGTCATTTTTCAAAGACTGCCTGTAACATGATAGTTGGGAGCTGAGTGGCCGGTGGTTTATCACTCTCCAGTTTTTTCAGAGCTCCCCCTCAACATGAAATAACCCTTGTAGATGTAGGGCAATGCTAGAATAAATGAAGTAGCCCAAATTATGATTAGCTCCAAATCAAACTAAAGCACTTCAAAGTAGAGATGAGCGGGTTCGGATTCCAGAGTTCCGAACCCACCCGAATTTAGCATAACTGATTTGGATCAAAGCAGGCTCGGAGTTTCCCGCCTTACTCGGATCTCTCAATTGAGGCAAAACCATAGAGACGAAATCTCGTGGTTCGCAAGCTTTCGTCTCTATGATCAATGTAATATATGAGGGACCACGCGACGGACGCCATTTCACTCCGGCTGTGGAGACTGAACAGGGAGGGTGGGTAGTGTAGGGCTGGGAGAGGTGCAGGTGCTATCTGCTGTGTCCTGGGCTGGTGCTGATCCATTCTGGTCTCTGGTTACGGTGCTGTCACTGTGCTGTCTGCTGATCCATTCTGGTCTCTGGTCACAGTGCTGTCACTATCACTGTGCTGTCTGCTGATACATTCTGGTCTCTGGTCACGGTGCGGTCACTGTGCTGCTGCTGATCCATCTGGGTTGTCTGCTGTGTCCTGGGCTTGTGCTGTGTCCATCTCTGGGCCCCAGTTCTGGACTCCCCCCCCAAAAAAAAAGTAAAAAAAAAAAATCAAAGTGTCCTTTATATTTTTCTGTGTGCTTGTGGGTGTTAGGCTTAAACGTAGTAGCGCACAAGAGCCAGCCAGCAACGCACGTTGCAACAACCTTGTGCTGCCCGACTACAGTCGTGCTAAAAAAAAAAAAAATACAAGTGTCTTATATTTTTTTCTTCTGTGTGTGCTCGTGGGTGTTAGGCTTAACTGCAGTAGCGCACAAGAGCCAGCCAGCAACGCATGTTGCAACAACCTTGTGCTGCCTGACTACAGTCGTTCTCCCAAAAAAAAACCAATACAAGTGTCTTATATTTTTTCTTCTGTGTGTGCTCGTGGGTGTTAGGCTTAACCGCAATAGCGCACAAGAGCCAGCCAGCAACGCATGTTGCAACAACCTTGTGCTGCCTGACTACAGTCGTTCTCCAAAAAAAATAAAAAATACAAGTGTCTTATATTTTTTTCTTCTGTGTGTGCTCGTGGGTGTTAGGCTTAACTGCAGTAGCGCACAAGAGCCAGCCAGCAACGCATGTTGCAACAACCTTGTGCTGTCCGACTACAGTCGTGCTCCAAAAGAACCCCAATAAAAGTGTGTTATATTTTTTTCTTCTGTGTGTGCTCGTGGGTATTAGGTTTAACTGCAGTAGCGCACAAGAGCCAGCCAGCAACGCACGTTGCAACAACCTTGTGCTGCCCGACTCCAGTGGTGATCAATCGGTGCTCAGGGTCCAAGTTCTTCTGGAGCTGACAAAATATAAAAATCATCATTTGTCTTTTTTTCTAATATTTTTGTGTGTGCGCATGACTGCACGTGTGTGAATTATGTAACCGTACCTTGGCTACACTATTGGTGATTGTGACACTGCTTCAAGACTACAGAAAATATGGAGGGCTGTCACATGACAGGAGAGCAAGGCCAAGAACCACAAGTTGTAGCTTCCGCCAGCAGTGCAAGGCCGTCAACTTCCTCATCCTCTATGAAGGCCCATGCCCCAGGGCTTAAGTCACGCCATCGATATGGTAAAGCAAGTTTTACTGAAGTTAAGAAAAAAAAATGTAAACGATATTTGCCTTTAGATAAACAAAAAATTGGCAATATGCCATTCACTACACGAAGTGGCAAGGAAAGGATAAGGCCTTGGCCTTTGCTTATAAAGACTGCTGATAGCCCTTCTGCTTGTAGTAGTAGTGGTGGTGGTCCAATTAAAAATGGGAAAATTGTTAAGACAGCTCCGGGAAAACCAACTTTGTGCCCTGAGAAATCGAAATCACAAATCCCTGAGGAGAGTGCAAGTGTGTCCGCGGTTGCCATGTGTGAGCCCGACCTAAATACTAGTGTACTGGAGGATCCTCCAAGTTCCAACATTTGTGTGCCCTCTGTAATTGTGGGGAAAGGCAGTCAACATCTTGCACATGTAGTCATTGAGGATGCTTCTGTGGAATTGCACATGGAGGACGAAGATATTTTGATTGTTGAAAGCACTAAGGATGATGAGGAGGTTGATGATGAAGATGTTGATGCCGAGGATGTCCTTTGTGTGAGTAAGGCAACAGCTGTTGCCCATGGTTTGAAAAAGGCAAAGCCCATTGTTGTCATGCCAGGACAAAAGACAGAAAAAACTACTTCTCACGTGTGTAATTATTTCCATCCCGATCCGGACAATAGTTGACAAGCCATATGTGCCTGTTGCCATACAAGAGTGAGTAGAGGGAGGGAACTAAACCACCTAGGAACCGCCTCCTTGTTATGTCACTTGGAGTGCATTCATCAAATATCAAAGTGTATGTCTCCAAGTTCCAAAACTCAAAACATAACAAGTCCAGTGTCACCAACGTGCTCCCTCTTTGTGAGATCCAAGCGCCTTCGATCTCCAATACCAACACCTGCATCATCAACATCCTCATTCGTCATCGGAAGTAGTCCTACTGTATCCAATATTGGTATTTGAAGCATGATTGACTCCTATTCGTGATTCTTCAGAATGGATCCTTGATGACTACGCCTGTTGCTGCTGCTGTTGCTGTCAGTGGATCTTCATCCCAGAAGGGGACCAAGAAGAAATCTACTTGTAGTGTATCCTCCAAAAAAGAATTAACTGTCAAACAATCATTTGCAAGGGCAAACAAGTATGACAGCAATCACCCATTTGCACAGCAGATTATTGACGCCATAACAGCTATACTGGTATTAGATGTGCATCCAGTATCCGCATATACTGCAGTGGGTTTTCAACAGTTAAGTAAGGTCCTGTGTCCTCGCTACCAGATCCCTTCTAGATTCCACTTCGCTAGAACAGCAATTCCAAGTCTGTACAGGGACATTAAAAAAAACTTTATTAATGTCCTCAGAAATGCCGTTGTACCCACTGTCCACTTGACCACTGATATGTGGACAAAGGGGACAGGACAAACTAAGGATTACATGACTGTGACAGCCCACTGGGTAGGTGGTCAGCAACAGCAGCAGCAACATCTCCCAAAAGACAGCTGATACAGAGGCAGGCTACTCTTTGTATAACTGGTTTCACTAAGAGGCATACCGCTGAGAACCTCTTAGAAAAACTCAGGGAAATCATTGCTAAATGGCTTACCCCCCCTTGCATTCTCCTCAGGATTTGTGATTTCGGACAATGCTACCAATATTGTTAGAGCATTACATGTGGGCGAATTCCAACACATCCCATGTTTTGCTCACACAATTAATTTGGTGGTGCAATGTTTTTTAAAAAGTGACACAGTCGTGCAGGAGATGCTCTCGGTGGCCCGCAAAATATCCATACATTTTAGACATTTGGCGACCGCTTGTCGAAGATTGCATGACCAGCAGGTACTGTTAAATTTGCCCTTCCATCAGCTGAAGCAAGAGGTAGTAACTCGGTGGAATTCTACCCTCTATATGCTTCAGTGGATGGAGGAACAGCAAAAGGCCATCCAGGCCTATACAACAAACTATGACATAGGCCATGGAGGGGGAATGCACCTTACTCAAGCGCAGTAGAGAATAATTTCCATGTTGTGCAAGGTTCTCAAACCCTTTGAACTTGCCACACGTGAAGTTAGTTTTGACACTGCCAGCTTGAGTCAGGTCATTCACCGCATCAGACTTTTGCAAAAACAGCTGGAGAAAGTGAAGGAGGAGCTCAAACAGAGTGATTGCGCAAAGTATGTCGGAACTAGTGGTTCAAGCCCTTGATTCACTTCAACAGGATCCAAGAGTCATCAATCTATTGAAATCTGAAAAATATATTTTGGCCACCATTCTGGATCCTAGGTTTAAGTCCTACCTCGTGAGTTTTTTTCCAACAGACCAAAATCTAAAACTATGCAAAGAGCTGTTGGTCAAAAAATTGTCATCTGCAGCTGCATGTGAAACGCCATCATCTCCTCCTTCAGTTTCAACAGCTGCCAGGAAAAAACTCAATTTTCCTTACAGAATGCCTGCTGGTCATGCAGATCGTTCACGAAAAAATGACATCTGGTTGGGCCTAAGAGAAAAGCCTAGTATTGACATGTCTTCTACCGTGACTATGTGTGATACGGTTTCCATTCACAGAATGGTGGAGGACTATTTCAGAGATAACATCCTATTAGACATGTCAGACAGTCCCTTTCGGTACTGGCAGGAAAAAGAGGCAATTTGGAGTCCCATACACAAACTGGCTTTGCATTACTTAAGTTGCCCACCCTCCAGTGTGTACTCCGAAAGAGTTTTTAGTGCAGCTGGCAACCTTGTCAGTGATCGGCATAGGAGGTTACTTCAAAATGTGGAAAAGATGATGTTCTTAATATGGTGGATTCCAGCGGGGATGAAATAATATTGTGTGAAGGAGAGGATGTACACACTGGATGACGAGGACAACTTGTAATGTAAAGCCAGTTTGTGTATGGAATTAGCATGTTTTATGGGGGGTCCAAACAAAGCAATCATTTCAGCCACAATTGCCAGTCCTTGTCGCTGAAATTATTGGTTTGTTAAACTGTCCTGTTTCATATACAACATAAGGGTGGGTGGGAGGGCCCAAGGACTATTCCATATTGCACATTTTTCCTTTCCATTATGTGCTGGTTGGGGCATTGCTGCCTGACATTTTAAATTAATGTCATGGTTGGTTTAGGAACCAATGATTTATTTTTTAATTAATTTATGATCAATTTAACAGCCAGGGACTGCACCCAATTAATTGTTTTTAAATTAATTTATGATCAATTTAACAGCCAGGGGCTGCACCCAATGAATTGTTTTTAAATTAATTTATAATCAATTTAACAGCCAGGGGCTGCTCCCAATGAATTGTTGTTAAATTAATTTATTATCAATTTTACACCTGGCTGTCACTGTCATCGGCGTAGCTGCGCAGGGGTCCTGTGCTCTTGTCTGTCGAGGGGCTGCTGCCCAAAATAATAAATAAATAATTTTTTTTGTGTGCGTGTCAGCCACACCTATCATCGGCATAGCTGCGCAGGGGTGCTGTGCTGCTGTCTGTCAAGGGGCTACATAAATATTGCAAAGAAAACTTTTTTTTTAAGTTATTGGGTTACAAAAAGTTTTTTTTGTAATCTTAAACATAGCAGAAATGTTATCCTAACAGCTTATAAAGCTATATATGCTCTAAATATTAATTTAATATTTTTAAAAAACTAAAGCCTAATTCTGCCAAAATAGAGACTGACACCACGGCTAAACATGAGTCACCTTCTGGATGTGAATTGTCTCATTTGCATGGGGAAAACCCAACCCTCAGATGAGATGGATCTCAGCCAGTGGAAAACATTGAAATCACCATTAAAAAGTCACAATGGAAGACTGTGGAGAATCTTTCTTCACAGTCAGGAGAGGCCTCAGAGAACATGAAAAAAAAGATGCTCTAGGTGCTGAACTTCAAGGGATTTCTCCATCATGTTCTGCAGTGTGGAAAGGTTTCATTCACATGTTTTCTATAAAGCAGTTCAAAGTTACAGCCTTCAAAGTGTCTGGCTATAACACCCACCTTTACCAGGAATTACCAAAGATTATTACAAGCAAAGGATTCATCTGTCCAGAATCTGTCTGGGAATTCATGGATCGTATTTGGCCTGAATGCACTAAGACATCCAGTGATTCTGTCACTGTGTTCTGTAGCCCACTTTATTCCTACCTGAATCGCAAACTGAAATACAGAGTAGTAAGCACAGACAACATGGAGGCCTTTGTTATTCCGCTGCCTGGATGCCAACCAATACCTCCCAGATTACACCCACTGGGGGAACCAGGTCTTGATAATGACCATCCCCATCTATTGCTAGGCCTTCTTCTTCCAAACCAACCATGCTGGACTTCCTGTCCAAAAAGGTAAGCAGGGTACAGAAAGAGGAGCTAGATGTCCCCAATGACATTTTTTTTCTTCTATCATAGATGATGTGGAGAGATAAGAACTTCAGATGTTGGAAGTACAGGGGCTCCCACCTATTTGGCTTCCCTCCAGAGAAAAGAGCTCTGTTCCTCAGGAAGTGTCTATGCCTGAGCTTATAGGTAGGTAGTTTCTGTCTGTTGGTAAACACCCTTCAGGAGATGGCAACCCATAATAACAACAACTAACGTGTCCACTGATAACCAGTCTGATCCCTTAACAGCAACATACCCCATATGGCCAACTCATAACATGACACCCAGTTTGCAGCCTCCTCTTCCTTATGACACTAATTCAGTCGCCATGATTGATCAATCAGCCATGTGTGGTCCACCCAATTTTTGGCCTTCTAAATAACATTCACATACTGTATCTAAGAAGAAGTGGACAGTGGGAACAATGGCAATTTGAAGGCCACTAGCTCTGTTTTTTTAATGTCCCTGTACAGGTCGGAAAATTCCGTTGCAGAACAGAAGGTTTGCAAAGGATTATTTAAGTCAATTGTTTATTTATTTTTTGAAAGCACGCTTCCTGGTCCCCTTCTGGGATGGAAAAATTCAACTCCCAGCAAGCAGGCATGGTGCTCAAGAAAGACACAACGTGATACTTAAACCTTAGGTCTGAAATGTTGCATTTGCCGCTCTGTTCCGCTTGTTCACAATATATCTCATATGGTTAAGTGGACACTGGGAATAATGGCAGTTTGAAGGCCACTAACTAACTATTTTTTTTTTATGTTCCTCTACAGATTGGGAAATGCCTTTATAGAAGATTTGCAAAGCATTATTTAAGTCAATTGTTTATTTATTTTTGGAAAGCACGCTTCCTGGTCCCCTTGTGAGCTGTGAGGTGATCAAAATTGACTGGAAACGAGTGGAAATAAATGTTATTGAGGTTATTAGTACTGTAGGAACACAAAATGCCCATTTTATGTGATTTCAGCTGTTTTTTTATTTTTTAAGCAAAAATCCAGATCCAAAACCAAAACCAAAACACAAAAACAAAACACGGAGTTGAGGTTTTGGCAAAACCAATCCAGATCCCAAGCCAAGAGAGATCCAGATACAAAACTAAAACACGAGGGCCGGCGCACATTTCTACTTCAAAGTAATATTAGGCCACGAACACGAAAATTACAGTAACTTGAACTAATCTCTGAAAATGAATACATCTCTGAGTTAATTCATAATACCACATGTATGAAGCTCAACAAAATGACTTGGAACAGCTCATAAAACACCTAAAATCTTCCCAAAATTTTAATCTGATCCCCACCAAAATAAAAAGACCCCACTCTCCAAACTGCTCATTTGTGCTCCTGTTTTCTTGTGTAGCATCCATATTATTGTGCAGTAAACCTGGGCCCTGATTCAGAGTTGCTCGAGAGCAATGTGCGCTCGCAGGTGGCCCGATGTTTCTGCACTGCGCATGCGCCGCATCCGGCGTGCGCATGCACAAGCCCCGCTGAGTGAATGGAGTTCAGTCGCTACGGGGCTCGCAACAAGATGGGGCGGCTGTTGTCGATGGTGAGTGACAGCTCGTCCCGTTTTGTGGGCGGGTAGGGGGGCTGGATGGACAAACGCAGACATTCCCTTAGGAATGCCTGGTGTTTGTTGAGAGGTCTAACTGACATCACTACTGATGTCAGTAGTGGACTTCCTGCTCTATTAGAGCAGGAAGTCCACTCGGCCTTGCAGCAGCCTAGACCCTATCGTAGGGTCTCGTCGCAAGGCCGATGGTCGCGATTATCACAATGGTCTCCTGGCCACCTGCACAAGCTGTGGGTGGTCTCCCATAGCTTTGCGAGCGGCCGGAGAACAAAAAAAAAAAAAAACGCCCACAAACCCAGCGAATGAATCAGGCCCTTAGTGAGGCAGAAGTGCTGAATATCTACAGTGACGGTGACAGGGAAGAATGGGGATAAAGACCTGTGCTGGGACATTAATGAAAAGCCTGTGGCATTGTGGGAGATGCTGGACCACACATGGTACCCTGGTTCCATGACTATTCTGCAGGATGTTGCTGTACAACCAGGTATGGACATTTAGCATTTATACAATAGTAGAGCAGCTAATTCTTCAGACAGTTTAAATGCTGTGATTATTCATACTCAGGGGCTTAATATTCTTCCTATCTCCTGAAATACATTATAGCAAAATATCTCAATTAGGGGAGTTTGCATTGTAATTTTCCTTTAATGTACTGCTGACCTTAAGTGCATATCTTCAGGTATTACTCATGTGAATAAAATGATGGATCCTGTAAAGACAGATATGTGTTTCTGCATGTGTACATATTCCTGTGCTGAACGGTGGGGGAGATTTCATCTGGACTATATTATACTGTGATAATCCACAAGAGGAAAACCTGAATCCTTAACAGACTGGGGCCCCATTAACAGTCCCAGAGTGAAGCTAGACACAAGGCCTCCCCAGCTTCTGTGTAGGTCTCGCATAGTAGTCCCATGTGTTCCAGCTTCTCTCCCTGGAAATCTGTAGGACTCAAGATGCATATTCCTAGAATTCATAGGCCTGATGCACCCAGATTTATTGAATCAGTGGGAATAGACTCCTAGCGTTGTGCTATATTACCTGGCAATAAGAAGCATAGAGTTGTCTTCTCTGAGTAGTCAAATGTCTGGCCACAGGTCCCATAACATACCGGGTGTAAACACAAAGCATTATAGTATTTTGTTACCAATACATTCATATAGAAGCCATATATAAGATGTAACACGTCTCCTATAATAACATAGGTTTTGATTTTGAGTCGTACACCAAGTGGCTGTAGGCAGATGCGGAAGCCTGATTTACTACCCTAAGCTAATGCCAGAATCCATAGGGGTCAGTGCTATTTTTCAGCAGGAACAGGCAGGAGCTCTGCTCCTGAACCTCTCACTAACTATGACGTAATGTCCTGGACCAAAATGTATTTTCCATAAGATAAGTTTTATTTTAAAGGCCCTTTTCAGTGCCTTCTTTTCTAAAGAATATATATATATAATTGTTTTTCTATAGCTCCACCCCCAGTAGCTCCACCCACAGTTCCTGAACCTATTTTTGTAGAACAATAGCCCTGGTAGGGGTACTGCCAGCGTTTGTGCATTTGCAAGTGGAAACCCATGCTGCCCATTGATTGTACGCCAGGCGGCAGAACATCATCATTAGTGCTAGCACTTGCACCAGCCCCAGGTGCAAGAGACCTGTCAGCAAGAGATGTCCATCCTCCGCAAGCATCGCATGGAGATTTTAACATACGTCCACCACACTCCTCCCATGACACTCCCCTGGCACTCCCACAAGGGCGGTTATGTGCACGCTCATTGTTTCCTCCCCGAAATTCCCAAATTCACAAGAAAACCTATCCAAATGAATTCAGAATAGAAAGAATATAAGCAAAAATTTATGGATTCCCATCATCGCGCGCTCTGAACGCAAAATCGCGCCATTTGCGTCCGTGCACAGACAGCCTCCTGACTCAGAATCAGCCCCATGGTGTGGAAAAGTGCAACATACAGTAACCATATAAATATTAGCATTGTTCAATCAAGTGTAATTCATACTTGCCAACATTTACCTTTTCCTCCCCGGGAGAAGCCCAGGGAGGAGAAGCAGATGGGAGGTGTTGGGGGTGGGGCCGGACCGGTCACGTAATTAAAACCCACCCCCATTGCCGCATATTTAATTAAGGGGCGGGGCCAAATGACACAAATCTCTTAGAATCGCGTCAATAGGGCATGCCCCCACTCGCAGACCCGCCGATCTGCAAGAAAATTCTCCCATTCTGCCCACTTCACTAGGAAGTGGGCAGAATGTGGGAGCAGTGCCTACCTTTCCGATGGTGCAGGGGGTTACCCAAAAAATCGGGAGCCTCCCACGACTTCCAGGAGGGTAGGCATGTATGGTGTATTTTACAGTAATATAAGATATTTGATGGAATGCTATCGGTCTCAATATATTACTACTAATATAACTTTGTTAGTAATAATATTAGAAGGGCTCTATTTATTTTCATGATGCACCCAGGTATACAAATCCCAGGACATGTTGCGGCTGAAGTAGGGATGGACAACACTGTAGTGCATGCATGGAAATAAATGCATATATTGCCGATATGCGGAGGGTATGTATCTCTGCAGTGCACCCTTCCCCTGTCCATACACTTTGATGAATAGACATAATCGTCATCACCAGGGCGCACTTGCACCAGTCTAGACTGGTGTATTGCTGCAGAGCAGCAGGTAGAGGGGGGGGGGGGTGCAGAGTGGGGAGCGGAGCAGCGGATACAAAGGGGGGGGCGCGGCGGAGCAGTACTATATAGGTAGACTTACCATACTATACCTTTAAACTGGGACACTCATGGATTACACAGCATGGTCATGGCACAGCAAGTAGTTTGCACCGTATAATCACTCAGATAAAATTACATGTAGGCTTATCTCTTGATATCTCTAAAGGATATAATAATGTCTACAGCAGGTTGATTGGTTCTACTTCTGCAAGATCAAAAACAACACAAGGCTTATCTGTATACAGGGCCTGATTCAGCAAGGAAAGCAACTGCGAATGCAATAGCGATTATGCACGCAGTTTCACTGCGATAGTAGGATGCTAATCCATTGCGATCACAATGCAATCTCAGCACAATATAAGAACGCCCACTTTACCTTACACACATCAGTACTGTTTAGCAACTCTGCAAAACCATCGGTACAATCGAGTACCATCGCAGCCTCACGCACACTTGCACAAGACCTGACTTTACTCAGAATTTGCTAACATCCATGCACGCTATCAGGCCTCAGGCTGCGTAGGGCATCGCAGTGGACAATTTATGCACGCCCCTGCAACGGTGTTGAAACACCCTGGATCGCCTGCATTCTCCTGACCACCGCCACCCCCCCGTTACCACCCACAAACGGGACTTCCTGTCATTCATTCTGCGTAGGCACTGCGATCGCAGTCCCAATAGCAATGGCTAGTTTGCAGGGGCGTATCTATAATGGGTGCAGGGTGTGCGGTGAACACGGACTCCTGGGTCCAGGGGGGCCCGTACCGCACACCCTGCACCCATAATACTACTTACCTCTCCGGAGTCCTGTGTCGGCGAGGGGGGGGGGCGGCGCTGTAAAACAACTGCAAAATGTGCAGTACAGGAAAAATGGCTTCCGTGGACATTTTCCCGGTGCCCTGTGCATACACTATAGACTCTGGGCACACTCTAGTGCCCAGAGTCTATAACTCTGGTGCTGGCCACGCACAGCTCAGTGCGCTGCCGCCGCCGGGCGGAGAGGAGGGCGATGGTGTCGGAGACTGCACATGGGCCCCCTCCTCTCTGGAAACGCCCCTGCTAGTTCACAATGCATTCGCAGTACGCAACAATCGGACGATTATGTGCATATTAGCAACTGCGTTCCTTGCTGAATCAGGCCCACAGTCCCTTATTGGATTGCGTCAGCCGAGGTCTAGGCAAAGTCACCTGATGTGTGCATCAAGTAGCTCTGTTCCGTTCCTTGCAATTAACAGTTCCTAGAGAAAGGTTAGATACAGTGTATATATTTATATAGTGTTTTGGTTTTGACAAAACCACCCTCAAGTGTTTTGGTTCGGTTTCAATTTTGGTTTTGGATTTCTTTACAATTGATGAAAACAGCTAAAATCATGTAACTTAACCCTGTTTACATGCAATCCAAAACCTGAGATCCTCTTTTTAGATCCGAGATCCGAACTAACGGATAGACCCGCGCCAGGACTCCTAGATGTCCTACAACCGCACATCTCTAACCAGTGTATGTGGCATTGTAATAAAAAATAGAGATTACTGCTGTAATCACAAATTTACTAAAGTGAGAGTTTTTAGAAGTGGAGATGTTGCCCATAGCAACCAATCAGATTCTAGTTAACATTTAAATTTCAGCTTCTAGAAGATCATAGCTACAATCTGATTGTTGCGTCAAACATATAAAAATCCCCCCAGATCACGTCAGCTCCCAATAATAATATAGAAGGTGATTTCTATCCATGCAGCATACCAAGTAATAGGTTATGAAAGGTGTAAAAAGTAAAAACTAATTAAGAGTGGTCCAATCCAAAGTAATATTGTTTTCACTATTCCAGGCCTGAGCTACGTTATCTCACATTTTCACATAACACAATTAACAAATACTTTGCATCGCCTACAAAGAATTAGCGTGATGAGTTTGCTGAAAAAGGCAGATCCTGGAATTCATTCAAACAAAAAATGACAAAACAACGGTTAGCTCATCTCCTATTATGTGCCAGATGTTATATTGCTTCTACATTATAACAATTATTTGTAAACAGAACCACAAGGTCACCTAATGAGAGGCACAAATAGATTTATGAACCTTTTCCTTCAGCTATTTTTACTTCAAAATAAAGTAAACTTTAATTGTGGAAGCACAACATGACACACCAAATTTATTGTAGAAAAAAGCCTCAAATTCCCCTATCGTCTGCTTTATTTTACTATATAATCATAGGCGGTGATTAGATAAAAACTAAGGGGTGGTCCGGGTGTGCACCTTGCAGAATTTTTAAATTCCATCCACCCCCAACCCACCGGCGCCGCTGCTGCCACCGGGCCTGCTGCCTGCCCACTGCCCAGTGCCTGGCCCTGGTAAGGACTCTGGGCGTGATTCAGAGCCACTCGTAAGCGGCCGATCGTTCGCTCCGAGCGATGTTTGCCCAACTGCGCATGTGTACGGATCGTTATACGCATGCGCGAACCAGTCAGTGCGGCCGAAATTCATGTGCTCGCTAAATAGCGAATGCCTGATAATTTGAGTGACAGAACGAGGCGTATGAGGGTGGTAACAGGGGAAGGTGGTTGAAAACGGGGAGTGGAGATCCGAACGCAGGCGTGCTTAAAGGTCAAAACGGGCGTTTTATGGGTGTGCATAATTAAAACAGCAGCGTCATTGACCACGTCACTGGGTTATTTAATAGCCAGAACTGCTCGCAAAATTGTGGTAGCAAAAACCAACCACAAGAATAGCGAGCAGTTCATACCCTGGTCGATGTATTCGATTAATCTAATAAATAACGGACATGACGTAGGATGCGAGCGGCCAGGGGGCGTAGTTTCCCAAAAAACGACCGCAAGTTTTGTTCGCTCGTTCAGACCTAGAGGCGTGAACAGACCGCAAATAGCGAACGGTTCATTTGAATAGCCACCCCTATTTTCAGGACGAGCGAGCGCTAATTGCGTCTGGCTCTGAATCAGGCCCTTTGAGTGGACACCTCAGAGGCAGAGCTCAGCCTCCCCCGACTCGAAACAGTTAGCCTTTCACTGAGTACTCACGCAATGTGACCTGATGACGTCACACGCATGCGGTCTGTGTACCTGTCTGCCTGCTGTGTGTCAAGATTTTAAGTGCCGAGGAGGAGCAGTAGCGCCGTGCGTTATTACAGGAGTAGGAGGAGACCCAATGATACAGCTGCATGACCTTCCTGCACCCTGGAGAGGAGAGGGGGGACTGCACTTTATTGTCCACCCCCTTATAAACTATTATTTACCCTACTGTGCAGAGAGTATACATATATATATATATATATATATATATATTAGAAAGGATATACAGACAAGCGCAAAGAAGTCCACTGGATCCAAGTTAAAACAATCTGATCCCAGAATATAGCAGAGATGTAGTGCAGCTCCCTCCAGATAGCCTGTAACCTTAGAATGTAAGCTCTCACGAGCAGGGACCTCTTCCTTCATGTGCTTCTCTTTACATTTTCTTCTACTCTCTACTCCCCATTAGGGCACCTAACATGGGACCGCCAATTCCCGGCAGCTTATTGTGAGTGCTTTAATCACTATTTCAGCAATGTATATAAGTTGTGTCCTTGTCCTGTACTGTAATGTACTGTATGTTACTTGTTTCTTGTTCACCTATTAGTTCTATGTACTATGTAAGGCGCTGCGGAACACTTGTGGCACCATATAAATAAAGGATAATAATAATAATAATAAAAAAGGACACAGGTTCAATTCATGTAAAAAAAAAGTAGAAGAGCGCACACATGAGTGGTAAATAAACATACTTTACTATAATAAAAAGCTCACATACATCTCAATAAACAGTATACAGCATAAAAACTCAGCTACCGCAGTAGTGCTGGCGTCTCCACAACCAACAGCATCCACTTCTCTTGTAGCTGATAGTGGATGCTGTTGGCCGATAGCGGACTGGCCAGGTAATTGTATAGTGACTGCCCAGCATAAGTAACACAATCACAATCCGTGCTCTCCATAACAAAAAAACAAGCAAGAAAGAGGGGCAGAATGGGAACAAAGACCCCCGAGGGCCATTTTGATATATATAACATCATACGCGGGCCCAGTGCAGGCCACGCCCCCTCCATGTGATGTCACACGGGGGTGGGGCCACAATCGCCGCTGATTATAGCAATGCTGTAAGGACAGTGGTGTGACCGTATGAAGCATCCTAAGGACGCTCCAGGTGGCACTGCTGCATAGATTCTGGCTGCAAGGTGCCATTCTAGGCACCCTGCTAGCCAGATGAGGCTAGCAGAAAAAAGCTCCGAGGGCCAGACCAAATGATTCCGAGGGCCTTATACAGCCCCTGGCCCTGAGGTTCCCCATCCCTGTTATAATTCTTGTAATGGGTACTTACGAGTATGCAGGCATAGAGGGCTTTTAGGATTGATCATTTTTGGATGCATGCCTAATGGAGAACTATCTTACTGTTTTATATTTACTGTTATACATTGCCGGTAGTGAGTTATCTGAGATGTTGTTTGGATTATCGGAATGTTTGATCACATGTAGTTTAAAGCCATTATTGATGTACTGTATGGCAGTCACTGGGATACTCGACAAATTGTAATGTTGCTAGGGTAATAGTTTGCTAGTCTCACTAACAGTTTTGTTGGGCTTAACCTACAGTTGAATTGGTCTTACATGGGGCCACTTTAAGGACATTTTTCCAGGGCCACTTTAATGTCCCTTGGCTGGGGTATTATTTGGTCTCTAAACTGTTAGTTTCTGTCTTGCTGCAGTCTATGTGCAGTGCTGCTACTGTAGCTGGAAATTAAAGTGAATTCCTAGCAAATACAATACAGCAGTGGTTCCTAAGCTAGGTGCTGTGGCACCCTGGGGTACCGCAGTGTTTGCAGGGCTGCCACGGGTTGGTGATCTAGTACCAAATAGTAAAGAAATGTGATCAATATGATTGGCAACCACTAAAACTGATTTTGCCTATCATAAAATATTTAGTAAAAAAGTACAACCCTGTCCACCACAATATAAGTGACTACAAGGATGACATTTAATCACAATTTACTTAATTTTTACTGAGCTTCTAAATAAGTCTAGGGGTGCTGTGAAAAAAAATGCTGATACTCTAGGGTGCCTTGATTCAAAAACTTTGGGTCCCACTGCAATACAGAAATTAGTCTTTACTTCATAGCAGGAAAGTAATTACCCGTAACATCCATTTTATTTGGCAGAGATTTGTTACATTTTTAAAGGACAAAACTGAATGCAAAGATGATTGGTGTTTGTATTGGTGAAAACAATGCACTAAGATTCCGTAAACTTAGGGCGTGATTCAGAGATGTACGTACATTTCCTATGGTGGAGCACCTGCACACTACATCATAATCCTAAAAGACATGGGGGGCAGTGGAGGGTTGTGCCAGGGGCGTATCTATGCTTTGGCCAGGATGGCACTTGCCAGGGGCGCTGGCCACCAGGGGGGCGCCACCCGGCAGTGCCACCATAGCAGTACATGTGCTCCACTGTGGACCGGTATGTTGTGCTGGCCACCCGCTGCAATGGATAGTAGGTAGGGTAGCCGCACAGACCGGACGCTGCTGCAATTTCTGTTTGCCGGGTGCCTGCTGAGATGTATATCAGCAATGCACCCGGCTGTCCTGACTGCTGTGAGGGTTGTGTATAGATCCCCTTCAGTAAGTACATGTACGGAAGGGGATCTATCCACAACCCTGCTGTGAGCATGTGAGCTCTGCCTCCCCCTGCTCCCGCATGGTGCACTGTCTCTCCAGTCTCTCTAGTGACTCAACAAGGGATCGAGGAGCTGTTCGGTGCAGCAGTCCCTCTCAGGGGGGGGACTGAAAGGTTAACAGGTCAGGTCAGTCTCTTTTTAGTGTTGGCCGGGTAGGGGGTGGGGTGGGTGGATGTGTTTGTTTGTTAGAAGGTCAGTTTCTTGTTAGTGTGTGTTTGTAAGTATGTTGTGTGTGTATGTTATGTGTGTATGTATGCTGGGTGAGTGTTTGTAAGTATGTCATGTGTGTATGTATGCTGTGTATATGTATATATATATATTATGAAAATCCTGCATTTTCCCCTTGCTGCCCTGTCAGAATAGAACATATATATATATAAATATATATATACACACATATTAATGTGTGTGTGTGTATATATATATATATATATGCGCTCAGACCCCTAGATACGCCCCTGGGTTGTGCAGCCCATCAATGGGGGCGCCGCCGGCCAGGGAATCACACCCTGGCGCCCTCCCTCCCGCCACCATTGCGTTCTGACTTTAGCGTGCTTGCTGGTGCTGGCTGGGCTGCCTGTAGGGGCCATTCGGGGGGTGCTGCGAAAGCGCGCAGCCCCTCCTAGGCAGTCTTCTTCCCATTCTCTCTCCTGACCGGAGAGCTGCCGCCTGCGCCGGGTTTAGCGTGATTCTTCCTTCTCCGGAGCTTTCTCCACTCACCTCTGGTGAGCGCAAATATATTATACTATATGATAGGTGGGGGAGCACCAATATTAAACTTGCCCTGGGCTCTGAATACCCTAGTTACGCCTCTGCATGGACCCATGCACTCAGCTATTCACCTTAACCAGGAGTCAGAAAGGATGACCTGATATTAGGGATAAGGATAGAAATCTTTGCTGCCTAAATAATGGTCACAAAACACACTAGTAAACTTCCAATGTGACATAAATCCTGGTGAGGGGTTGCAGGGTTGTCTTAATAGCAGTGTGGGCCCTGGGCAAAGCAATGCACTGGGGCCCCTACCCACCTATTCATGGGAAACAAATTTAAATGGTCAATAAAATTAAACCCTCCTGCATGCCCATCAGACCTCCCACACATGCAGAGAGACTCTGTCTGACTGGTCTGAAGCCAGAGGATGAAGTGAAACTGGGACTGAGGTGAGTACTCATCACGGGGGGGGGATGGGGTGGGGGAGTTTAGATTAGCATACAGTGCACCGGTGGCCGGCTTATAATAATATCACAAATTTACCAACTGGCCGCGGCTGCAGGGGGGCGGGTTGGCGGGCCCCTACAAGCTTCGGGCCCTTGGGCAACTGCCCAACAAGCCCAATAGAAGAGATGGCCCTGAGTGGTTGGAACTGGGACAACCCATTACCAAATGTCTAGTTTCGCCTCTGTATATAATCCTGATGAAATCTCACTAACAGCATGCAACAGTTCTTTGATCTTGACTTTAAGGAAAATAATCAGACATGTAACACACTATCATGTCTGACTTAATAGCTAATTCTAAGCCTTGTATAACCCTGTTGTGACCAAGAATTTTGGTGCATGCTCACTTAATGCAAGCCAAATAGAGTCTGCACATATTAGCAAACACCTGAATATGACAATGAATAGAACAATAATGCCCACATATAGGGGTACATTTGCTAAAGGTCGGTTTTTGTTCTAAAAGAAAAGGTGACCGAAATTGATGAACACCAATGTTGTTTTGATGTCTAAAAAAAATCTATTTTTACTAACTGTCGGGTTTCAGCTACAATTGAAACCTGACGGCGATGACAGTCAGTCACTTTTTTGCTGCTCTAAGGATAGTCGGTTTTGATCTTACATTTCAAAACTGCTTTCATGTAGTAGTACAAACACAACGGCAAACCCATCCAAACAGAAGCACTGTACAGATCAGTATGATTTGGACGAAGCCTGCACAGATCACAGTATGATCTGTGCAGGCTTCGTTAAGGTAAACCATAAAAGAAGGGTTAAACAAATCCATAATCAGGCCTGGACCTCTCAGCCTGATCTGATAATGAAAAATATTGGGGAAAACTGGCATGGGATCCCCCCCGATCTTCAAATAACCATCACCGGGCTGAACCATCCAGGGTGGCAATGCCATAGCAGGGGGACTCACAGAGTGGGGTGCCCCTGCCATCACATTAAGCAGCCCCAAACTGGTCAGCCCAGGGCTGGAATTCTATTGTTTGGGCGAATTTTCCCGTCATTTTCCCGTTGTTTTTTGGTCGTTTTTAAAACCGACCTTTAGTAATCTGCGGATCCTATTCTTCTCTTAAAAAAGGACCACTCCCCCGTCACCGTCCTGAAACACTGACAGCCTGTCACTCACTCTGCGATGGGTTCCTATGTGCATCCGTAGTCGCAGTGTGATCGCAGCGCATGCACAGTGTGGGTTATACGCATGCGTGATGGCAAACAATTGCTTGATCTGGGTCTGCGATCGGTACTGCATCAGGCCGATTCAATGCATAATGCATAGTAACAGGGGCGGATTGGGATGGAAAACCAGCCCGGGAAATTTATGGAAGCAGCCCTAATGGAGGCGTGGCTGTTGAGGAGGTGGGGGTCCATCGAGGGGGCGGGAAAAATGAAAGTTTGGAGATGATTGGCTGGGACTTATCTGCATTTTATATCTCTCCAAGGATTAGTGAGTAGACCCCCTAAGACTTTAGACAAGACCATCGGTCGCACCATTGGAAACTTCAACAGCCCTATGCTAGGCGCAGATCATCGATCTAAGTATGGCCTTCAATGTGAGTGATTCATCGTATCTATATTCTATAGCCAACCCCCTGTGACCACCTAAAACATTTCTAATACACTACTGGTGCATGCATCTTTACCTGCACTGCCACTCAGACACATGTGCAGATCAAAAAGCAATGCAGAAAAAAAACATAAAACACTTTGCCCCCCACAGAAAAAACCCCCACATTGAACCCCGACAGAAAAAAAAAAACACATTATCCCCCACAGGAAAATAATGAAAACATATTGACCCTTACAAAAAAAAGAAACACATTGACCCCCACAGTAAAAAAAAAACAACACACAATGACACCCGATAGCAAAGAAAAAAAACATAGCCTCCATGGAAAAGAATAAAACACATTGGCCCCCACATGAAAAAAAAAAAAAAAAAAAACCACTTTAGCCTCAACAAGAAAAAAAATAAAACACACACCAGCTCCCACAAAAAAGGTAAAAATACAAACACATTGTCCTCCACAAGAACAAAAATAGGGTGCGCAGTGTACGCCCTCACCAGAACTAGCACCAGGAGCACAAATGTCAAACTCTGCCACCGCTGGGGTCGGGATGGGAGTAGTAGTAGTGGGAAGCAGGATGGGAGTAGTAATAGTAGTGGGACACCTGGGACAGAATGGGAGTAGTAGTAGTGGGAAGCAGGGGGTTGAATGGGAGTAGTAGTAATGGCAGAGCAGGTGCAGGCTTGGAGTAGTAGTGTGGGGCAGGCTTAGAGTAGTAGTTCAGAACAGGGGGCGGGACAGGAGTAATAGTGGAAAGCAGGGGGCAGCATGGTAGTAGTGGTGTGGAGCAGGGGGCCGGATGGGAGTGGTGGTGTGGAGAAGGGGGCCATGGTGATGTGGAGCAGGGGGCTGTGGTAGTGTGGAGCAGGGGGCAAGATGGGAGTGGTTGTGTGGAGCAGGGAACAAGATGGCAGTGGTGGTATGGGGCAGGGGGCAAGATGGCAGTGGTGGTGTGGAGCAGGGGGCAGGATGGCAGTGGTGGTGTGGAGCAGGGGGCAAAATGGCAGTGGTGGTGTGGGGCTGGGGGCAAGATGGTAGTGGTGGTGTGGAGCAAGGGGCAAGATGCAGCGGTGGTGTGGAGCAGGGGGCAGGATGGGAGCGGTGGTGTGGAGCAAGGGACAGGATGGGAGCGGTGGTGTGGAGCAGGGGGAAGGATGGGAGTGGTGGTGTGGAGCAGGGGGCAGGATGGGAGTGGTGGTGAAAATAGGAGTGAAAGTTGAACAAGACTCACCTCCACTCCAGGGTCATCTCAGCTCACCAACATCGTTCTCTCTCCTCGCTGACATTGGGAGTGTGTTGCCATCTGTGTCCCGGGCCGCTCCTCTCAGTCCCAGGAACAGCTGCACACACCCCGTTCTCTGCAGCCCCAACAGTATTAGATGGCCCAAAGAAAAGAGGCTTGACGGCAGGCAACGGTGGCTAAGGGAGGGGGACACTGCACATAGTGGAGTTTGCTTCTGTGACTCTGTGCATGTGTAAGGAGGCTGGCTGGAGGCGGGCTGCGGAAGGGCTGGAGGCAGGGTCATCAGTGTTCACGGCCCTGGCTCCGCAAAGGATTATGGGAGGAGCTCCTGCGGCTGGGCATGCGCAGCAGCTCCCCCGTCGGGCAACAGTATCACTAAGCTTGTGCACTTGCGCAGAAGCTGTGCATAGTGCAGCAGCTACCCGATCGCAGCAGTGGTACTGCCAGCTTAGAGAAGACCGCGGGAAGGGGGGACACACTGTTGAAGGGCGGGCCTGCTGCTGCGCAGTTCAGCTGGCAGTTCGGAGCTAAGCTCCGATCGTGGCAGCGCTACTGGGGAGGGGGTCATTCATTGAAGGGTGAAGGGTGGGCTGTGCGGCAGCCGGCCACCACGGGGACCGGCCCAGCGGGATCTGGCCCGGCGTCCCGGTGGCCCAATCCGCCCCTGCATAGTAATGTGTCACCGGATATCACCGCAATGTGCGGCTAAGTACATTACCATCTATGATAATGCACGTAGAACATTTTAGTAGAAAATGTTTGCTCATTTTCCCATTTACCCCAGAAGAAATTAGCAAAGAGATCCTGATTCAGTACCAACTACGGACGCAGATCGAGTGATTGTCATCGCACAAGCGTATAAGCCATATTACGCGTGCACTGCGACTACGGATGCACAGAAGAATCCATCGCAGAGTGAGTGACAGGCTTTCATCGCAGAGTGAGTGACAGGCTTTCAGCGTATAAGCCATATTACGCGTGCACTGCGACTACGGATGCACAGAAGAATCCATCGCAGAGTGAGTGACAGGCACCCACAGCTTAGGGACCAACCACGGGGGAGTGGCTGGAAAAACGCTGTTGCTTCGGCGTGCATAAATCAGCCGCTGCGATTGCATATGCAACTAGAGAGCCCACTGCGTGCCAGGAGACTTGTAGTGTCTGCGTTAGATCAGACCTGCTGTAAATGCTGTGTGAGTGGTCGATGTGCATCGATAGTACCGATGTTTATGCAGAAGTGCGAGATTGTATGGATGTGAGAAAGCAGCAGTGGGCGTCTTTATGCCGGCTGAGCTTTGGAAAGCATTAGCATATTTTTGCTGCTGTGTTCGGTACAAAATCGCAGTTACAATTGTGATCCGTACTGAATCAGGCCCAGTGATTGCCCGTGAAATGCCATATCCTGAATGCTCCTGTCTCACTTTGCTGAGGATTGACTGGACCATTAAGTGTTAAAAAAACAAACAAAATGTTCCTACATCTGAAATGAGTGACCACCACTAGTGCTATAACCTGAGCACGTCAGCACTAATGCAGGGAGACAGCAAGCAGCTGGACCACTAGTAACTAGAGATGAGCAGTTCGGTTTTGCCGAAAACTTAACACACCCGAACTCTGGGGTTCGAAGTCGAACCGAGATCCGCCTCGGATCACTTTGGGGTTCCGAGTAGTCTTCAGGGCTTCTCGCCAACTTTGGAACTCTGGGTCTCATTCAGACCTGCTCGCGAGCGCAGGACGCTCGCAAGCGGGACGATGGTACCCAAATGCGCATGCGCACGACCCGGTCGCAAGCGCTGAGCGCTCGCAACCAGGCCGATGTTTACCCACTGGGCATGCGCACAATGGAGCTGGCTCCGACGCTCCGGGTCTCGCAAAGGGGGCGAGCTGTCGATGGTGATGACAGCTCGCCCCGTTTGGTAGGCGTGGCCGGAGGGTGGCTTCACAAACGGAGGCGTTCCCAAGCGAACGCCTGCCGTTTGTGGGTGGCCCCACTGACATCACTTGTTATTAGAGCCAGAAGCTCTCTGGGGCTTGCGGCCACGAGACCCTACCACAAGGGTCTCGTCACAAGCCCGATGGTCGCGATGGTCTTGACCATCGCAACCATCATCCTGGCCGCTCGCAATAGCTGTGGGTGGCCAGGAGGCCGCACAAAAAAAAAAACGCCCAGATTCAAATTGAGCGCTCATTCAGAGCGTCCGTCTCTGAATCAGGCCCAGAGACCATAGCAGGTGTGAATTGTGCAGTTTTACAAATAACATATTGCAAAATCAATAACATTTTCACACCTCAATAGAGATAATAACAGCAAAAAATGTATAGTGGGGAAAAATAATGACCTAGAGTATATATTTGAAATTCAGCACTCAAAGACCAGCTTTGAATTAATCCCACATATATCGTATAACAATAAAGTAATCTATCAATCATATAAGGAGACAATGGCCCTCATTCGTTCTGAATGAGGGCGGCCGCTTCTATTTTTTAGTGCAGCCTCCTGGTCGCTAGCTAAGCTGTGGGTTGCCACCCACAGCTTAGCGACCGACCAGGGTGATGGTCACGATGGTCAAGACCATCGCGTCCATTGGGGCTTGCGACGAGACCCTAATGTTGGGCCTCGGCAACCGCAAGTCCCAGGGAGCTTCCTGCTCTGATCGAGCAGGAAGCTCCCCACTAACATCACTGCTGATGTCAGTTCCTTAAGGAACGCCTCCGTTTGTGAAACCACCCCTCCGCCACGCCTACAAAACAGACCGAGCTGTCGATCAACATCGACAACTGGCCCCTTTGCAGTGAGCTCTGGAGCGAGAGAGTTTGGGCTTGCACACGTGCAGAGCGGCTGCTGTTTGCGCGGGACCAAAACATCGACCCGGTTGCGATTGCGCATCGCTTGTGACCGGGTCCGAATGAGGTCCAATGTCTCCATCTTTACCAATAGTATACAATATTCAAATATACAAATAATGGGGGGTAGACAGGATGTACAAATAGGAAAAACATAATAGGTAGGGTGGGAGGGGCATAGGGAACCTTAAAATTTAAAGGAATATGTAATAAAGGATATAACTCTCTGTAGCTGTCGGTTAAGTCGCCAATCATCACAGACTCAGTAGTAATGTGTGGAATGATAGCTTTGTTTTAACAAAAGCATTCTACTGGTTATATTTAGGTAAGGTGTCTCAATAAGTGCCAACTCGTATTTTCAAATACCTGTAATATTTGTTTTTGAGATTGAGATTGTAGGTGTTCAATGTATGAGCCTCATCTTTTACAAAATCCCACAACTCCCCTCTCAACATCTGGAAATGAAGCCCCCTGTCGAAATATAGATTTTTAAGCAGTAAGGACCTCATTTAGAGTCGGTCGAAGCGGCCGCACGCGAAAAGGGGCCGTATATGCAAATGATTCCCTCACAAGTTGCGTCCCTAAGTGTGGATCGGTAGTTGGCCGATCAAGGGGAGGAAGCGGTCGGAAGGCAAAAAAATATGCCCCCTTCTCGTACGCATTGCACGTCATCTCCGGGCATATAAGAATTAATCGAGACCATCGGCAACCATCGAAACTGGTCGTAGAGCTTAAGGTTGACCATACCCTCTCTTAAGCTCTACGATCATGTCAGTGTAAAAACCTCCCATATCACATGTGCCATGACGCTACTTTGTTAATTATGCACTCCCATAAACCGTATGCACTCCCACAAAACGCCGTCCGCATCGGTGGCGTACGACCGTGCAGCCGCTTCGACCGACTCTGAATGAGGTCCTAAATGCTGGACTGTTGAAAGAAAAGGTGGGGTTCTACTGGTCCATTGAATTAAAATAACTTTTTTGGCTGTAGTTAGAATGATGGAAAGTAATGGGACAATAGTCCTGCGATTCGGACCCAGGTCCCAGTTAGCATAATGGAGACATAGCATAGCCAGAGGATATGGGTTCAAATTAGGGGTGAGCGGGTTCGGATTTCTGAAATTCGAACCCCCCCGAGCCCCCCCGATCCGAGTCCGATCCGAATCAGGCTCGACTTTTCCCGCCTGACTCGGATCTGAAATCGAGGCAAAACGTCATCATCCCGCCTTCCGAGTCTCGCGGGTTTTGGATCCTATATAAGGTACCCGCGTCTGCGCCATTTTCTCACTCGGCTGTGGACAGTGAAGAGGGAGGGTGGGAGTTAGGGCTGTGTAGTGTAGTGTAGTGTAGTGCTGCTGTTGTCCACTACTTCAAAGTCCATAGGGGCTGGCTGTGTTGTGCTGTGCTGCTGTTGTTAATAGGGGCTGTGTCCACTACTTCAAAGTCCATAGGGGCTGGCTGGACTGTGTTGTGCAGTCAGTTCTCCATAGGGGCTGTGTCCACTCCAAAGTCCTGTGCAGTGTCCCAGTCCTAAAGGGGTGCTGTAGTGTTGTCCAGGGGGTGCTCTGTCCATCAGGGGTGCTCCCCCCAAGTGCTAAAAAAATAATATATTTTCTGTGTTTGTGAATTGTGTGCGCAGTAGCCGCACGTGCATCAACAAAGTAGTGCCAAGCGTGCGCCTGTGTCATAAGTAAAGGGCTGGCTGGCTTGACCGTTAAAGGGTGCTGTAACCCCCGAAAGTACACTCCAGTCCAAACCAAAAAAAAAATTATTTTCTGTGTTTGTGAATTGTGTGCGCAGTAGCCGCACGTGCATCAACAAAGTAGTGCCAAGCGTGCGCCTGTGTCATAAGTAAAGGGCCGGCTGGCTTGACCGTTAAGGGTGCTGTAACCCCCGAAAGTACACTCCAGTCCAAACCAAAAAAAAAATTATTTTCTGTGTTTGTGAATTGTGTGCGCAGTAGCCGCATGTGCATCAACAAAGTAGTGCCAAGCGTGCGCCTGTGTCATAAGTAAAGGGCCGGCTGGCTTGACCGTTAAAGGGTGCTGTAACCCCCAAAGTACACTCCAGTCCAAACCAAAAAAAAAATTATTTTCTGTGTTTGTGAATTGTTTGCGCAGTAGCCGCACGTGCATCAACAAAGTAGTGCCAAGCGTGCGCCTGTGTCATAAGTAAAGGGCCGGCTGGCTTGACCGTTAAAGGGTGCTGTAACCCCCGAAAGTACACTCCAGTCCAAACCAAAAAAAAAATTATTTTCTGTGTTTGTGAATTGTGTGCGCAGTAGCCGCACGTGCATCAACAAAGTAGTGCCAAGCGTGCGCCTGTGTCATAAGTAAAGGGCCGGCTGGCTTGACCGTTAAAGGGTGCTGTAACCCCCGAAAGTACAGTCCAGTCCAAACCAAAAAAAAAATTATTTTCTGTGTTTGTGAATTGTGTGCGCAGTAGCCGCACGTGCATCAACAAAGTAGTGCCAAGCGTGCGCCTGTGTCATAAGTAAAGGGCCGGCTGGCTTGACCATTAAAGGGTGCTGTAACCCCCGAAAGTACACTCCAGTCCAAACCAAAAAAAAAATAATATTCTGTGTTTGTGAATTGTGTGCGCAGTAGCCGCACGTGCATCAACAAAGTAGTGCCAAGCGTGCGCCTGTGTCATAAGTAAAGGGCCGGCTGGCTAGACCATTAAAGGGTGCTGTAACCCCCAAAGTACACTCCAAACCAAAAAAATATATATTTTCTGTGTTTGTGACTTGTGTGCACTGTGGCTGCACGTGCATCAACAAAGGAGCAGCGCCAAGCGTGCGCCTGTGTCCCATAAGTAAAGGGCCGGCTGGCTTGACCGTTAAGGGTGCTGTAACCCCCGAAAGTACACTCCAGTCCAAACCAAAAAAAAAATTATTTTCTGTGTTTGTGAATTGTGTGCGCAGTAGCCGCATGTGCATCAACAAAGTAGTGCCAAGCGTGCGCCTGTGTCATAAGTAAAGGGCCGGCTGGCTTGACCGTTAAAGGGTGCTGTAACCCCCAAAGTACACTCCAGTCCAAACCAAAAAAAAAAATATTTTCTGTGTTTGTGAATTGTGTGCGCAGTAGCCGCACGTGCATCAACAAAGTAGTGCCAAGCGTGTGCCTGTGTCATAAGTAAAGGGCCGGCTGGCTTGACCGTTAAAGGGTGCTGTAACCCCCGAAAGTACACTCCAGTCCAAACCAAAAAAAAATTTATTTTCTGTGTTTGTGATTTGTGTGCGCAGTAGCCGCACGTGCATCAACAAAGTAGTGCCAAGCGTGCGCCTGTGTCATAAGTAAAGGGCCGGCTGGCTTGACCGTTAAAGGGTGCTGTAACCCCCAAAGTACAGTCCAGTCCAAACCAAAAAAAAAAATATTTTCTGTTTGTGAATTGTGTGCGCAGTAGCCGCACGTGCATCAACAAAGTAGTGCCAAGCGTGCGCCTGTGTCATAAGTAAAGGGCCGGCTGGCTTGACCATTAAAGGGTGCTGTAACCCCCGAAAGTACACTCCAGTCCAAACCAAAAAAAAAATTATATTCTGTGTTTGTGAATTGTGTGCGCAGTAGCCGCACGTGCATCAACAAAGTAGTGCCAAGCGTGCGCCTGTGTCATAAGTAAAGGGCCGGCTGGCTAGACCATTAAAGGGTGCTGTAACCCCCAAAGTACACTCCAAACCAAAAAAATATATATTTTCTGTGTTTGTGACTTGTGTGCACTGTGGCTGCACGTGCATCAACAAAGGAGCAGCGCCAAGCGTGCGCCTGTGTCCCATAAGTAAAGGGCCGGCTGGCTTGACCGTTAAGGGTGCTGTAACCCCCGAAAGTACACTCCAGTCCAAACCAAAAAAAAAATTATTTTCTGTGTTTGTGAATTGTGTGCGCAGTAGCCGCATGTGCATCAACAAAGTAGTGCCAAGCGTGCGCCTGTGTCATAAGTAAAGGGCCGGCTGGCTTGACCGTTAAAGGGTGCTGTAACCCCCAAAGTACACTCCAGTCCAAACCAAAAAAAAAAATATTTTCTGTGTTTGTGAATTGTGTGCGCAGTAGCCGCACGTGCATCAACAAAGTAGTGCCAAGCGTGCGCCTGTGTCATAAGTAAAGGGCCGGCTGGCTTGACCGTTAAAGGGTGCTGTAACCCCCGAAAGTACACTCCAGTCCAAACCAAAAAAAAATTTATTTTCTGTGTTTGTGAATTGTGTGCGCAGTAGCCGCACGTGCATCAACAAAGTAGTGCCAAGCGTGCGCCTGTGTCATAAGTAAAGGGCCGGCTGGCTTGACCGTTAAAGGGTGCTGTAACCCCCGAAAGTACAGTCCAGTCCAAACCAAAAAAAAAAATATTTTCTGTGTTTGTGAATTGTGTGCGCAGTAGCCGCACGTGCATCAACAAAGTAGTGCCAAGCGTGCGCCTGTGTCATAAGTAAAGGGCCGGCTGGCTTGACCATTAAAGGGTGCTGTAACCCCCGAAAGTACACTCCAGTCCAAACCAAAAAAAAAATAATATTCTGTGTTTGTGAATTGTGTGCGCAGTAGCCGCACGTGCATCAACAAAGTAGTGCCAAGCGTGCGCCTGTGTCATAAGTAAAGGGCCGGCTGGCTAGACCGTTAAAGGGTGCTGTAACCCCCAAAGTACACTCCAAACCAAAAAAATATATATTTTCTGTGTTTGTGACTTGTGTGCACTGTGGCTGCACGTGCATCAACAAAGGAGCAGCGCCAAGCGTGCGCCTGTGTCCCATAAGTAAAGAGGCGGCTGGCTCATTTCTTAAAGGGTGGTGTAACCCACAAAGTGCACTACTCCAGCAAAAATAAAAAAATATTTTCTGTGTTTGTGTGCGCTTTAGCCGCACGTATATATATCAATATAACATAAATGGAGGACCAAACTTTCTCCGATAAAAATAAAATAGGGAAAGATCAAGAACCACTTCCTCCTAGTGCTGTTGCTGCTGCTGGGAGTTGTTCATCATCCCAGAGAGGAAGTAGGAACATCACTACTTTTACTAAACAATTGACCCTCCAACAGTCCCTAGCGATGAGGATGAAGTACGACAGCAGTCATCCTGAAGCAAAACGTATAACTGAGGCCTTGACTGTTATGTTGGTGTTAGACGTGCGTCCGGTATCCGACATTAGGCCAGTGGGATTTAGACAATTGATGGAGGTAGTGTGTCCTCGGTTCCAAATCCCGTCTAGATTCCACCTACATCCTCAAAGCAGCAGCGACAAGCGTGCGTCTGTCTGTTAAAGGGTGGTGACACCCTCAAAGTGTGCTACTCAAAAAATTAAAATATTGTTCTTTTTTTTTCTGTCTTTGTGAAATGTGTGGGCTGTAGCCGCACCTGCATCCTTAAAGCAGCAGCGACAAGCGTGCGTCTGTCTGTTAAAGGGTGTTGTAACTCTCAAAGTGCTCCAAAAAATAATTTTTTTTTTTTAATGTGTTTGTGACTTGTGTGCGATGTAGCCACACTTGCATCCTCAAAGCAGCAGCGACAAGCGTGCGTCTGTCTGTTAAAGGGTGGTGACACCCTCAAAGTGTGCTACACAAACAATAAAAATATTCTTCTTCTTTTTTCTGTCTTTGTGAATTGTGTGAGCTGTAGCCGCACCTGCATCCTTAAAGCAGCAGCGACAAGCGTGCGTCTGTCTGTTAAAGGGTGGTGACACCCTCACAGTGTGCTACACAAACAATTAAAATATTGTTCTTTTTTTTTCGGTCTTTGTGAAATGTGAGGGCTGTAGCCGCACCTGCATCCTTAAAGCAGCAGCGACAAGCGTGCGTCTGTCTGTTAAAGGGTGGTGTAACTCTCAAAGTGCTCCAAAAAATAAAAACTATTTTTTTAATGTGTTTGTGACTTGTGTGCGATGTAGCCGCACTTGCATCCTCAAAGCAGCAGCGACAAGCGTGCGTCTGTCTGTTAAAGGGTGGTGACACCCTCAAAGTGTGCTACACAAACAATAAAAATATTCTTCTTCTTTTTTCTGTCTTTGTGAATTGTGTGGGCTGTAGCCGCACCTGCATCCTTAAAGCAGCAGCGATAAGCGTGCGTCTGTCTGTTAAAGGGTGGTGTAACTCTCGAAGTGCTCCAAAAAATAAAAAACTATTTTTTTAATGTGTTTGTGACTTGTGTGCGATGTAGCCGCACTTGCATCCTCAAAGCAGCAGCGACAAGCGTGCGTCTGTCTGTTAAAGGGTGGTGACACTCTCAAAGTGTGCTACACAAACAATAAAAATATTCTTCTTTTTTCTGTCTTTGTGAATTGTGTGGGCTGTAGCCGCACCTGCATCCTTAAAGCAGCAGCGACAAGCGTGCGTCTGTCTGTTAAAGGGTGGTGACACCCTCAAAGTGTGCTACACAAACAATAAAAATATTCTTCTTTTTTCTGTCTATGTGAATTGTGTGGGCTGTAGCCGCACCTGCATCCTTAAAGCAGCAGCGACAAGCGTGCGTCTGTCTGTTAAAGGGTGGTGACACCCTCAAAGTGTTCTACACAAACAATTAAAATATTGTTCTTTTTTTTTTGGTCTTTGTGAAATGTGTGGGCTGTAGGCGCACCTGCATCCTTAAAGCAGCAGCGACAAGCGTGCGTCTGTCTGTTAAAGGGTGGTGTAACTCTCAAAGTGCTCCAAAAAATAAAAAACTATTTTTTTAATGTGTTTGTGACTTGTGTGCGATGTAGCCGCACTTGCATCCTCAAAGCAGCAGCGACAAGCGTGCGTCTGTCTGTTAAAGGGTGGTGACACCCTCAAAGTGTGCTACACAAACAATAAAAATATTCTTCTTTTTTCTGTCTTTGTGAATTGTGTGGGCTGTAGCCGCACCTGCATCCTTAAAGCAGCAGCGACAAGCGTGCGTCTGTCTGTTAAAGGGTGGTGACACCCTCAAAGTGTGCTACACAAACAATTAAAATATTGTTCTTTTTTTTTCGGTCTTTGTGAAATGTGTGGGCTGTAGCCGCACCTGCATCCTTAAAGCAGCAGCGACAAGCGTGCGTCTGTCTGTTAAAGGGTGGTGACACCCTCAAAGTGTGCTACACAAACAATAAAAATATTCTTCTTCTTTTTTCTGTCTTTGTGAATTGTGTGGGCTGTAGCCGCACTTGCATCCTCAAAGCAGCAGCGACAAGCGTGCGTCTGTCTGTTAAAGGGTGTTGTAACCCTCAAAGTGTGCTCCACAAACAATAAAAATATTCTTTTTTTTTTTCTGTCTTTGTGAATTGTGTGGGCTGTAGCCGCACTTGAATCCTCAAAGCAGCAGCGACAAGCGTGCGTCTGTCTGTTAAAGGATTACATCGGTGACAGCATCCAAGTAGGCATGTCAGACAGTCCGTACCTGTACTGGCAGGAAAAAGAAGCAATTTGGAGGTCCCTGTACAAACTGGCTCTATTTTACCTGAGTTGCCCCCCCTCCAGTGTGTACTCCGAACGAGTGTTTAGTGCAGCCGGGAACCTTGTCAGCGAAAGGCGTAGGAGGTTGCTTCCACAAAATGTGGAGAAGATGATGTTCATAAAATGAATTATCAACTCTTCCAGGGAGACCAGCCTCCAGAACGTACAGAGGGACCTGTGGTTCCAGCAGGGACAAATTAATACTCTGTGAGGATGAGGATGTACACACTGAAGAGGGTGAGGAATCGGTGGATGAGGAGGATGAGGATGACATCTTGCCTCCGTAGAGCCAGTTTGTGCAGGGACAGATTAATTGCCAGCTTGTTTTGTGGGGGCCCAAACGAACCAATCATTTCAGCCACAGTTGTGTGGCAGACCCTGGCGCTGAAATGATTGGTTTGTTAAAGTGTGCATGTCCTGTTTATACAACATAAGGGTGGGTGGGAGGGCCCAAGGACAATTCCATCTTGCACCTCTTTTTTTTCTTTGCATTATGTACAGTTTGGGGCCTAGTTTTTCAATGCCATCCTGTCTGCCACTGCAGTTTCACGCCTAGATGGGTCACGTGTTTGTGCCGCCCACTCGTGTCGCTTAGCATAGTCATCCAGCTACCTCGGTGCAACCTTTTGGACATAAAAACACTATTGTGAGGTGTGAGGTATTCAGAATAGACTGGAAATGAGTGGAAAATTAAGGTTATTGAGGTTAATAATAGCATAGGAGCTGAAAAACCTACAAATTCTGTGATTTTAGCTGTTTTTATGCTTTTTTTCAAAAAAATACAGATCCAAAACACAAAACCCAGAACCCAAAACACGGAAGGGTGGTTTTGGCAAAGCCAATCCAGATCCAAAACACGAAGAAAGATCCAGATCCAAAACCAAAACACAAAACACGAAAAGTGGCCGGTGCACACCCCTAGTTCAAATGTAAAGAAAAAATGGCATTAATGAAAACCATTATCTTATTCCAGAAGCGACGAATCTTCCTACACTCCCAAAAATTATGATAAATGGAATCTGAGATATCTCGACACTTAAGGCAATGACCTGTTTCACTAGCGACCATGTATTTCCTTTGATGTTGTGAGATATATGCAGGGTCAGACTGGCCCACAGGGGTATAGGGGAATCCCCTGGTGGGCCCCACTGCCTGAGGGCCCACACCCTCCTCTAGGGATCAGGTTCAAGACTGTGCAATTGAACTATACATTATACATATGTTACATTATACTGCACAGGACTATGGTGTATTTTCTACAACGCATTGCGGTTATTAATCTGGTACATTATCATGCATGCATTAGCAGTATTTACTATATATACATTTTTAAGGGGCCCGGTCCATGCACTATCTAATGGTTAGCCAAGCCTCTGTGGAAGCTGTCCACACCCGCTCTAGAGGCTGGCCACATCCCTAAATATGGGCCCGTGTCACTGCCTTTCCCTGGTAGGCCCTTCATTCCCCAGTCCGACACTGGATAGATGCTCTGTTTAGAACTTCATAATGTACTTCTTGGAGCATTGCTGTACGCAATAGAATCGAAATGTAAGAGGAGCACATCAGGTTTGGGAAATGATGGTATATCTTTGGACCAACTAGTGTGCAAAGATTTCCAGAGGTCAGAAGCATCATTCTTTATAAACGCATCATTTAACATTCTAGTATGATAAGGACGGGATTTTATTAATAGTAAAAGCGAGACCAAGGGGTCAGATTTATCTGGTGGTAGAGAAGCTTTAGGTAAGCTATAAATATTGTGTCGTAGTTGAAGATACATATAGAAACACTTAATTGAAATATTAAAAGTATCTCTAATGGCTGCGAAGAATAGTATGTCTCCCCCAGGGTCAAATATATCATTTATCAATAGGATTCCTTTCTGTTTCCAGTCAGTGAAGCCTTTATTATCCATAGCAGGGAGAAATAGCGGGTTACCACAAATAGAAATAAATGGAGTAAAACGCCACGTACGCTTCAAGTTACGGTTCATCGCAATCCAAGCTAGATAAGTATCATAAAATAGAGGATTTAATAATATCTGTTGAGGGATTAATTTTCTGGGGGTATGAAGGAGAGCACTCGGTGAGTATGGTTTAAATAATTATTTTTCTACACTGAGGGACGTGTAAATAGAGCAACCAGTCTGAGATAAAACTAAAGGAGACAGGGAAAAAGTTCTGAGATCGGGAACATTCAAACTACCCTCTCTACGAGGTAAGCGAAGCTTAGCCAAAACAATCCTCGATTTAACTCGGTTCTAAATAAATTTAGTAAATATTTTTTGAAGTGCATGGAAATCTGTTTTGGCAAGGGAGATCGGCAACATCTGCATAGGGTTTGCATTCTTAGGGAATACAATACTCTTCAATACGGCAACACGACCCAGTAAAGACAGAAGTAGGCATAACCAATCTGTCAATAATTCTGAAATAGAACGGAGTAATGGAGAAAAAATTACTGAGTATAGCTTTCCTGGATCAAAGGGGATATATATCCCTAAATATTTTAGGCTAGGGCGTACTAAACGAAGCTGGGGAAAGATGGGGATTGAAAGAAAATCAGCAGGGTCACCAAAGAGAGATAAGTATTCCGACTTGGCTAAATTTACCTTATAACCTGTGAAGGATCCAAAGAGATCCATCACCTGCAAATAATGCCACCTTAAGCTCAATTGTACCAACCCAGATTCCCTGGAACACCTCAGAACTACGCAGTGCCATGGCAAGACGCACCTGTTTTCAAGGTAATCAACTTTAGAGAGTAATTGCTGATGAGACTTATGTAATGAAGCTTAATCTGCCTTTATAGTGTTGAGCTCATGAAAATTAGACCCAGATACATTTTCAGTATCAGAGACTCTTTTGGATAGTTGCTGCATCTGGCCCTTTAAGGCAGACATTGTTTGCTGAAAAAGATCTGCCCGTTCCTGAAGCATGGGTGTCATAGCCTATGTAATGGCTTTAACCACCTCCCCATTTGTAATAAAAGAGTCAGCAGTACCTGTAGCAGGCTCAGAGGGGTTCTGTGCAGCAGGCAATGTGGGTTTGGATACAGACTCTCCCTGTAATGAAATTGCGGCCGCCATCTTGGATTCGGAGGGGCGTCTGTCAGAGCGGTTCCTTTGTGATTTCCCCGGCGTTGACAAAGGAAAATACTTTTCCATGCAGGTGAGGGGGATCAGGGGCATCAGTAGGAGCTTCAGGGGACAGATTAGAGGCTCTCAAACAGCCGTGAAATGCCAAAACAGCCGGGTCCGGAGCGGAGCTACAGGCAGGCACAGCTCACTGCATAGTGGGCAGAGCCAGAAGTTCATTGGCTCTAATTAACATTATTTTTACTAAAATTAAGTGAAAAAGGGTTTTCACACCCTTTTCACATTATTTTAGTATCACCTATAGTTATTACAGGGCAATTGGAGTAGAATTCGTAAAATTCTACTCCAAGCCCTAATTATCACTTATTTTTAGTAAGCAGATCGCATTTCCCATAATTGTAATGGGAAATGTGATCTGGCCAAAGTTACTAAAAATAAAATGTGAAAAAATATCGGGGAAAGCCCTGTGATAATAACGCCACCTGGAGGAGGCGTTATCCAGGGTCTCCCCCAGTTACCGGACTCCTGCTCTTATTGGTAGAGCAGAGCCTGGAACCGGCCCCAGTGATGAGACCACACGCTGATCTCTGCAAAAAAAAAAAAAAAAAATCTGTAAAAAAACCCAAAAAACTTATCTGAGTCCAGGGACCGGTGATCGGAGCTCTGGGTGATGTCCTCCCTCTGGTCAGCTGGTCTCCCAGCCTGCACTGGTGCCCAGTCGTCACCTGACTGAGTCCCAGTGCAGTATGGGATGTCAGCTGACCGAAGCCACGGAGGACATCACCGGAGCACCGATGACAGCAGGTAAGTGTAATTAAGGGAGGAGGGGTCCGCGATCGTGAGGGGCAGGGCTTAGCACCGGGGGTGGGGCTTAGCGATGGTCAGTCGGCGCATGCGTCAGCACTTGTCACTGTATTTTTTGCGAAAATGCCGTGATAAGGCTGCAAAGGGGATTCGCAGGGACAGAGCTTTATCGCAAGCTCTGTCCCTGCAAGGAATTTGTAGTAAATCCCTGTGATATTGCCTGAATTCGCAATGTAAATTCAGTTGGTAATATCACACTACAATCTGCATTACAAATGCGGATTGCAGTAAATAGAGCCCTGTATGAGCAGAATGCATGACGCTTCGCATTCAGGATTCGGTGCATCTCGCCACCATTCACATGCATGTCAGCGTAAATTACAGCGGTATGCATGAAGAAAATCACAAAGGACAGCTCTCTCGGTAAGATCTTTCCTTTGCGAATGAGGGAATTCCGGATCTGTGACCGAGAGTTTCTCTGGCGTCCTGCTGGGCATGCGCAGAAGGACTCACGCCACGATTGGATCCCTCCTGGGGGGGGAATCACGATTAGAAGTCCATAACCTTCTATTGGGCAACGCCGTCTGTTGTGTGTGCCTAGAGGAGTATGCAGGAGACTTGGCCACTTTTCTGGGCGGCTGGGAGCGCCACTTGGTTTTCGGGAGCCTCCCGGCCGTAGTCTAGGCAAGTATGTTACAATTGTTTTTCATAGATGTGCTATATTCTTTTGAACTGCCATGTGTTTGTGCCGCTACTCTGTTGAATAATTTAGCCAGCCAGCTTGCTGCAGCCTTTAGCCAATATTGGTGAAAACAATATTGGGAGCTGTGAGGTGGTCAAAAACTCAAAATTAACTGGAAATGACTAGAAATTGATGTTATTGATGTTAATAATGCTACAGGAACAAAAACAGGCTCGAGTTACATGATTTTAGCTGTTTTTATCATTTTTAAAGTAATCCAGATCCAAAACCAAAACACTTGAGGATAGTTTTGCCAAAATCAAAACACAACGATGATTTAGAACTAAAATCAAAACCAAAACAAAAGCACATCTCTACTTGTAACTGGTATCACCAGGTTTTGCCAGGCTGGGCATCTCAAAATATAACAAGTAGTCATGCAGCACTGGGTTCCACTAAGAAATGGGCGCCAGTCTGGTCAGCACTGGGCTGAATTCCCAAAGATAGTAGGGCTCCTCCATAAAGGCATTAAACTTGTTAATAATTGTGTCATCATTTTCATAATAGGTTCTTACATATATTTTAATAATGAACACTGAACTCACCGAATTATAATAGATGGCGAGATATATTTACTAAAGTGAAGATGTTGCCCATAGCAACCGTTCAGATTCTGTTTAACATCTATTCTATCTATACCTTCTACAAGATAATAGCTAGATTCTGATTGGTTGCTATTGGCAACATCTCCACTTCTAAAAACCCACAGTTTAGTAAATATACTCAGACATGTTTATCTCGATTATTTTCAAGAGTTATACAGTACATATACACAGTATATATTAGAGATGAGTGGGTTCGGTTCCCTGAGAACCGAACCTACCCGAACTACTGTATGGGGATCAGAGTCAGATCCGAGTTGACTCGGGTTTTCCCTCTTTACTCGAATCTGAAAACAAGGCAAAACATCATCATCCCGCTGTTGGATTCTTGCGGGTTTTGGATTCTCGCGGGTTTTGGCTGTCACTGTCATCGGCGTAGCTGCGCAGGGGTGCTGTGCTGCTGTTTGTCAAGGGCTGCTGCCCAAAAATGAAAACGAAAACTTTTTTTGTGTGCGAATGTGTGTGTAGTGAGTATGGAGGACAGTCACATGACCGGAGAGCAGGATCCACATACCAGTCTTGTAGCTGCCAGCAGCAGTCATGATGATGATGCAAGGCCGTCAACGTCATCTATGAAGGCCGATGTACCAGGGATTAAGTCAGGCCAAAAAGTCAGGCTAAAAAAAAGTAAACTTTTACCCTGTTAGAGCAAAAAAAATTTAAAGCTAAGTTAGCTTTAGAGAAACCAAAAATTGGCAATATGCCATTCACTACATGAAGTAGCAAGGAAATCATAAGGTCTTGGCCTTTATTATTTATGACTGGTGGTTCTAGTGATGATAATTTAAGCCCCTCTGCTTGTAGGAGAGGTACAAAAAAAATAAATATTGTTAAGACGAGTAAGACACCGGAACCAATGGAAAAAAGAGAAATACCAGCACTAACCAATAAATCTAAGCATAAAACAGGGGACAGAGGATAGCACATAAATACGTAAATTTAATATACAACAATCAATAAAACATCATAAATGTAAAGAAATATAAAAGAATGATGAATAAAAAGCAATAATATGATCAATTGGCCACAGATATAGGTGTGTAGCACCTGGGATGAATGCCTAGGTAGGTACTCCCTCCAAAAACAAACGACCATATGCTGGAAAAATAGGAATGTCTTATGAATGTCCCTTAGGCGATATGATTACCGGTATACATCAGGGAATAGTCACAGTCCTGGGCGGCTTTCAGCAGCCATTGTAGTAGTTGTCAGGGCTTAATAGTTCCACCGGAAGATCGTAAAAACACCAAAGGTAACAGGGATGAATGGATCCAATGAATTAATAATACCAGCAGAAAATGGAAGGAGTACAATCAGGTCTGAAGGCTCAGTGCGTTTCGCTGGTTACACGTACATCCAGCTTCCTCAGGAGCAAGACACTGGAACCAACTGTGTGCTCTGAAAAATCACAAATCCCTGAGAAGAGTCCAAGTGTGTCTGCTGTTGCCGTGTGTGAGCCTGACATTTCTAGTAATACTGTACTTGAAGAGGATCCTCCTTCCACCATTTGTGTGCCTTCTTCTGACGTAGAAATCAAGGATGCTTCTGTGGAATTGCACGAGGAGGATGAGGAGGATATTTATGTAGTTGGCGATAACAAGGATGATGAGGATGTTGATGATGATGAGGATGTTGATGGCGAGGATGTTTGTGTAAAAACTGTAATTCCGGCAACAGTTGTTGCCCATGGTGGGAAAAATCCCATTGTTCCCATGCCTGGGCAAAGGACCAAAAAAAATCACTTCCATTGTGTGGAATTATTTCCACCCAAATCTGGACAACCTTTTCCAAGTCATTTGTAACCAATACCAAGTAACAGTGAGTAAAGGTAAGGACCTTAACCATCTTGGAACCTCCTCCCTGTTACGTCACATGCAGCGCATTCATCAAATTGGAAAGGGTATTTCAAATTCTAATACTTTGGGGACAAAAAAATGGACAACAATCAGTCCAGTATCACCTAGCTGCTCCCTTCTATCTGGATCCAAGCGCCTGCAATCTCCACCACCAACACCTGCATCATCAACATCCTCATTCGTGATCGGAAGTAGTCCTGCATCCAATTTCATAAGCATAACTGACTCCTCTCCTGTCCATGATTCCTCCAAAGGATCCTTCAGTGCTACGCCTGTTGCTGCTGCTGGGGGTGGATCTTCACTAGTCATTTAAAAAAACAATTGACTATTAAACAGTCCTTTGATAGAGGAATTAAGTATAACAGCTGTCACCCAGTTTCACAGCGGATCACTGATGCCATGACGGCTGTGCTAGTATTAGATGGTGAAATAATAAAAAATGAGGATGATTGTGTGGAGGAAGTGCAAAAGGAGGACGAGGGGGATAATTTGTCCTATCTGACACTAATGTGGATGTTGATGATGAGGATGTGGTTTGCGTAAATCAGCCACCAGTGGCAGAAGTTCTTGCTCATGATAAAAAGAAAGCCAGAAAAGCCACGTCTTGGGTGGGGAATTATTTTAATCTTAATTCTGACAACAGTTGTGAAGACATTTGTTCCATTTGTAAAGCCAAAGTTAGCAGAGGAAGGGACGTTAACCATCTAGGCACCTCCTCCGTTACATAATTTGCAGCGAGTTCATGCAATTTGTTTAACAAAATTATAATAATGTGTAAATTAATAACAAGCAGTCCAGTATCAGCTACCAGCAGTTTGGACTATCACATGCAATCTCCACCACCAACACTCTCATCATCAACCTCCTTAATAATTGAAGGTAGTCCTTCCAAAAAATGTTTTGTGGGGGCCCAAACACACCATGGAGTTCAGCCACGAAAGTGTCAGTCCTAGTGGCTTGGTTTGTTAAATTGTGCATGTCCTTTTTAATAACCCACATAAGAGTGTGTGGGAGGCACAATTCCATCTTGCCCCTCTTTTCTTTACATTTTGCATAATTTGGGGCATTGCCGACTGACATTATTATAGTTTATTAAACTGCCATCGTGTCTGCCACTGCTGTGTGGCAATGTTTCATAGATGTTCTATATTTTTTTAAACTGCCGTGCGTTTGTGCGGCTGCTCTGTCGCTTACTTTAGCATGCTAGCTCGCTGCAGCCTTTGGCCTATATTGGTGAAAAATAGTGAAATCAATATTGTGAGCTGTGAGGTGGTTACAAATAGGGATGAGCGGGTTCCGTTCTCAGAGAACCGAACCCACCCGAATTTCTGGGATCCGGGGCGATCCGAGCCAAGCTCGGATCTCCCTGCCTGCCCCAGATCCCTCACCCGAGGCAAAACCTTGTGATCCCGCTGTCGGGTCGCGAGGTTTTGCATTGAGCAGGCTTAACGCTGATTGGCTGAGAGAGCCATCTGTCACGGCTCTCAGCCTATCAGCGTTAAGCCCATTTAATATGCACAGGAAGCAAAATAAGATGGCGCCCACCATCCCCCACTGCCTGACACCGCCGGCACCACCCGCTGCCGACATCGCCGGCACCCCCTATGGCAGCACCCACTGCTTCCAACTCCACCGCTGCCGACACTGCCGGCACCCCTGCACTGCTGCGCCACGTACTGAGGACACCGTCAGCGACCCCCACACTGTCGACACTCCCACACTGAGGATACCACCAGCACCCCTGCACTGCTGACACTGTCAGCAAACCTGCACTGAGGACACCGCTGGCACCCCAGCTCTGCCGACATCGCTGGCACCATGCATTTGAGGACACTGCCAGCACTGCCATTCCGCGTACTGAGGACACCGTCAGCAACCCCTGCACAGCTGACACTGCCAGCAAAGCTGCATTAAAGACACCACTGGCACTGCTGGTACCCTTCACTGAGGACACTGCCAGCACCGCAGCACTGTCATTCCATGCGCTGAGGACACCGTCAGCAACCCCTTCACAGCCGACACAGCCAGCAAACCTGCACTGAAGACACTGCTGGCACCCCCGCTCTACTGACACCGCCGCGGTACCCTGCACTGAGGACACTGCCAGTACCGCATCACTGCCATTCCATGTACTGTACAACCCCGCTCTGCCGACACTGCTGTCACAGTAAGTGCACTGTTGGTGTATCCAACCCACACTGTATTACACACTGTATCTGTGTTGGAAATTGGAAGCTGAACTGCCACATGTTAGTGCCGCCCACTGTGTCACTAAAGATGGCCATACACGCTACAATTATTGGGGCGATCCGCCCAATATCCGCGGATCGCCCTGATAATTGTAGCGTGTGTGCGGGCGAGCGATTGTTAAATATTGCTCGGTCGGGCATGCCGCATTGTCCAGCATGCCTGTCCGATGCGATATTTAGGGGGTAAACTGTCGGCCGCATCGGGCAGTGTATGCCCAGCTGCGCCTGACAGACCGACATTACCTGTGTTCCTTTCCATGGAAGGAACAGGGAAATGTGTCCTCCCCCAGGGGCGGAGTGCAGATGTCTGGCTGATATACTGTGAGAAATCTCACAGTGTATGCCGAAGACATTTGTGGCTGGCATGCTGCCAGATAAAATGTCTGTCGGTCTGACAGGTATTTTATCTGCACGTGTATGCCCAGCTTTAGCTTAGTCAGCCAGCTAGCTGGATGCAACCTTTTGGCCTTAACTAGATGAAAAAAATAATTTTGTGAGGTGGTCAAAATTGATTGGAAATGACTGGAAATAAATGTTATTGAGGTTAATAATACTGTAGGAACATAAACAGGCCCATTTTATGTGATTTTAGCTGTTTTTATGATATTTTAAGAAAAAATCCAGATCCAAAACCAAAACTGAAAAACAAAACAGCAAGGAAAAAAATCCAAAACCAGTTTCAGATCCAAAACCAGGGGAGATCCAGATCCAAAACCAAAACACGAGGGTCGGCGCACATCTCTAGTTACAAATGCATGGAAATGCCTGAAAATTATTGTTATTAAAGTTAATAATACTATAGAAACAAAAATAAGCCCAAATTATGTGGTTTTAGCTGTTTATATAATTTTTTGGAAAAAATACAGATCCAGAACCAAAAAACAAAACACCAAGGAAAAAAATTCCAAAACCAGATTCAGATCCAAAACCAGGGGAGATCTAGATCCAAAACCAAAACACAGGAGTTGGTGCGCATCTCTAATATATATATATATTAGGGGTGTGCACCGGCCACTTTTCGTGTTTTGTGTTTTGGTTTTCGATCTGGATCTTTCTTCGTGTTTTGGATCTGGATTGGTTTTGCCAAAACCACCCTTCCGTGTTTTGGGTTCTGGGTTTTGTGTTTTGGATCTGTATTTTATTGAAAAAAAGCATAAAAACAGCTAAAATCACAGAATTTGTAGGTTTTTCTGCTCCTATGCTATTATTAACCTCAATAACCTTAATTTCCACTCATTTCCAGTCTATTCTGAACACCTCACAATAGTGTTTTTATGTCCAAAAGGTTGCACTGAGGTAGCTGGATGACTATGCTAAGCGACACGAGTGGGCGGCACAAACACGTGACCCATCTAGGCGTGATACTGCAGTGGCAGACAGGATGGCAGTTTGAAAAACTAGGCCCCAAACAGTACATAATGCAAAGAAAAAAAAAGCGGTGCAAGATGGAATTGTCCTTGGGCCCTCCCACCCACCCTTATGTTGTATAAACAGGACATGCACACTTTAACAAACCAATAATTTCAGCGCCAGGGTCTGCCACACAACTGTGGCTGAAATGATTGGTTCGTTTGGGCCCCCACAAAACAAGCTGGCAATTAATCTGTCCCTGCACAAACTGGCTCTACGGAGGCAAGGTGTCATCCTCATCCTCCTCATCCACCGATTCATCACCCTCTTCAGTGTGTACATCCTCATCCTCACAAAGTATTAACTCGTCCCCACTTGAATCCACCACCATGGGTCCCTCTGTACGTTCTGGAGGCTGGTCTCCCTGGAAGAGCTGATAATTCATTTTGATGAACATCATCTTCTCCACATTCTGTGGAAGCAACCTCGTACGCCTTTCGCTGACAAGGTTCCCGGCTGCACTAAACACTCTTTCGGAGTACACACTGGAGGGGGGGCAACTCAGGTAAAATAGAGCCAGTTTGTACAGGGGCCTCCAAATTGCCTCTTTTTCCTGCCAGTACAGGTATGGACGGTCTGACATGCCTACTTGGATGCTGTCACCGATGTAATCCTCCACCATTCTGTCAATGGTGACAGTATCATATGCAGTGACAGTAGACATGTCAGAAATTGTTGCCAGGTCCTTCAGTCCGGACCAGATGTCCAAACTTGGTCCTGCCTGCCCTGCATCACCGCCAGCGGGTTGCTTAGGATACCTAAGTTTTTTCCTGGCAGCCCCAGTTGCGGGAGAAAATGAAGAAGGAGCTGTTGACGTGTCACGTTCCGCTTCAGCTGACAGTGTGTTCACCAGCAGGTCTTTGCACCTCTGCAGGCTTGTGTCGGCCGGAAAGAGAGACACCACATAGGCTTTAAACCTAGGATCGAGCACGGTGGCCAAAATGTAGTGGTCTGATTTCAACAGATTGACCACCCTGGAATCCTGGCAAAGCGAATGAAGGGCTTCATCCACAAGTCCCACATGCCGAGCGGAATCGCTCCGTCTTAGCTCCTCCCTCACTTTCTCCAGCTGCTTCTGCAAAAGCCTGATGAGGGGAATGACCTGACTCAAGCTGGCAGTGTCTGAACTGACTTCACGTGTGGCAAGTTCGAAGGGCTGGAGAACCTTGCACAACACGGAAATCATTCTCCACTGCGCTTGAGTCAGGTGCATACCCCTCCTTTGCCTATGTCATAGGTGGATGTATAGGCTTGAATGGCCTTTTGCTGCTCCTCCATCCTCTGAAGCATATAGAGGGTTGAGTTCCACCGCGTCACAACCTCTTGCTTCAGGTGATGGCGGGGCAGGTTCAAGAGTGTTTGCTGGTGCTCCAGTCTTCGGCACGCAGTCGCTGAATGGCGAAAGTGGCCAGAAATTTTTCGGGCGACCCAAAGCGTCTCCTGCACGCCCCTGTCGCTTTTCAGAAAATTCTGCACCACCAAGTTTATTGTGTGAGCAAAACATGGGACGTGCTGGAATTTGCCCAGATGTAATGCCCGCACAATATTGGTGGCGTTGTCAGATATCACAAATCCCCAGGAGAGTCTAAGTGGGGTAAGCCACTGGGCGATGATTTCCCTCAGTTTCTCTAAGAGGTTGTCGGCGGTGTGCCTCTTACTGAAACCGGTGATACACAGCGTAGCCTGCCTTGGAACGAGCTGGCGTTTCTGAGATGCTGCGACTGGTGACGCTGCTGCTGTTGCTGCGTAAGGTGATACATCTACCCAGTGGGCTGTCACAGTCATATAGTCCTTAGTCTGCCCTGTTCCACTTGTCCACATGTCCGTGGTTAAGTGGACATTGGGTACAATTGCATTTTTCAGGACACTGAGGACACTTTTTCTGACGTTTCTGTACAGTCTCGGTATCGCCTGCCTAGTGAAGTGGAATCTAGACGGGATTTGGAACCGGGGACACACTACCTCCATCAATTGTCTAAATGCCACTGCACTAATGGCAGATACCGGACGCACGTCTAACACCACCATAGCAGTCAAGGCCTCAGTTATACGTTTTGCTTCAGGATGACTGCTGTCGTACTTCATCCTCCTCGCTAAGGACTGTTGGGGGGTCAATTGTTTAGTAAAAGTAGTGGTGTTCCTACTTCCTCTCTGGGATGATGAACGACTCCCAGCAACAGCAGCAGCGGCAGCAGGAGGCGTAGCAATGCAGGATCCTCCGGAGGAATCCCCGATAGGAGAGTCAGTCATGCCAGTGACATGGCCTGCAGGACTACTTCCGATCCTGACTAAGGAGGAAATTGACGAGGAGGGAGTTGACGGTGTGGTTTGCAGGCGCTTGGATACAACAGGACAACGGGATTTAGGTGTCCCTGGACTGCTTACGGTCTTAGCCAAAGTTTCTGAACTTGACAGTAACTAATTATGAACGCGCTGCAGGTGCCGTATAAGGGAGGATGTTCCTAGGTGGTTAACGTCCCTACCCCTACTTATTCCACCTTTACATAAGGTACATATGGCAAGACAGTTGTTGTCCGGATTTGGATAGAAATATTGCCAGACCAAAGAGGTGGAATGTTTGGTCTTCTGCCCAGGCATGACCGTGATGGGCTTTTTCATCCCACGGACAACAACTGTCTCCCCCGGAGCCTGATTTAAACAAACCACATCACCATCAGAATCCTCCTCGCCAACTTCCTCCTCAGCGCCAGCTACACCAGTATCCTCATCCTGTTGTACTTCAACAGTGACATCTTCAATTTGCATATCAGCAAGTGGACTGTGGGTGCTCCTTTCAGCACTTGCAGGGGGCGTGCAAATGGTGGAAAGAGCCACCTCTTCCCGTCCAGTGCTGGGAAGGTCAGGCATCGCAACCACCACCACACTTGGACTCTCCTTGGGGATTTGTGATATCTTCTTAGAAAGCACAGTTCTTCGCTGTGCTTTTGCCAGCTTAACTCTTTTGATTTTTTTAGTGGGAGGAGGGCTTCCATCGTCATGTGAAGCTGAACCACTAGTCATGAACATACTAGGGATCGACCTTAGCCGTTCCTTGCCACTCCGTGTCGTAAATGGCATATTGGCAAGTTTACGTTTATCTTCAGCTGATTTAAATGTTTTTTTCAAGGTCATTTTCCTGAACTTTGTCATTTGGGATTGTATGTGCCCTCTATTATGACATTGGGCATCGGCCTTGGCAGACGACGTTGATGGCATGTTATCGTCTATGTCATGACTAGTGGCAGCAGCTTCAGCACTAGGAGGAAGTGGTTCTTGATCTTTCTCTATTTTATTTTTATCGGAGAAAGTTTGGTCCTCCATTTATGTTATATCGATTTGATATATACGTGCGGCTAAACACAGAAAATATTTATTTATTTTTGCTGGAGAGTAGTGCACTTTGTGGGTTACACCAGCCTTTAAGAAATGAGCCAGCCGGCTCTTTACTTATGGGACACAGGCGCACGCTTGGCGCTGCTCCTTTGTTGATGCACGTGCGGCTACTACGCACACAATTCACAAACACAGAAAATAATTTTTTTTTTGGTTTGGACTGGAGTGTACTTTGGGGGTTACAGCACCCTTTAACGGTCAAGCCAGCCGGCCCTTTACTTATGACACAGGCGCACGCTTGGCACTACTTTGTTGATGCACGTGCGGCTACTGCGCACACAATTCACAAACACAGAAAATATTTTTTTTTTTAGTTTGGAGTGTACTTTGGGGTTTACAGCGCCCTTTAACGGTCAAGCCAGCCGGCCCTTTACTTATGACACTGGCGCACGCTTGGCACTACTTTGTTGATGCACGTGCGGCTACTGCGCACACAATTCACAAACACAGAAAATATTTTTTTTTTGGTTTGGAGTGTACTTTGGGGGTTACAGCACCCTTTAACGGTCAAGCCAGCCGGCCCTTTACTTATGACACAGGCGCACGCTTGGCACTACTTTGTTGATGCATGTGCGGCTACTGCACACACAATTCACAAACACAGAAAATATTTTTTTTTTGGTTTGGAGTGTACTTTGGGGGTTACAGCACCCTTTAACGGTCAAGCCAGCCGGCACCTTTACTTATGACACAGGCGCACGCTTGGCACTACTCTGTTGATGCACGTGCGGCTACTGCGCACACAATTCACAAACACAGAAAATATTTTTTTTTTGGTTTGGAGTGTACTTTGGGGGTTACAGCACCCTTTAACAGTCAAGCCAGCCGGCCCTTTACTTATGACACAGGCGCACGCTTGGCACTACTTTGTTGATGCACGTGCGGCTACTGCGTACACAATTCACAAACAGAAAATATTTTTTTTTTGGTTTGGAGTGTACTTTGGGGGTTACAGCACCCTTTAACGGTCAAGCCAGCCGGCCCTTTACTTATGACACAGGCGCACACTTGGAACTACTTTGTTGATGCACGTGCGGCTACTGCGCACACAATTCACAAACACAGAAAATATTTTTTTTTTTGTTTGGAGTGTACTTTGGGGGTTACAGCACCCTTTAACGGTCAATCCAGCCGGCCCTTTACTTATGACACAGGCGCACGCTTGGCACTACTTTGTTGATGCATGTGCGGCTACTGCGCACACAATTCACAAACACAGAAAATATTTTTTTTTTGGTTTGGAGTGTACTTTGGGGGTTACAGCACCCTTTAACGGTCAAGCCAGCCGGCCCTTTACTTATGACACAGGCGCACGCTTGGCACTACTTTGTTGATGCACGTGCGACTACTGCGCACACAATTCACAAACACAGAAAATAATTTTTTTTTTGGTTTGGACTGGAGTGTACTTTGGGGGTTACAGCACCCTTTAACGGTCAAGCCAGCCGGCCCTTTACTTATGACACAGGCGCACGCTTGGCACTACTTTGTTGATGCACGTGCGGCTACTGCGCGCACAATTCACAAACACAAAAATATTATTTTTTTAGCACTTGGGGGGGAGCACCCCTGATGGACAGAGCACCCCCTGGACAACACTACAGCACCCCTTTAGGACTGGGACACTGCACAGGACTTTGGAGTGGACACAGCCCCTATGGAGAACTGACTGCACAACACAGTCCAGCCAGCCCCTATGGACTTTGAAGTAGTGGACACAGCCCCTATTAACAACAGCAGCACAGCACAACACAGCCAGCCCCTATGGACTTTGAAGTAGTGGACAACAGCAGCACAGCGCAGCACAGCACAGCACAACACTACTCTGCACTACACTACACTACACAGCCCAGCCAGCCCTAACTCCCACCCTCCCTCTTTACTGTCCACAGCCGAGTGAGAAAATGGCGCCGACGCGGGTACCTTATATAGGATCCAAAACCCGCGAGACTCGGAAGGCGGGATGATGACGTTTTGCCTCGATTTCAGATCTGAGTCAGGCGGGAAAAGTCGAGCCTGACTCGGATCTTTCTCGGATCGGGGGGGTTCGGATTTCAGAAATCCGAACCCGCTCACCCCTAATATATATATATATATATATATATATATATATATCTATATATATGTATATATATATATATATACACACTAATATCACTTATCAATTGTGTATTATGAATGGAATCGGGGGGACAAAGTAGAAATAATCACTTCACTACTGAATGGTGAGCTCTCCAAACAGACGGCCCAGCGCCATTATAATAGCTAAATTAATAGATATCATTTTATGTATTCATTCTTTAATTGGTAAATTTAATGTTCTCCTTTATCATGACAGGAAAATAGAATAATGAGGAGTTTATAGTTCTTTTAATATACAGTAGAGTACAACAAGTGAATATCACACTTACACATGTTCAATATGGGATGTGGTCATAATACCGACTGCTTGGATTCCGGCGGTCAGAATGCCGACGCTGGAATCCCGACACCTGTCAGAATCCCGGCGCTGGCATCCAGACTGCTGGCATCCGGAAGGTAAGTAGCAGGGTTAAGGGAGGGTGAACAAAGTACAGCAAGGGTGTGTTGGCCCAAAATGCATCCCAAGCATCTAACACAGTTATTCCCAACCTCGGTCCTCAAGGCACACTAACAGTCCTGGTTTTAGTGATATCCACAGTTGTGCACAGATGGTTAAATCAATATAACTGAGGTACTAATTAAGTCACTTGTGCTCAAGTATGGCTATCCCCAAAATCTGGACTGTTGGTGTGCCTTGAGGACCGTGGTTGGGAACCCCTGATCTAACAGGTACAAATGCGACTGTTTGGAGGGATGTGACTTGCGGGTACTCGACCCCTGGTGCAATTTGCGAACTGTGGAAGATGATGGCCGTGGGCCACGTCTGATTCGATACAAGCATCTAAGACACACCCAGTTATGCAAATATGGAATGACTGATGCGGCTGCGTTCTAATAGCAGAATTACAGAGTACTGACCACTTGTTTTAAAAACAAAGCACGCTTCCTACTCAGAACCAGGCTCATAGTCAGCATTCTAATGGGCATAATCCAGCATTTTTACTTTTGTCACAGTCCTCTGCGAATAACATTATTATTGATGCTTTATATAGTAATGTATAATTTCTCTTTATATCATTTGACACATCAATGCACCAACTGAATCTAAAGAAACCTGTCATTGCATTACTATATATGTATTATATATTATACCTTTGAGCACTTTTATATAAATATGTCAATGTTTCTTTTTTCTTCCCTTGCAGGAGGTGCAAAGATTTTATGACATGTATTATAACGAAACAACTCTCCTGCCCTCTCATGTGCCATATAACACATTTATAATAGGAAACCATGTCATAAATCATTATATGCAAGCATTCAAAGGCTCAATTTTAAGACTCCCCTGCCACAAGTATAGAAAAATGTGGCTTGTCCAATCAGCGTCCATTTAACAACCACTGAAAGTGCATTATGTATTCTAACTTATTCAGGTGGTCATGCTGGGGTTATCAACTTTTTAATGACACCAATGGGGGTAAATATCTACCACACTGAGGTAGTCCTAGACACTATTCTAAAGGAAACCAGTTTAGGATTTAAAAATGAGCTTCTGCTTGGAGTCACTATTTTGTTTGAGTTTTGGGTACTCATACATGCCTTGGTGCTTATTTTCAGCCAAGAGACCACAGTTATCTCATTGGTTATAATATATATCCTAGTTAAACTAGCAGGCACCACATGTCCGGGAAGGTGATGAGTGACAGGATCAGAGTCCAATTTAGCCCCACATATGAACAGGTCCCATTTGTCCAGTAATGATAGAGCAGATTATGATTGGATGCTGTAATAACTTTAAGCAGTGTGGTCATTTGCGGGTCAGCTGCCTGATATCACCTTGGAAATCTTGTTGTGTGTGACCAGTGTTACTGATGGATTTGGTCACACCTCTGTTTCTCAAATCCAGTATTTGGGATGCTTAATCTCATCTCTGTTTCAGAATGGTCTCCACATGTAATTTAATGTGAAACATGTGTGGTGCTCCTCATGCCTGAACTATGACCTTTGATTTATATCGACTTAATAAGACGCTTGCCATCTTCCTTTTATGTGATTAGGGGAGAGATGAAAGTTGGCACATTTGCAAGCCTGGAGGGGTCAGTTTTAGGAATCTAGAAAATGAAATTCCCATTTTTCCCTAGAGAATTAGATGATAGTAACACAAACATTCATTCAGTAATCCAACGCAGTACTTTAACTACAACCTTTGCAGTATGATTGTACAGTGAGTTCGGAAAGTCCCAACGCAGTGACTGTGTGCTAGATGTGTGACAGCCAGTCGTGCCTCCAGAGGTGGGGCCACATCGCAGTCTAAAATTTAAATGGGGGAGCCACACCAACTGCCACCCCAAACGCTGCCAAACATCGCCGCCCGGGACTAACTGGCAGTTGGTGTGGCTCCCATATTTGAATGTTGGACGGTCACACACTTAACACACAGTCACTGCGGAGGGACTTTACAAAAGTTCTTGATTGTTTGAAACATTTTAGACATTCTGTTTAGTACTAGCCACCTCATTCTAGTTTCCCTCTTCTATGATTTGTTACTGGATACTAAAAATTAGCAGAATGTTTCACCAAATGTTAGGATTTAATGACTTTTTGCTCATTCCCAGCTCTTCTAAATGTTGGATTTCGAATTTGGGGTAAATTCATGATATAATAGTCTTTCTAAGTCATAACTCTGGAAAAATCATACCTCTATCATTTCATCACATTTACCAATAAAGGCTGGGGTGTATTAAAAGCTTCCCGCATCCTCCTTACACACACACTATGAAGTGGGGCCCCCTCATACCTGTTAAAATATGCCTACCCATGCGGTGCCATGGTTTCCTATACTCATCCCTCAGCGACATCCTTCCGGTGATAAATTTGGGAAGACGGCACATGCGCAGAACATGGCAAAAATGAAGGCTCAGTGGAGTCATCTTTTTGAATATGTCACTAGAAACACAGCACCATAGAGATTATAGGGAGCCAGGGTGCTGCACGGGCAGGCACAGTGGTCAGTCCTGGGTGCACCCTTGATAGATACACCACTGAATAAAGGCCTCATTCATTGTCCGTTGTCATTTCAATACCTATTACTGCCAAAGTAAACTGCAGCTGTTAGGTCACACTGGCCATGGTACTAAACTCACTACAGGCAGTGGCCAATAAAACTGCGAGGGCAGGGTGGGAGAATAAGTTATAGAAGGTAAAAAGGGATCATTAGAAGTTCTGCGAAGTTCCTGCCCTTGAATCAATAAACTAATATTCACTGTATATAACTTACAGTCACAAATCTTATTAGTTGCAGTGTGACAGGAACCCAGTGCTTGCACTGTCTGCTATGTGTTGGCAGAATGAACAGGTAACATACAATTTAAAGGCAGATAAGAACCACATGGCTCATGAAGTGTACTCTTTTAGGGTTATGGTGTTAGAGATAGGGTATTAGGGTCAGTTTGAAGGTTTGGGTTGGGGTATTAGGGATGGGCTAGGGTATTGGGGTTAGTTTAGGGGGTTAGGGTATTAGGGTTGTTTTAGCGGCATGGGCTAGGGTATTAGGGTTAGAGGCTATGGTTAGGTTTGGGGTTAGAGTGGAGTTACGATCGGAGCTATGATTGTAAGGGAATTAGTGTTAGGGTCAGGGTATTAGGGCAAGGGTTAGGTTAGGGATGCTATGCGTCCTGTATTTACCAGGAATATACTGGATTTGGGGTATGTGCCCTAGCATCCAAGAAATAAAAGTAATCCTAAATAGAAAGGAAAGTAGTTTCTCCTTGCAGTGTCCAAGCAGGGAGTTCAGTAAGGAGTGTCCAGGTTTTAGTGATGGAGAGACGGCAAACTCAACAGTATATGAAATCAATCCTTCAGAAGCAAAAATGGCTGATAGAATGTTTTCCTCCTGTTTAACTCCGGTGCAATTCTGCAGTAATGCTTAAAATCTAATTGCACTTTGATAATATGCACCATACAGCCTAAATGACAAATAGCCTATGTTAGTAATATTCAGTAAGGATACCAGTACGTATGTGTGTGCAATAATTGCCTACAACCTCCCAAATGCTTGCCCACTAGGCTAGCAATAAAATCTTAAACAATCACACTCAGAGGAGTATCCTGAAATTAAGAAAAACTCATGCTATCAAACAGACCCCAGATTTATCAACGAGTAATATTCTTGTTATTACTCATCATTTCTAATCTTAAATGGTTCTCCAACCAATCATTTTTCAAAACACATGACAGTTAGGAGCTGATTGATTGGAGCACCATTTAAGATTAGTAACCAGTGATAACAAGAATATTACTCATTGATAAATCTGGGCCCTTAAGGTACTGTACAAACCTTCTAAAGAGGAAAGGTGGAGAACTTGCCTTAAGCCAGTGGTTCCCAAGCTGGGTGCCGTGTCACCCTGGGGTGCCTCAGAGCACTTGCAGGGGTGCCCCAGGTTGGTGGTCTGGGACCAAATCAAATTATTTATGATCAGTTCGATAGGCAGAACCAGTGCTTGTGGCTGCCAATCAAAATATGTGTACAAGCAGAAGCACAACCCTGTCCACTACCCCATAACTGAACCTTAGGATGACAGATAAGCACAGTTTACTTAATTTAATCATTTTTTTTTTTTTAATTTCTCAATAAGACATTTTTGGCTCAGAGATGCAGTGAAATAAATTCTGATGTTCTAGGGGCTTCGTGATTCAAGAAAGGAACCACTGCCCTAAGCAACCAATCAGCTTCTAACTATAATGTTATAGAAGATATTAGATAAATGATAGCTAGAATCTATCTGCTATAGACAACTTCTCCACTTGTTATGCTTAGAAGTTTTGATACATCTCCCTCAAAAGGCTGAATTATGCTGGAGCCAATACCCTAACTCTTAAAGAAAATAGCACAGAGCATGAGACCTTTCACAAACCTATGTTGTCGCTAGAAACTATATTACTGTACTAATATAGTATAATAAAATAACTCAAAGGAAAAAATATGTACGACAACTTTACAATGCCTGTTTTTATTTTGTCCTTTTTAATTATGAAAAATACAATGGTATCTCATCAGTAACCATGACAGGGTTGTGACATATGGATGGCCTGATGACTGACATCAGTAAAGGATTAGTATGACATTTTTTACTGGTTACTAGGACGATAAATAAAGCAAGCTGTTATATCACACTCTTTTGTTTATTTTATTTGTCGATGGACCATAATGATGATAAACTGTTCATATAATGTTATAAGCACAGCAACAAACAAAAATATACCATCGCATCTGTACAATTTTCTTCTATAGCACCCATATCTAGTAGCATGGTTGCAACTCTTTGGGGGAACTAATTAAACTGATGGTGTATTTATGTAGTAAGAAGAGGATTAGGAGTCTAAAATTATAACCCATGTACAAGCACAAATGTTCATATATATATATATAATATATATATACCATGGGCTAAATGTAATAGGGTCCACGTTTTGAAAATGTGCGAGTACAGAGCTAAACTCGCACATTTTTAGAACTCACCCAATGCAATAGGATGCAAGAGCATGCAATATCGCATGTTGCTCGAATTCCCGCAACTCGCAATGACAAAACTCGCATCCAGATGTGTTGCCATTGTGAACATTGCGAGTTAATGTTGTTAACTCGCAGAATATTACTTACCTAAAACTCGCAAAAAAGTGGATCTGTTTCAGGCTAGCGAGTATAGCCTGAGCGGGTGCGAGTTACACAGAAGCATGCACAGATCAGTGAGATCCGTGCATGCTTCTGTGTCAGAAAACCTATAAAAGTATAAAAATTCAAAAACCAAAAATTACATGGGGTCCCCCCCTAAAAGCACAACCAGCACTGGGCTTTTCTGAGCTGGTCCTGGCTGTGAAAATTCAGGGGGAAAAAAAGGTAGGAGTCCCCTCATTTTTCATTAACCAGCACCAGGATCCGTGAGCGGGTCCTGGTTGTGGAAATGCGTGGGACAGAATAAGTAGGTTCCCCCATATTATCAACTGCCAGCACCGGAATCTTTCTATCAGAGCTGTAATGCCACAGCCATGGGACCTGCTTGACAGGGTGGTTGTGTTCAGTGCTGCCATTAGAAATTGTGGGGCCCCAGACTGACAAAATAATCAGTCCCCCTGCCCCCCCTTACAACAATAATATCACAAACAAGGTATAGCGCTTCAGTACTAACCGAAAATTAACAGATACTAGGAGTATGGACATCTCCAGCTCAGAGCAGCTCCCAAAATCATTGCTGGCCATTCCCTGAGCGCTGGACCTAACGTCCACTTCACTTTATCTTATGCTAGGTACATCTGGCCCATCCACTGTGTTCATCAGGTGCACTTTCAGACTAGATAATACCAAATTAGATTCCGCTTATATGGCCAAGTTTTAATAACGCCCAAGACCAGTAGTGAATGTTGCTCCATTTTACAGACCCCTAAGTGGAACTAGTTGGACTGGAGTATGTATACAAAGTCCCCTTAGATTCTGCCAACTTCATGTAAACCATATCTGCTTTTGTCACAAGTTCACTACCATATGTAATGCTGGGCAGCCCTGCAGTCTCTCCCTAGCCCCAGCCACTAGATATCTGCCCATGATTTTTATTACACTTCTGTTCTTGCTGCTCCTCAGTCCTCCTCACGCGGCGCTGCTCCTTTTCTCTGGCTCCTTCTATTAGCGGAGCGGAGTGACTTCATGACGTCACACGCATCAGCACACAAGTAGAAAAAAAAAACTTTATACAGCACGGGCGTAGTAGGAGGTGGAGGGGGAGGGCGGCCTGTCACTCACTTTTATTGTGCGGCTGGGGGGGAGGGGGTAGTAGCGGACGGCACACCGGTAGGAGCACGGGGGGGCCAGTAACTGTTAACTCAAGGGCATAGCAGAAGCGGGCGCCGGGTGGTTGGAGCGTATGGGTCTCCAGAGTGTCCAGGCCCAGTACTCCAGTCCCGTCAGTCCCCCCCTGATGGCGGCCCTGGTAGTGGTGCTTGTTGATGAAAATAAGGGGGAACCCTATGTCTTACCCCCCCCTATTTTCACAACCAGGACCAGCTCTGAAAAGCCCGATTTTGGTTGTGCTTTTAAGGGGGGACCCCCAAGTAATTTTAATTTTTAACACTTTTCTTTTTTTTGTAACACAGAAGCCTTCACAAATCTGTGAAGGCTTCTGTGGAATTCGCACCTTGTAATGAAAGTTACATTACAAGGTGCAAGTTTACTGGCAGTTTAACTCGCATGCGAGTCAAACTGTGACACTTAAACTTGCACTCTATTACATTTGCGAGTTTCGTGACAAACTCGCACCTTCCAAATGTGCAAGATTTGAGTTTGTCCCGCACAAAAAAACATGCACCCAGTTACATTTGGCCCTATGTCTAAGTGTGAAAACAGGAGCATCTCCTGCCCCGAGAGGGGTACTTTATAGATCAAAACTTCATTGTGACAATTTCACTATATAATATTAGTCCCTTACTCTCCATAAGTGGGAGCCGAGCAATATAGGACTGTTAAAGGGGTAAGGTTTAGGCACCACCAAGGGAAGGTTAGGGTTAGGCACCACCAAGGGAGGGTTAGGCTGGGTAGGGGTAGGTTAGTGTACTTACTGCTGCCAGGATTCTGAACCAGCCGGGCTTCCACTGTCAGCTTATCATACCGATTCCATTAAAGGTAGTGACAAAAGTTAAGCTATAAGTAGTCAAACACCAGACATGAAATCTGGGCTGCAATTGGCAAATAAAGGATGATCCACCAAAAAAATTGATATACAATAATCAAATGATTTATTAGTCAGATTAATGGCATCTTAATGCAAATCAGTATTGTTATGGATCAACAACATTTATAAATATTAAAATAGTTTCACTATTGTAGACAACAATGGTTAGAGGAATAATTAAACACACAAATAATTATAATAATAATTTCAAAATTACATTATCACAACGTAAAAATCAGGCATAAAAATAAAGCATAAAAGAAAAGTGGAGTTCTCACTTAAAACTGCAATGTGAGAATTTTCTATTTTTTAATTAACCTACCTGTATGTTTTTGGAGTGTGGGAGGAAACTGGAGTACCCGGAGGAAACCCAGGCAAGCATGTGGAGCATATACAAACTACACACAGTTGGGGCCTTGGTGGTAATTGAACCCAGGGACCTCAGTGCGGTGAAGCAGTAATCCTAACCTTTACACTGGGTTGGGTAGGAAATCCCGGTGGCTAGAGCAGTCACATGAACAAATGGCCAGCAGTAGCATACTGTACCTTAATTATTCCCACAGATATTTTGTAGGTAGACAATAACTATAAGGACACTTTACATTAATGGCTCAATTTATTTACATGCAATGTAAGGTCGCATGTGCCAGCACAGTGAAAATATACTGTATGGGATATACTGTGCCAGCACAGTGAAAACATACTGTATGGGAGCCCAGGGCCGGACTATCCATTTGGCACTTCTGGCAAATGACAAAATCCTGGCCTCCCAGCTCCGCCTCCCAGCGCTCTACTCAGCCAACATGCAGAGAGAAGGGGCGTGCTGCAAGACCACGCCCCAGTGCTTCATGACACGCCCTCAAAGTTTGACCACTGCCACTTTTTCATGCCTGCACGTGCCAATAAGGGATGCCGATACCGAATTACAGCCCCAGGATTTAGCCTAATTGTGCATCCCTATGGGGGCCCAAGGTAAAATGCTTTTTGTAAGTGCGATGTAGTCAATTACAGTACTTCCCAAATAAAGTTTTAAACTTTGGAATATGGCAAGTCTGTAACAAAGTTCACTGAAATATGTGTCCAAGGACCGTTGGGAATAGGCAGCAAAAGTAAATACTTGGAAGGTACCTCCCTGGATTTCTTGACCCTAGAACAGGTCTCACAGGCAAGAATGAAATTCTTGACCTTAGACTTAAATAAGGTCACCAGATTGAAAGATACAGATACTTAATAGCCTTGAAGAAAACAGCTTATTATCATGGATTTCAAAGAGTAACACTACATACAGATGAGATATAGGTGCTTGGCTCTGTACATTAAGCAAATGAGAAGAAATGTCTCGAGTATAACCAGACAGAATTAATAAGGAAGAAATAATTTTAATAACAAAGAGTGGCTCTCTGTAAAACAACTTCTGGACAAAGTATCTGTTTTAATATTCATTTAACCAGGCTGGTAAGAAATGATCTGATCAAATCTGGAGTCAATTTTTATGATCTAGTTCTGTAAAGATTCTACTGGTATGTTTTGCTCAATCCAGCCAGTAGCGCTGCACAACTCAATGACATATATAACTCAATGCATATGGTAATGTACATACAATATTTAATAATAGTAAAAGTGTTAAAAATACATTGACAATGTCAAGAAAACAACAAAAACAAAAATATATATATGTAAATCATAGTTGAGTGTGACATAAAAACATGATATTTCACCCACAACCTCAAATGCCGTAATGGGCCTGTTCACATGCAGCGTTTAATGGGGGACACAGGAGTATCAACTTGAATAGATGTCCACTGGATGTATATCCTGTTTGCCGCTAGAGGGGTGTCCCTTAGAAAAGTGTTGAAACAAATTAGATGGAAGGGTCCTCAACCTATGTGGTGCCCACAAGCAATAGAAGTCCCGGTATAACTGGATGTATGTCCTGGTTGCCGCTAGAGGGGTTTCCCTTAGAAATGCGATTAAACAAATCAAAGTAGATGGGTCCACAAACTATGCGGTATCCACAGGCAACAGATGTCCCGGTATGACTTTAGTGTTGAAATCCTCCTGATTGGTCCTATTATCCAAAAGGCTGGTTGAAGTCCAAATAAATCTGATGTTTAGATGGGTAGAAGATTGGCATCCGGTGTGGGTGATAGTCCTTATGTAGTCCTAGGACTACATAAGGACTATCACCCACACCTGCTGCCAATCTTCAACCCTCTAGCGGCAAACAGGATATACATCCAGTTTACATCTATTCAAGTTGTTACTCCTGTGTCCCCCATTAAACGCTGCATGTGAACAGGCCAATTACGGCATTTGAGGTTGTGGGTGAGATATCATGTTTTTATGTCACACTCAACTGTGATTTACATATACAGGTTGAGTCTCCCATATCCAAATATTCCGAAATACGGAATATTCCGAAATACGGAATATTTTTAGCATGACTGAGATAGTGAAAACTTTGATTTTTGATGGTTCAATGCACACAAAGTTTGTTTAAGGCACACAATTATTAAAACTAAAGTATAAAATGACCTATAGGATTTGTGTATAAGGTGTATATGACACATAAATGAATTTCATATATGTACACAAACTTTGTTTTAGGCACAAAATTATTGAAAATATTGTATAAAATGACCTGCAGGCTGTGTGTATTAGGTGTATATAACACAAATGCATTCTGTGTTTAGATTTGGGCCCTATACCTAAGACATTTCAATATGGTAAGCAATTATTCCAAAATACGGAATATTCCGATATCCAAAATACCCCTGGTCCCAAGCATTTTGGATATGGGAGACTCAACCTGTATATATATTTTTGTTTTTGTTGTTTTCTTGACATTGTCAATGTATTTTTAACACTTTTACTATTATTAAATATTGTATGTACATTACCATATGCATTGAGTTATATATGTTATTGAGTTGTGCAGCGCTACTACATTTTCTTTGTATTTTGCTTGTGATAGGGAGTGACTAACCCTATATTAGTAGCTGCATTGCAATAACCACTCACTCCAGCGCCTGCTTCATACCTGTATTGATATTTTTTCTTTCTGTTCAAACCAGCCAGTGTCTCTATTTATTGAATGCTCATGTGACTGCCTGCAGATCACGATTACCCGCAGCGTAGGACCTGATATAGAGTTGTGCGCTAATGCAGCCGCTGTTGATACTTTGCGGCTTTGACCAATAGTTTTAATGGTATGCAGTAGGGAAGCCGGCGGACCTAAATCCGACAGCTGGCTTCCCGACTGCTTAATCCCGGCGAGGGTTAAATGACAGGCGTCTAAATCTAGATACCTGTCATTTTACTGATGCCGGGAGCCCGGCGCCTGGCATCCCGTTCTAAGTGATGCCGGGCGCCGAGCTCGGACAGCCGCCGGGGGGAGGGTTAGGGGCTCCCGGTGGGGACTTAGGGTTAGGCACCCCCCAGGGAGCTTAGGGTTAGGCTAGGGGGAGGGAGGGTTAGGGTTAGGCACCCCCGGGGAGTACTTAGGGTTAGGCACCCCTAAGGGAGGGTTAGGGGGTAGAATAGGCTAGTGAATACTTATCTTTAGGACGATCAGCATTTTCATCCTTGTCGGGCTGCCGCTGTTGAGATTTGAACCGCCGGCCAGGGGTCCAGCGGTAAATCATACCGATTCCGTTTTAATACATCAAAAGGAATCAATGCTATACCACCCTAGTTTAGCATTGATTTAAGTTACCGTTTTAAAATCAGCAGTCAAAGCCGCCGATGACTGTTGGCTTTGACAAAACCGCATGTTAGTAAATCTAGCACTTAGACACCAGTCAACTTTAATATTATTAGGTACCTCAGAATACTGATAACATAGGACAGGGCTGAAGCAAATACGTTTGAGAGAAGCAAAATCTTTGAAGGTTGATCGGGAACATGAAATCAGATGGGAACCACCAACACAGAGAAGGCACAAATACAGATGTGTCCTCGTATACTGTGGCATCAGCCACGCCAAACAGCCCTTCTCGAAGCACCAGGGCCCAGGTGACATGGCTGTGCCGAGCGTCCATCTCGCTCAAAATGTTTCGTAGGCTAATACAACAATTGGCCGAGCGAAACCACAATAGTGCGCATCTGAAAGTGGAGGCCTATGCCGCCCAAGGTCTAGCAACTGCAGACACAGCGGTCATCAATAGTATCAGCACTTGCACCAGCCCCATGCTAGGTGCAAGGGATCTATCAGAAATAGGCTTCCCTTCCCCATACATAAGTCATGGATACACATCCATGACACTCCCATCAGAAATAGCAGCTCTGTCCATCTTGATACTTGCTGCACAGATGTCGCCCATAAACGGCCACTGTGCGCATGCACAGAAGGCCACGGGGGGTGATTGGAGTGATCGGATCCCTCCCAAGGGGGAGCGTCCCGATAAGAAGCCCATAGGCTTCTACAGGGTAACGCCACCTGAAGGTGGCGTTACGCATCGGGACGAAGCACTGGAATGCTTAGTACTCTTTGTACTCCTCTGGCACCTAGCATAGGGGCAACTGAAAGAAACCCACACAAACTTGGGAAGACCTTACAAATCCCACACAGATAAGGTCCTGGATGGAATCAAACCCAAAACCTTATGTTATTAGGAAACAATAGTATCCACCAGTGGCTTATCTGTAAGGATGCAGGGTGTGTGCGGTGCACACGGGCACATGGGGGTCCTGTTCTGCACACCCTGCACCCAAAAGATAATCTGTGCAGCAGAACATCCTGTAAGTGATCCCGACAGCGCCTTCTTTCCATCTTGTGTTCAGAAAGATGGCACCTGCGCAGCAGACAGCAAATACTCTGGCACTGTGCCAGTCTTTGCTCCCTACGTCTGTCCGAATATCAATGGAAAGATGGCGGCTCCAGCACTACTTACATGGGGTTCTTCCGAACTACTTCCAGCACAGGTATAGGGGGGACTCGAAGCATAATGGAAGGGTCCACTGCACACAGACCCCCTCATCTATTAAAACACCCCTGCTAACCACTGTGCCATCCTTTTCTCTCTCCCTTTCCCTTTCTCTTTTCTCTGTTTCCCTCTAAAGCTATGTACATAACTATGAAATCATCGGGCCGATAACCCAATATCGTCTGATTGGACAGATAATTGCACAAGTGTGTATACAGGCAGGGCCGGATTAACAATGGGGCTGATGGAGCTTCAGCTCCAGGCCCACTATCAGAATAGGCCCACAGAAGTATTTGCTGCGTGCGCTGCTGTAGACAGGACTTTGTTTTCCTCCTACAGCAGCCTGCCAGTCAGTAGCTGTCCGAGGCCCCGACCCCCTCCCGGCCGACATCAACCCCCCTTGGCTGCGGTGCCGGAGGGTCAAAAGCTGACAGCACATGATGGCGGAGCAGTGGAAGGCTTCACACTAGCCCTCCCAGCACCGCTAACTCAGAGTGACTCGGCCCCGCCTCCGCGCCGCCTGACGTCACTGCGTCTGATGTCACATAGATGCCGCCCTCCACCAGCACCGCGCCCTGTTCTGAACTTGAAGAAGCCCGCCCCGGCCATGTCCACCAGCGGAAGGCTCAGCAATGCAGACACAGCAGCTCCGTGAAGGTGGCATGGCAGTGTTGTCTGATCCACCGAGTCCTGACTGAGGTGAGATGCTGGTCAGTCCTGCACGTGGGGTATTGTGAGTATAAATGTCTTTATTATATGTACAGTATATACCATTGTTGTACCTTGATGAAGCGCTGGAATAAACGCTCCGAAACATTGGTGATATCAATCACATCTTCCTGTGCTGTTATTTGGATTTCAGAGTGCCGCCTGTGTGGACTTTATATATATATATATATATATATATATATATATATATATATACACACACACACACACACACATATATTTAGAGTATATATATATATATATATATGTGTGTGTGTGTGTGTGTGTGTGTGTGTATAGGTATATCTATACAGTCAGGTTCATAAATATTGGCCTCTATTCACCACCACAATGGCTTTGAAATAAAACAAACAAGTTGTGCTTTAACTGCAGACTTTCAGATTTAATTTGAGGGTAATTACATCCAAATCAGGTGAACGGTGTAGGAATTACAACGGTTTCTATAAGTGCCTCACACTTTTTAAGGGGCCAAAAGTAATGGGACCATCAACTCAAAAGCTATTTCATGGACAGGTGTGGGCTATTCCCTGGTTATTTCATTATCAATTAAGCAGGTAAAAGGTCTGGAGTTGATTCTAGGTGTGACACTTGCATTTGGAATCAGTTGCTGTCGACTCTCAATTTGAGATCCAAAGAGCTGTCACTATCAGTGAAGCAAGCCATCAGGCTGAAAAATCAAAACAAACCCATCAGACAGATAGCAAAAACATTAGGTGTGGCCAAATCAACTGTTTGGAACATTCTTAAAAAGAAAGAATGCACCAGAGAGCTCAGCAACACCAAAGACCACGGAAAACAATTGTGGTGGATGACAGAAGAATTATTTCCCTGGTGAAGAAAAACCCCTTCACAACAGTTGGCCAAATCAAGAACGCTCTCCAGGAGGTACAGTAGGTGTATATGTGTCAAAGTCAACACTCAAGAGAAGACTTCACAAGACTTCACAAGAGTGAATATAGAGGGTTCACCACAAGATGTAAACCATTGGTGAGCCACAAAAACAGGAAGACCAGATTAGAGTTTGCCAAACAACATCTAAAAAAGCCATTACAGTTCTGGAACAACATCCTATGGACAGAAGAGACAAAGATCAATTTGTACCACAGTGATGGGAAGAGAAGAGTATGGAGAAGGAAAGGAACTGCTCATGATCCAAAACATACCATCTCATCAGTGAAGCATGGTGGTGGTAGTGTCATGGCGTGGGCATGTATGGCTGCCAATGAAACTGGTTCCCTTGTATTTATTGATGATGTGACTGCTGACAAAAGCAGCAGAATGAATTCTGAAGTGTTTCGGGCAATTTTATATGCTCATATTCAGTCAAATGCTTCAGAACTCATTGGATGGCGCTTCACAGTGCAGATGGACAATGACCCGAAGCATACTGCAAAAGCAACCAAAGAGTTTTTTAAGGCTAAAAAGTGGAATGTTATGCAATGGCCAAGTCAATCCCCTGACCTGAATCCCGTTGAGCATGCATTTCACTTGATGAAGACAAAACTGAAGGGAAAATGCCCCAAGAACAAGCAGGAACTGAAGACATTTGCAGTAGAGGCCTGGCAGAGCATCACCAGGGATGAAATCCAGTGTCTGGTGATGTCTGTGTGTTCGAGACTTCAGGCTGTAATTGCCTGCAAAGGATTTGCAACAAAGTATTAAAAAGTGAAAGTTAGATTTAGGATTGTTTAGTTTGTCCCATTACTTTTGGCCCCTTAAAAAGTGGGAGGCACATATAGAAACCGTTGTAATTCCTACACCGTTCACCTGATTTGGATGTAATTACCCTCAAATTAAATCTGAAAGTCTACAGTTAAAGCACATCTTGTTTGTTTCATTTCAAAGCCATTGTGGTGGTGAATAGAGGCCAAAATCTGAAAATGCTGTCAATGTCCCAATATTTATGCACCTGACTGTATGTATGCATATCTATTAGGGGTGTGCACCGGCCACTTTTCGTGTTTTGGTTTTGGATCTGGATCTTTCTTCGTGTTTTGGATCTGGATTGGTTTTGCCAAAACCACCCTTCCGTGTTTTGGGTTCTGGGTTTTGTGTTTTGGATCTGTATTTTTTTTTTAAAAAGCATAAAAACAGCTAAAATCACAGAATTTGTTGGTTTCTCTGCTCCTATGCTATTATTAACCTCAATAACCTTAATTTCCACTCATTTCCAGTCTATTCTGAACACCTCACACCTCACAATAGTGTTTTCATGTCCAAAAGGTTGCACCGAGGTAGCTGGATGACTATGCTAAGCGACACGAGTGGGCGGCACAAACACGTGACCCATCTAGGAGTGACACTGCAGTGGCAGACAGGATGGCAGTTAGAAAAACTAGGCCCCAAACTGTACATAATGCAAAGAAAAAAAAGAAGTGCAAGATGGAATTGTCCTTGGGCCCTCCCACCCACCCTTATGTTGTATAAACAGGACATGCACACTTTAACAAATCAATCATTTCAGCGCCAGGGTCTGCCACACAACTGTGGCTGAAATGATTGGTTCGTTTGGGCCCCCACAAAACAAGCTGGCAATTAATGTGTCCCTGCACAAACTGGCTCTACGGAGGCAAGATGTCATCCTCATCCTCCTCATCCACCGATTCCTCACCCTCTTCAGTGTGTACATCCTCATCCTCACAAAGTATTAACTCGTCCCCACTTGAATCCACCACCACAGGTCCCTCTGTACCTTCTGGAGGCTGGTCTCCCTGGAAGAGCTGATAATTCATTTTGATGAACATCATCTTCTCCACATTCTGTGGAAGCAACCTCCTACGCCTTTCGCTGACAAGGTTCCCGGCTGCACTAAACACTCTTTCGGAGTACACACTGGAGGGGGGGCAACTCAGGTAAAATAGAGCCAGCTTGTACAGGGGCCTCCAAATTGCCTCTTTTTCCTGCCAGTACAGGTATGGACTGTCTGACATGCCTACTTGGATGCTGTCACCGATGTAATCCTCCACCATTCTGTCAATGGTGACAGTATCATATGCAGTGACAGTAGACATGTCAGAAATTGTTGCCAGGTCCTTCAGTCCGGGCCAGATGTCCAAACTTGGTCCTGCCTGCCCTGCATCACCGCCAGCGGGTTGCTTAGGATACCTAAGTTTTTTCCTGGCAGCCCCAGTTGCGGGAGAAAATGAAGAAGGAGCCGTTGACGTGTCACGTTCCGCTTCAGCTGACAGTGTGTTCACCAGCAGGTCTTTGCACCTCTGCAGGCTTGTGTCGGCCGGAAAGAGAGACACCACATAGGCTTTAAACCTAGGATCAAGCACGGTGGCCAAAATGTAGTGGTCTGATTTCAACAGATTGACCACCCTGGAATCCTGGCAAAGCGAATGAAGGGCTTCATCCACAAGTCCCACATGCCGAGCGGAATCGCTCCGTCTTAGCTCCTCCTTCACTTTCTCCAGCTGCTTCTGCAAAAGCCTGATGAGGGGAATGACCTGACTCAAGCTGGCTGTGTCTGAACTGACTTCACGTGTGGCAAGTTCGAAGGGCTGGAGAACCTTGCACAACACGGAAATCATTCTCCACTGCGCTTGAGTCAGGTGCATACCCCCTCCTTTGCCTATGTCATAGGTGGATGTATAGGCTTGTATGGCCTTTTGCTGCTCCTCCATCCTCTGAAGCATATAGAGGGTTGAGTTCCACCGCGTCACAACCTCTTGCTTCAGGTGATGGCGGGGCAGGTTCAAGAGTGTTTGCTGGCGCTCCAGTCTTCGGCACGCAGTCGCTGAATGGCGAAAGTGGCCAGAAATTTTTCGGGCCACCCAAAGCGTCTCCTGCACGCCCCTGTCGCTTTTCAGAAAATTCTGCACCACCAAGTTTATTGTGTGAGCAAAACATGGGACGTGCTGGAATTTGCCCAGATGTAATGCCCGCACAATATTGGTGGCGTTGTCAGATATCACAAATCCCCAGGAGAGTCTAAGTGGGGTAAGCCACTGGGCGATGATTTCCCTCAGTTTCTCTAAGAGGTTGTCGGCGGTGTGCCTCTTACTGAAACCGGTGATACACAGCGTAGCCTGCCTTGTAACGAGCTGGCGTTTCTGAGATGCTGCTACTGGTGACGCTGCTGCTGTTGCTGCGTAAGGTGATACATCTACCCAGTGGGCTGTCACAGTCATATAGTCCTTAGTCTGCCCTGTTCCACTTGTCCACATGTCCGTGGTTAAGTGGACATTGTGTACAACGGCATTTTTCAGGACACTGAGGACACTTTTTCTGACGTTTCTGTACAGTCTCGGTATCGCCTGCCTAGTGAAGTGGAATCTAGACGGGATTTGGAACCGGGGACACACTACCTCCATCAATTGTCTAAATCCCACTGCACTAATGGTGGATACTGGACGCACGTCTAACACCAACATAGCAGTCAAGGCCTCAGTTATACGTTTTGCTTCAGGATGACTGCTGTCGTACTTCATCCTCCTCGCTAAGGACTGTTGGAGGGTCAATTGTTTAGTAAAAGTAGTGGTGTTCCTACTTCCTCTCTGGGATGATGAACGACTCCCAGCAGCAGCAACAGCAGCAGCGGCAGCAGTAGGCGTAGCAATGCAGGATCCTCCAGAGGAATCCCGGATAGGAGAGTCAGTCATGCCAGTGACATGGCCTGCAGGACTACTTCCGATCCTGACTAAGGAGGAAATTGACGAGGAGGGAGTTGACGGTGTGGTTTGCAGGCGCTTGGATACAACAGGACAACGGGATTTAGGTGTCCCTGGACTGCTTACGGTCTTAGCCAAAGTTTCTGAACTTGACAGTAACTTTTTATGAACGCGCTGCAGGTGCCGTATAAGGGAGGATGTTCCTAGGTGGTTGACGTCCCTACCCCTACTTATTTCACCTTTACATATGGTACATATGGCAAGACAGTTGTTGTCCGGATTTGGATAGAAATATTGCCAGACCAAAGAGGTGGAATGTTTGGTCTTCTGCCCAGGCATGACCGTGATGGGCTTTTTCATCCCACGGACAACAACTGTCTCCCCCGGAGCCTGATTTAAACAAACCACATCACCATCAGAATCCTCCTCGCCAACTTCCTCCTCAGCGCCAGCTACACCAGTATCCTCATCCTGTTGTACTTCAACAGTGACATCTTCAATTTGCATATCAGCAAGTGGACTGTGGGTGCTCCTTTCAGCACTTGCAGGGGGCGTGCAAATGGTGGAAAGAGCCACCTCTTCCCGTCCAGTGCTGGGAAGGTCAGGCATCGCAACCACCACCACACTTGGACTCTCCTTGGGGATTTGTGATATCTTCTTAGAAAGCACAGTTCTTCGCTGTGCTTTTGCCAGCTTAACTCTTTTGATTTTTTTAGTGGGAGGAGGGCTTCCATCGTCATGTGAAGCTGAACCACTAGTCATGAACATACTAGGGATCGACCTTAGCCGTTCCTTGCCACTCCGTGTCGTAAATGGCATATTGGCAAGTTTACGTTTCTCTTCAGCTGATTTAAATGTCTTTTTCAAGGTCATTTTCCTGAACTTTGCCATTTGGGATTGTATGTGCCCTCTACTATGACATTGGGCATCGGCCTTGGCAGACGACGTTGATGGCATGTTATCGTCTATGTCATGACTAGTGGCAGCAGCTTCAGCACTAGGAGGAAGTGGTTCTTGATCTTTCTCTATTTTATTTTTATCGGAGAAAGTTTGGTCCTCCATTTATGTTATATCGATTTGATATATACGTGCGGCTAAACACAGAAAATAATTTTTTTTTTGGTTTGGACTGGAGTGTACTTTGGGGGTTACAGCACCCTTTAACGGTCAAGCCAGCCGGCCCTTATGACACAGGCGCACTCTTGGCACTACTTTGTTGATGCACGTGCGGCTACTGCGCACACAATTCACAAACACAGAAAATAATTTTTTTTTGGTTTGGACTGGAGTGTACTTTCGGGGGTTACAGCACCCTTTAACGGTCAAGCCAGCCGGCCCTTTACTTATGACACAGGCGCACGCTTGGCACTACTTTGTTGATGCACGTGCGGCTACTGCGCACACAATTCACAAACACAGAAAATAATTTTTTTTTTGGTTTGGACTGGAGTGTACTCTCGGGGGTTACAGCACCCTTAACGGTCAAGCCAGCCGGCCCTTTACTTATGACACAGGCGCACGCTTGGCACTACTTTGTTGATGCACGTGCGGCTACTGCGCACACAATTCACAAACACAGAAAATAATTTTTTTTTGGTTTGGACTGGAGTGTACTTTCGGGGGTTACAGCACCCTTTAACGGTCAAGCCAGCCGGCCCTTTACTTATGACACAGGCGCACGCTTGGCACTACTTTGTTGATGCACGTGCGGCTACTGCGCACACAATTCACAAACACAGAAAATAATTTTTTTCTTGGTTTGGACTGGAGTGTACTTTCGGGGGTTACAGCACCCTTAATGGTCAAGCCAGCCGGCCCTTTACTTATGACACAGGCGCACGCTTGGCACTACTTTGTTGATGCACGTGCGGCTACTGCGCACACAATTCACAAACACAGAAAATAATTTTTTTTTGGTTTGGACTGGAGTGTACTTTCGGGGGTTACAGCACCCTTTAACGGTCAAGCCAGCCGGCCCTTTACTTATGACACAGGCGCACGCTTGGCACTACTTTGTTGATGCACGTGCGGCTACTGCGCACACAATTCACAAACACAGAAAATAATTTTTTTTTTGGTTTGGACTGGAGTGTACTCTCGGGGGTTACAGCACCCTTAACGGTCAAGCCAGCCGGCCCTTTACTTATGACACAGGCGCACGCTTGGCACTACTTTGTTGATGCACGTGCGGCTACTGCGCACACAATTCACAAACACATAAAATAATTTTTTTTTTGGTTTGGACTGGAGTGTACTTTCGGGGGTTACAGCACCCTTAACGGTCAAGCCAGCCGGCCCTTTACTTATGACACAGGCGCACGCTTGGCACTACTTTGTTGATGCACGTGCGGCTACTGCGCACACAATTCACAAACACAGAAAATAATTTTTTTTTTGGTTTGGACTGGAGTGTACTTTCGGGGGTTACAGCACCCTTAACGGTCAAGCCAGCCGGCCCTTTACTTATGACACAGGCGCACGCTTGGCACTACTTTGTTGATGCACGTGCGGCTACTGCGCACACAATTCACAAACACAGAAAATAATTTTTTTTTTGGTTTGGACTGGAGTGTACTTTCGGGGGTTACAGCACCCTTAACGGTCAAGCCAGCCGGCCCTTTACTTATGACACAGGCGCACGCTTGGCACTACTTTGTTGATGCACGTGCGGCTACTGCGCACACAATTCACAAACACAGAAAATATATTATTTTTTTAGCACTTGGGGGGAGCACCCCTGATGGACAGAGCACCCCCTGGACAACACTGCAGCACTCCTTTAGGACTGGGACACTGCACAGGACTTTGGAGTGGACACAGCCCCTATGGAGAACTGACTGCACAACACAGTCCAGCCAGCCCCTATGGACTTTGAAGTAGTGGACACAGCCCCTATTAACAACAGCAGCACAGCACAACACAGCCAGCCCCTATGGACTTTGAAGTAGTGGACAACAGCAGCACTACACTACACTACACTACACAGCCCTAACTCCCACCCTCCCTCTTCACTGTCCACAGCCGAGTGAGAAAATGGCGCCGACGTGGGTACCTTATATAGGATCCAAAACCCGCGAGACTCGGAAGGCGGGATGATGACGTTTTGCCTCGATTTCAGATCCGAGTCAGGCGGGAAAAGTCGAGCCTGATTCGGATCGGACTCGGATCGGGTGGGTTCGGGGGGGTTCGGATTTCAGAAATCCGAACCCGCTCACCCCTAATATCTATATATGTGTCTATAAATAAATATATATAATACATGTGTAAATATTATTAATATATGCACAGAGTATGATTTATTTTTGGATGTCTGAAAGAATGACTAATAAAAGCACAATTTTTAAATGAGATCGGAAGGGGTAGGTGCGAGATTAATATTTTTGTCAGGGTGCATACAAACATAACAATTCCGAAGATAAATACCCAGACTGGATCAACAATGGCGCATCATGATCCCAATCACATTCTTTATTTACAGCCTACTTGTGGTATGGATGCTCTGGGACACTCAATCTCGTGAGACCTGTGACATCCTCACTTGCAATGAAACGGTGCCATGAGGAAAGGGTCCTACGCATACTTGCCGACATTCAGCTCCCTCCCTCCTTCCGGGAGGGAGCTGAATGTCTGTATACAGCGGAGGGGGGGGGGGGGGCGGTGATAAAGTAATGGGGGCGGGTGCGTGACCGAGCGACCGTGTCTTCATGGCCCTGCCCCCTCTTCACATGCCAAAATTAACGACATTGCGAAACGGGTTGGAGCCACGATGACGCGACTCAGTGTGAATCACATCACCGCCCCCACCCGCTGTGCGGGTTTCTATCAAAACTGCGGGGGCGGCCGCCAGGAGGCTTGCCTGCCTTTCCAGGGGGCCGGGAGCAGCACACAATATTTGGGAGGCTCCCGGCCTAATTTGGAGGGTAGACAAGCCTGGTCCTACGTGGTCCTGGAACATCGTTGAAACATCGCACCCTCTGTCACAGCACACAATAGGCCCTTCTTAAATTTCAGCTCCAGGCCCATGAGAACCTTAATCTGGCACTGAATACAGGAGCGTTAGCTGATAAACTGCTCTAAATGCTCCTGCAATGGTTGGATTGGATTTGGAGGTCACATCCAATATCCTGCTTACAAATTGAGATACGCATCCTCCCAATCCCCTTGAAGAGAGCACATACTGAGATAAAAATAGCTGAGTGTGTACAGGGTGCACACTGATCTGATAATTACTCCAAGAATTGTAGCCTTTATCTCATCTGAATAGTGATTTGCACAGTGCTATAGTCTGCCTTCCCTCAACAGCAGTTTCTACTACTGAGCCATTAAATGTATTTTTTGTGGAACAAAGGGCCTGATTCAGCTAGGATCGCAGTTGCTAATATGCACACAATCAGCCGATTGTTGCGTTCTGCGTATGCATTGCAGTGCAGTGTGCGAACCAGCCACTGCAATCGAGACTGCGATGGCAGAGGCTACGCAGACCCATCGCAGAGTGATTGCCAGGAAGTGCCGTTCGTGGGTGGTGGCAGGGGGTGGTCGGCCGAATGCAGGTTTGTCACTGCGTTCGCACGCCGCTGCGGGGGCGTGCATAAATTATCCACTGCGAAGCCATACGCAGGGTGAGGTCTCACAGCGGAATTTAGTCAGGAGGTTAGTCCAAATGCTGACTGCCGGCTTCCCGACTGTGAAATCCCGGCATGGGACTAATGATAGGCGTCTAAATACCAACGCCTATCATCAGCCCCATGCCGAAATCCTGACGCACGGCATACTGATCGTCGGTAACCCAGGCGTCGTGAGCGCTTAGTTGCGGGAGGGGGAGGGTTAGGATTAGGGACTCCCAGGCGGACTGAGACTTAGGCACCCCCCCCGGGAGGGTTAGGTTAAGGCTAGGGGAAGGGGGGGTTGGGGTCCGGCACCACCCCGGGAGGGTTAGGTTTAGGGTGCGGGGAGGGGAGGGGGGGTTAAGTCTAGGCACCCTTGGGGGGAGGTTAGGGTTAGGCACCCCTAAGGGTGGGTTAGGTGGGGAAAAGGGGTGTTACTTACCTTAGTCGGAATCTTCAGCTGCCGGCCTTCCGGCGTCGGTATTTCATCCGCTGGGCTTAGGTGTGGTGGTGATTCATGCAGATTCCCTCATAGCGTGCGTGGCTTTAAGCAATTTCTGAGTAAGGTCAGAGCATGTGCAAGTGTGCGTATGGGTCCGATGGTACCCGATTGTAATGATGGTTTCGCTATTCTGCTAAGTATTACGGATGTGCGTATGGTAAAGTGGGCATCCTTACGTAGAGTAGTGCTGAGTTTGCATTACGATCGCAGTGGTTTGGTTTGCTATCGCAGTTGAACTACGTGAATACGCAATACTGCGATCCGTAGTGAATCAGGACCAAAGTCAATTAGACAAAAGTCAAAAATGATATGGGAATTCCACATATGGGAAGTAGGCACTTCTCCCGCATTCTACCCACTTCCTAGTGAGCAGAATGGGGATAATTTTCTCGGGGATCAGCGGGTCCATGATTAGGGACCAGGGCGCGTCATTTGGCCCCACACCCTAGTCAAATATGCAGGATTCCCGGAAATGTACTGCGAGGGGACGGGGCTTAATCAGGCGGATCGTCTGGCCCTGTCCCACATCGCGCTCCCACCTGCATCTCCTCTCCAGGCAACTCCCAGAGAGGAAAATCTGTGTTGTCGGTAAGTATGCGGTGATCTTTGCATTGTATAGCAGGGGCGGGGTCCCGATGATGCAATCGCATCACCATGCCCCCGCACCACCCACCTATGCTGCCGCTACACCCAGGGCCGTAGAGAGCCCTGCCGGTGAAGAGGGCCGGTGAAGAAGGGCATGGCCTAATCATAGGAGGCGTGGCCAAGCACCTTCAAGCTTCAAACCTCCCTCGGTCCAACGCAAAGCCAGGGAGGGTTGCTATCAATGTGATCGCTCCCCCCCACAGGCATAGGAGACAGCTCCGGCTGCTGCTTAGCAGCTGCAAGCAGTTTCCCACTGCAGCTTTCCCACTGCAGCCCAGCACACACGGTTTACTGGGCTGCAGTGGTGTCACTAGGGGGGTGATGGGAGTGCGGCACCCTTCAAGGGGTGACACCAAAAAGAGCCACACTCACACCTGCAACCCCATCCACAGACACGTCAGCATCCCCCTTCACAAGTTCCGCAGCCGCAATCACCACCGCTAACTCCATGAGCTGGAGTCCACTCTGCAGTGACAACGCCACACTGGTTGGTTTTGCATGCCGCCGCTGGGTCCATACATACTGTGTCTCTGGCTGCTGGCCGCGGTGAAGTCATGCAGCGATGACGTCATCACGCACGTGGCACGCCGGCTCTGCACTGGTCATTCTGGGAGGAAGAAGGAGGAGGATAGGAGACTGATCGCTGTGCCAAGAGGGAGGACGTGACATGCATTCAAGTGCGCACCCACCCAGCGCAGGCTCAGTCCTGGCTGGCTCAGCTGCCTGCCAGTGCCAGTGTGCATTGAAAGTTATTAATAATAGTATGTATTTTACAGACTTGTTTATTTACCAATTGCCATATGTCTGTCTTTTAGTTGAATATATATATATTTGCTGAAGTAAAAGTGGATTGTATTGAAATTACTATTTGTTTGTAACAAACACATAGTTAATCAGGGCCGCAACTAGGGGGGGGGGGGGGGGCTAAGGGTGCATGTGCACCGGGTGCCAGATTTGAGGGGATGCTGAGAGCTCAGAGATGTCTGGTCCGATGATGAGGTAGTATGCTTTCTAGTCACGCTCACTGTCCTGGTTCCCTGACTGCTGCATACAGTATATTACCCCGATGCTGTCACTGTTACAGCAGTGCCTCCTGGGTCTGTCACTTCGTTGTCTGCCTGGCTCGGTCCTCAGCTTCCCGTGCTGGCTGACAGAAGGAATTCTCCTGTTCACAGGGCCTGATTCAGAGCCGCTCGTAAGCGGCCGCTCGTTCGCTCCGAGCGATGTTTGCCCAACTGCGCATGCGTACGGATCGTAATACGCATGCGCGAACCAGTCAGTGCGGCCGAAAATCATTTGTTCGCTATATAGCGAATGCCTGATATTGTGAGTGACAGAATGAGGCGTATGTGGGTGGTAACAGGGGAAGGTGCTTGAAAACGGGGAGTGGAGATCAGAACGCAGGCGTGCTTAAAGGTCAAAACGGGCGTTTTAAGGGTGTGCATAATTAATACAGCAGTGTCATTGACCACGTCACTTGGTTATTTTATAGCTAGAACTGCTCGCAAGATTGTGGTAGCAAAAACCAACCAAAAGAATAGCGAGCAGTTCATACGCTGGTCGATGTACTCGATTAATCTAATAAATAGCGGACATGACGTAGGATGCGAGCGGCCAGGGGGGGGCGTTTTTTAAAAAAACGACCACAAGTTTTGTTCGCTCGTTCAGACATAGAGGCGTGAACAGACCGCAAAGAGCGAACGGTTCATTTGAATAACCACCCCTATTTTCTGGACGAACGACCGCAAATAGCGTCCGGCTCTGAATCAGGCCCACAGTCCTGACTCCTGGCCGCAGGTGGCTATATCCCCGGAGTTTCTGTAGGCGCAGGGTCCGGGTTCACAGACCATCCCCAGGCACAGACACCAGGGGCCGGCCACAAGTTTCAGGACGAGGTCGCTCTGTACTGCTGCGACCTGTGCTGCGGGTTTATCTTTTCTGGGAGCTGGCACTGATCAGGTTAGGGAGCTCCTAGAGCAATTGATGTCTGACCTGCTTGTTATACTCAGACACTCATTTAGCTTCCGGGGGCACAACTGTGTTGCACTTCTGTGACAAGGTTACCATGCAGATCACCAAGAGATGGGCACAAGTGCCTCTATTGTATACAAATTTCAGACCAGTGTCAATATGTATTGTCTTGATGATTCAGTGCTATCTAAAATGATGTATACTGTGTCATAGCAATGATGAGAGTAATCTTGTATTCACTAACAATTTAAAGCAGTTAATCCTGCATGCACATTGACATGTGTATCCTGTGTATCCTGTGTTATTTCACTTGCAATTCTGTGAGGAGACCTGGAAAACATGCACTGTTTGAGGTCCTGAGGACCGGGTTTGAGAACCTGTTCCCTAGATGATGTAACCAACCCGTCATCACTGGCGATGGTGACCAAGCATTGGCAAGTGCACACACACTTAGCGATGCAGGATGCCACGCTGCAATCGGCAACATGCCATCGCTAGTGTTAATTGCTGGTCATCCCTGCATCAGGGCCGACCAGAAAACATTGCTGACGATGGTGGGGTCGCGCATAACAATATTTTGGTCCAATATACTGGATAGGACAACATCATACAGTATGTACCCAGACCTTAAGTCAATAAAAAAAAATTATATATATATATATATATATATATATATTTTTTTACCTCAATTAGGGGAGTGCGAGTCTGCAAATGCATTTTTGTTATGAAACTAACATGCTTCGCATCAATGTGCTTATCTAAGAAATGCGAGTTCCAATTAAAAATGCCAAATTGAGGTGCTTGAGGTGACTGTTTTCAAATTTCAATGATTGCAAAATACGTGCTATATTGCGTTTTTCCGCGATACAGGAGGTGAGGGACGACCGGGTCCCATAGGACGCACTGTGAGTGCGCCGTAATCGATTGGTTGGGGAGATGCTGCCGGCTGGAGGGGCGTTCTGCTCTGGTTGAGGAAGTGCTTGGCGCTGGATTGGTCTGGGCTGGCTGATCTGGTATTGGTGCTAGCGGCCAGCTCCTGTCCGCTATTATCCTGGGTAACCGGCGGCCGAGATGGTGGAGTGCAGTGACCTGTGCTGGTGCTTAAAGAGGCTTAGGGAGAGACAGGAACAGCTACTGCTGCCAGAGGGGGAGAAGGTGAGGTGCCCCGATGCCACAGCGCCCTGACAGTACCTGGTATCCTGTTATAATGATGATGGGGCAGGCTGTGGTGTAATGTTATTACACAGCTAGCACATGTTTATTACCAACTGCTGTAAAAAAAATATTAAATATATTGTATTCTCATCTTGTGCTCCCTGTTCCCCTTTCCCCATGTCTATACCCCTTCTGTTCTCCTGTATACCCTGCTCTCCCACCTGTGCTCCCTGTTCCCCTTTCTCCATGTCTGTACCCCTTCTGCTATCCTGTGTAACCTGCTCTCCCACCTGTGCTCCCTGTTCTCCTTTCTCTATGTCTGTACCCCTTCTGCTCTCCTGTGTACCCTGCTCTCCCACCTGTGCCCCTGTTCCCCTCTCCCCATGTCTGTACCCCTTCTGCTCTCCTGTGTACTCTGACCTCCCACCCGTTCCCCTCTCCCCATGCCTGTACCCCTTTTGCTCTCCTGCGTACTCTGCCCTCCCACCCGTTCCCAGTGGCGTAACTGTAAATTTTGCTCCCCCATGCCAAAAAAGTTTCAGGCGCACCCCCTTCCCCGCCCAAAAAACAAACACACCCAAAGACGATGTTTAAGGTGTGCGGTTTCATGTTCATGATACAGTTATGTGCCTTACACATTATGACACACCAAGTAATGCCACTTAAAACACATTATGCCACACCGGAATGCCCCAATAACACATTATGCCACACCGTAATACCCCTTACAACACATTATGCCACACAGCTATGCACCTTACACATGCCACACAGTAATGCCCTTATAACAAATTATGCCATGCCGTAATGCCTCTATTTCACATTATGCCACATAACACATTATGCCACACAGTAATGCCTCTTATACATTATTCCCCTTATAACACATAATGCCACACAATAATGCCCCTAATAGCACATTGTGCACACAGTAATGCCCATTACACTTTATGCCACACAATAATGCCCATTACATCCCACCCTGACAGATCTACTTCATCAACCCTCCTCTCCGCTCCTGCCAGTCTGTCACCTCAGCTCAAGACAGGTTGCACAGTTTTTATGTCCATGTAGAACCAGATTATTGGGAACATAGTTTATAACCTATTAAATTAGTGCCCCTTATACAGTGCCCCCTGTAGTTGTGCCCCATATGCAATGCCCCCTGTAATAGTACCCATTATCCAGGGCCCCCTGTAGTTGAGCCCCTTAAAGTAGTGCCCCCTGTAGCTGTGCCCATATGCAGTGCCCCCGTAACTGCCCCTTAAAGTATTGCCCCTGTAGTTGTGCCCCTTCAAGTAGTGCCCCTGTAGTTGTACCCCTTCAAGTAGTGACCCCTGTAATTGTGCTTCGCATGCAATGCCCCCTGTAATAGTGCCCCTTATGCAATACCCCCTGTAGTAGTACCCATTATCCAGGGCCCCCTGTAGTTGTGCCCAAAGGCAGTGCCCTCTGTAGCTGTGCCCCTTAAAGTATTGCCCCTGTAGTTGTGCCCCTTCAAGTAGTGCCCCCTGTAATTGTGCCCCTTCAAGTAGTGGCCCCTGTAATTGTACCCCTTCAAGTAGTGCCCCTGTAGCTGTGCCCTTTCAAGTAGTGTCCCTGTAGTTGTGCTCCCTGTAGTTGTGCCCCTTATACAGTGCCCCCTGTAGCTGTGTCTCTTAAAGTATTGCCCCATGTTGTTGTGCTCCTTCGATTAGTGCCCCTTCAAGTAGTGCCTCGGTAGTTGTGCCCCTTGTAGTAGTGCCCACTGCCCCCTGTAGTTGTGCCCCTTCAATTAGTACTCCCTGTAGATGTACCCCCCTACTTACCTGACTCCGTGCAGGCTGCAGCTGTCATCCGGGCTGTCTCTCCCGACTCCCGCGCTGACTGGATCAATTGATCCAGTAGACGCGGTCCACTCAGGTTCCTCACTGCGCGGGTGACGTCATGACGTCACCCGCGCAACGCATCAGGGCCGTAGCTAGGGTAGTGCGGCCGGTGCCATCGCACAGGGCACCACAGGGCAGGGGGCGCTGTTTGGGCCTGTAAAATTTCTGTTTATTATCATTCTCACTTGTAGCTTCCTCTTATTTCATCCCCAGCATCTCCTGGCCTCCCCTATCTCTTCCCTGGCCCTTCCCCATGAGGCCAAGGCCCTTTTTTGGGTGCATTATGTCCCTTTGAAAAATGAGGGGGGCGCCAATGCTCTTTCTGGCACAGGGCACTAAAAAGTCTAGTTACGGCTCTGCAATGCATTACTGGTAACGCTGGCCTCTGAAGTGATCGTAGGCTTCCTTAGCCTCCGATCACTTCAGAGGCCAGCGCTCACAGTTGCAGTGGCGTAACCAGTGCCAGATTAAGGTTCTCATGGGCCTGGAGCTGAAATTTAAGAAGGGCCTATTGTGTGCTGTGACAGAGGGTGCGATGTTTCAACGATGTTCCAGGACCACGTAGGACCAGGCTTGTCTACCCTCCAAATTAGGCCGGGAGCCTCCCAAATATTGTGTGCTGCTCCCGGCCCCCTGGAAAGGCAGGCAAGCCTCCTGGTGGCCACCCCCGCAGTTTTGATAGAAACCCGCACAGTGGGTGGGGGCGGTGATGTGATTCACACTGAGTCGCGTCATCGTGGCCCCAACCCGTTTCGCAATGTCGTTAATTTCGGCATGTGAAGAGGGGGCAGGGCCATGAAGACACGGTTGCTCGGTCACGCACCCGCCCCCATTACTTTATCACTGCCACGCCCCCCCGCTGTATACAGACATTCAGCTCCCTCCCGGAAGGAGGGAGGGAGCTGAATGTCGGCAAGTATGCGTAGGACCCTTTCCTCATGGCACCGTTTCATTGCAAGTGAGGATGTCACAGGTCTCACGAGATTGAGTGTCCCAGAGCATCCATACCACAAGTAGGCTGTAAATAAAGAATGTGATTGGGATCATGATGCGCCATTGTTGATCCAGTCTGGGTATTTATCTTCGGAATTGTTATGTTTGTATGCACCCTGACAAAAATATTAATCTCGCACCTACCCCTTCCGATCTCATTTAAAAATTGTGCTTTTATTTGTCATTCTTTCAGACATCCAAAAATCAATCATACTCTGTATTAATAATATTTACACATGTATTATATATATTTATTTATTTTAAAGACACATATATAGATATGCATACATACAGTCAGGTGCATAAATATTGGGACATTGACAGCATTTTCAGATTTTGGCCTCTATTCAGCACCACAATGGCTTTGAAATGAAACAAACAAGATGTGCTTTAACTGCAGACTTTCAGATTTAATTTGAGGGTAATTACATCCAAATCAGGTGAACGGTGTAGGAATTACAACGGTTTCTATATGTGCCTCCCACTTTTTAAGGGGCCAAAAGTAATGGGACAAACTAAACAATCCTAAATCTAACTTTCACTTTTTAATACTTTGTTGCAAATCCTTTGCAGGCAATTACAGCCTGAAGTCTGGAACGCACAGACATCACCAGACGCTGGGTTTCATCCCTGGTGATGCTCTGCCAGGCCTCTACTGCAAATGTCTTCAGTTCCTGCTTGTTCTTGGGCCATTTTCCCTTCAGTTTTGTCTTCATCAAGTGAAATGCATGCTCAATCGGATTCAGGTCAGGGGATTGCCTTGGCCATTGCATAACATTCCACTTTTTAGCCTTAAAAAAAAACTCTTTGGTTGCTTTTGCAGTATGCTTCGGGTCATTGTCCATCTGCACTGTGAAGCGCCATCCAATGAGTTCTGAAGCATTTGACTGAATATGAGCATATAAAATTGCCCGAAACACTTCAGAATTCATTCTGCTGCTTTTGTCAGCAGTCACATCATCAATAAATACAAAGGAACCAGTTCCATTGGCAGCCATACATGCACACGCCATGACACTGCCACCACCATGCTTCACTGATGAGATGGTATGTTTTGGATCATGAGCAGTTCCTTTCCTTCTCCATACTCTTCTCTTCCCATCACTCTGGTACAAGTTGATCTTTGTCTCATCTGTCCATAGGATGTTGTTCCAGAACTGTAATGGTTTTTTTAGATGTTGTTTGGCAAACTCTAATCTGGTCTTCCTGTTTTTGTGGCTCACCAATGGTTTACATCTTGTGGTGAACCCTCTATATTCACTCTTGTGAAGTCTTCTCTTGAGTGTTGACTTTGACACATATACACCTAGCTCCTGGATAGCGTTCTTGATTTGGCCAACTGTTGTGAAGGGGTTTTTCTTCACCAGGGAAATAATTCTTCTGTCATCCACCACAATTGTTTCCTGTGTAGGTTCCGTGGTAACCTACACTGGCTGTAGCGGCAGCGGGCAGGAGCAGAACGGGCCACCCTTTTCTGTCTTAGTGTCCGGGCCCAGGACAGTAGTCCCAACGGTCCCCCCCGATGGCGGCCCTGCATACATACATATATATATATATATATATATATATATATATATATAAAAATACACTGTGTATATATTATATATGCAGTGTGTATGTATATATAATACGATATATACACACACACACACACACACACACACACACACAACCAAGCATTGTCGGTTCTTGTACTGAATTATATAACACCACACAAGACAGTTCGTTCAAACAAACTACCCCGTGTGGTGCATACTTTATTTCAAGACCCGTGAGTGCCACAGCTTGGTTTCTAGTATTAAGTATTGTATATTTTTGAGGGCCCCAGGGAAAGTTTAAACTTTGATTGTGAAGTGCCGGCTTTGTGTTGGTACATATATATATATATATATATAACTGTCTGTCTATTCCGCACTCTTTTCAGAGCAATAGTCGCTGGGGTGCAACATCAAAATGTGGTCCAGGTAAGACCAAAAACCACCAATATAAAAAATATTTGTAGGGGTGCACTCACCAGACTTCAATCAAAGGCTCAATGACAACTTTATTCCACAGAACATTAATCCTACATTTAATGTTCTATGGAATAAAGTTGTCATTGAGCCTTTGATTGAAGTCTGGTGAGTGCACCCCTACAAATATTTAATTTAGGGGTGTGCACCGGCCACTTTTCGTGTTTTGTGTTTTGGTTTTGGATCTGGATCTTTCTTCGTGTTTTGGATCTGGATTGGTTTTGCCAAAACCACCCTTCCGTGTTTTGGGTTCTGGGTTTTGTGTTTTGGATCTGTATTTTTTTGAAAAAAAGCATAAAAACAGCTAAAATCACAGAATTTGTAGGTTTTTCTGCTCCTATGCTATTATTAACCTCAATAACCTTAATTTCCACTCATTTCCAGTCTATTCTGAACACCTCACACCTCACAATAGTGTTTTTATGTCCAAAAGGTTGCACCGAGGTAGCTGGATGACTATGCTAAGCGACACGAGTGGGCGGCACAAACACGTGACCCATCTAGGAGTGACACTGCAGTGGCAGACAGGATGGCAGTTAGAAAAACTAGGCCCCAAACTGTACATAATGCAAAGAAAAAAAGAGGTGCAAGATGGAATTGTCCTTGGGCCCTCCCACCCACCCTTATGTTGTATAAACAGGACATGCACACTTTAACAAATCAATCATTTCAGCGCCAGGGTCTGCCACACAACTGTGGCTGAAATGATTGGTTCGTTTGGGCCCCCACAAAACAAGCTGGCAATTAATGTGTCCCTGCACAAACTGGCTCTACGGAGGCAAGATGTCATCCTCATCCACCGATTCCTCACCCTCTTCAGTGTGTACATCCTCATCCTCACAAAGTATTAACTCGTCCCCACTTGAATCCACCACCACAGGTCCCTCTGTACCTTCTGGAGGCTGGTCTCCCTGGAAGAGCTGATAATTCATTTTGATGAACATCATCTTCTCCACATTCTGTGGAAGCAACCTCCTACGCCTTTCGCTGACAAGGTTCCCGGCTGCACTAAACACTCTTTCGGAGTACACACTGGAGGGGGGGCAACTCAGGTAAAATAGAGCCAGTTTGTACAGGGGCCTCCAAATTGCCTCTTTTTCCTGCCAGTACAGGTATGGACTGTCTGACATGCCTACTTGGATGCTGTCACCGATGTAATCCTCCACCATTCTGTCAATGGTGACAGTATCATATGCAGTGACAGTAGACATGTCAGAAATTGTTGCCAGGTCCTTCAGTCCGGACCAGATGTCCAAACTTGGTCCTGCCTGCCCTGCATCACCGCCAGCGGGTTGCTTAGGATACCTAAGTTTTTTCCTGGCAGCCCCAGTTGCGGGAGAAAATGAAGAAGGAGCCGTTGACGTGTCACGTTCCGCTTCAGCTGACAGTGTGTTCACCAGCAGGTCTTTGCACCTCTGCAGGCTTGTGTCGGCCGGAAAGAGAGACACCACATAGGCTTTAAACCTAGGATCGAGCACGGTGGCCAAAATGTAGTGGTCTGATTTCAACAGATTGACCACCCTGGAATCCTGGCAAAGCGAATGAAGGGCTTCATCCACAAGTCCCACATGCCGAGCGGAATCGCTCCGTCTTAGCTCCTCCTTCACTTTCTCCAGCTGCTTCTGCAAAAGCCTGATGAGGGGAATGACCTGACTCAAGCTGGCAGTGTCTGAACTGACTTCACGTGTGGCAAGTTCGAAGGGCTGAAGAACCTTGCACAACACGGAAATCATTCTCCACTGCGCTTGAGTCAGGTGCATACCCCCTCCTTTGCCTATGTCATAGGTGGATGTATAGGCTTGTATGGCCTTTTGCTGCTCCTCCATCCTCTGAAGCATATAGAGGGTTGAGTTCCACCGCGTCACAACCTCTTGCTTCAGGTGATGGCGGGGCAGGTTCAAGAGTGTTTGCTGGCGCTCCAGTCTTCGGCACGCAGTCGCTGAATGGCGAAAGTGGCCAGAAATTTTTCGGGCCACCCAAAGCGTCTCCTGCACGCCCCTGTCGCTTTTCAGAAAATTCTGCACCACCAAGTTTATTGTGTGAGCAAAACATGGGACGTGCTGGAATTTGCCCAGATGTAATGCCCGCACAATATTGGTGGCGTTGTCAGATATCACAAATCCCCAGGAGAGTCTAAGTGGGGTAAGCCACTGGGCGATGATTTCCCTCAGTTTCTCTAAGAGGTTGTCGGCGGTGTGCCTCTTACTGAAACCGGTGATACACAGCGTAGCCTGCCTTGTAACGAGCTGGCGTTTCTGAGATGCTGCTACTGGTGACGCTGCTGCTGTTGCTGCGTAAGGTGATACATCTACCCAGTGGGCTGTCACAGTCATATAGTCCTTAGTCTGCCCTGTTCCACTTGTCCACATGTCCGTGGTTAAGTGGACATTGTGTACAACGGCATTTTTCAGGACACTGAGGACACTTTTTCTGACGTTTCTGTACAGTCTCGGTATCGCCTGCCTAGTGAAGTGGAATCTAGACGGGATTTGGAACCGGGGACACACTACCTCCATCAATTGTCTAAATCCCACTGCACTAATGGCGGATACCGGACGCACGTCTAACACCAACATAGCAGTCAAGGCCTCAGTTATACGTTTTGCTTCAGGATGACTGCTGTCGTACTTCATCCTCCTCGCTAAGGACTGTTGGAGGGTCAATTGTTTAGTAAAAGTAGTGGTGTTCCTACTTCCTCTCTGGGATGATGAACGACTCCCAGCAGCAGCAGCAACAGCAGCAGCGGCAGCAGTAGGCGTAGCAATGCAGGATCCTCCGGAGGAATCCCGGATAGGAGAGTCAGTCATGCCAGTGATATGGCCTGCAGGACTACTTCCGATCCTGACTAAGGAGGAAATTGACGAGGAGGGAGTTGACGGTGTGGTTTGCAGGCGCTTGGATACAACAGGACAACGGGATTTAGGTGTCCCTGGACTGCTTACGGTCTGAGCCAAAGTTTCTGAACTTGACAGTAACTTTTTATGAACGCGCTGCAGGTGCCGTATAAGGGAGGATGTTCCTAGGTGGTTGACGTCCCTACCCCTACTTATTTCACCTTTACATATGGTACATATGGCAAGACAGTTGTTGTCCGGATTTGGATAGAAATATTGCCAGACCAAAGAGGTGGAATGTTTGGTCTTCTGCCCAGGCATGACCGTGATGGGCTTTTTCATCCCACGGACAACAACTGTCTCCCCCGGAGCCTGATTTAAACAAACCACATCACCATCAGAATCCTCCTCGCCAACTTCCTCCTCAGCGCCAGCTACACCAGTATCCTCATCCTGTTGTACTTCAACAGTGACATCTTCAATTTGCATATCAGCAAGTGGACTGTGGGTGCTCCTTTCAGCACTTGCAGGGGGCGTGCAAATGGTGGAAAGAGCCACCTCTTCCCGTCCAGTGCTGGGAAGGTCAGGCATCGCAACCACCACCACACTTGGACTCTCTTTGGGGATTTGTGATATCTTCTTAGAAAGCACAGTTCTTCGCTGTGCTTTTGCCAGCTTAACTCTTTTGATTTTTTTAGTGGGAGGAGTGCTTCCATCGTCATGTGAAGCTGAACCACTAGTCATGAACATACTAGGGATCGACCTTAGCCGTTCCTTGCCACTCCGTGTCGTAAATGGCATATTGGCAAGTTTACGTTTCTCTTCAGCTGATTTAAATGTCTTTTTCAAGGTCATTTTCCTGAACTTTGCCATTTGGGATTGTATGTGCCCTCTACTATGACATTGGGCATCGGCCTTGGCAGACGACGTTGATGGCATGTTATCGTCTATGTCATGACTAGTGGCAGCAGCTTCAGCACTAGGAGGAAGTGGTTCTTGATCTTTCTCTATTTTATTTTTATCGGAGAAAGTTTGGTCCTCCATTTATGTTATATCGATTTGATATATACGTGCGGCTAAACACAGAAAATAAATTTTTTTTTGGTTCGGACTGGAGTGTACTTTGTGGGTTACAGCACCCTTTAACGGTCAAGCCAGCCGGCCCTTTACTTATGACACAGGCGCACTCTTGGCACTACTTTGTTGATGCACGTGCGGCTACTGCGCACACAATTCACAAACACAGAAAATAATTTTTTTTTGGTTTGGACTGGAGTGTACTTTGGGGGTTACAGCACCCTTTAACGGTCAAGCCAGCCGGCCCTTTACTTATGACACAGGCGCACGCTTGGCACTACTTTGTTGATGCACGTGCGGCTACTGCGCACACAATTCACAAACACAGAAAATAATTTTTTTTTGGTTTGGACTGGAGTGTACTTTCGGGGGTTACAGCACCCTTTAACGGTCAAGCCAGCCGGCCCTTTACTTATGACACAGGCGCACGCTTGGCACTACTTTGTTGATGCACGTGCGGCTACTGCGCACACAATTCACAAACACAGAAAATAATTTTTTTTTAGGTTTGGACTGGAGTGTACTTTCGGGGGTTACAGCACCCTTAACGGTCAAGCCAGCCGGCCCTTTACTTATGACACAGGCGCACGCTTGGCACTACTTTGTTGATGCACGTGCGGCTACTGCGCACACAATTCACAAACACAGAAAATAATTTTTTTTTTGGTTTGGACTGGAGTGTACTTTCGGGGGTTACAGCACCCTTAACGGTCAAGCCAGCCGGCCCTTTACTTATGACACAGGCGCACGCTTGGCACTACTTTGTTGATGCACGTGCGGCTACTGCGCACACAATTCACAAACACAGAAAATAATTTTTTTTTTGGTTTGGACTGGAGTGTACTTTCGGGAGTTACAGCACCCTTAACGGTCAAGCCAGCCGGCCCTTTACTTATGACACAGGCGCACGCTTGGCACTACTTTGTTGATGCACGTGCGGCTACTGCGCACACAATTCACAAACACAGAAAATAATTTTTTTTTGGTTTGGACTGGAGTGTACTTTCAGGGGTTACAGCACCCTTTAACGGTCAAGCCAGCCGGCCCTTTACTTATGACACAGGCGCACGCTTGGCACTACTTTGTTGATGCACGTGCGGCTACTGCGCACACAATTCACAAACACAGAAAATAATTTTTTTTTGGTTTGAACTGGAGTGTACTTTCGGGGGTTACAGCACCCTTTAACGGTCAAGCCAGCCGGCCCTTTACTTATGACACAGGCGCACTCTTGGCACTACTTTGTTGATGCACGTGCGGCTACTGCGCACACAATTCACAAACACAGAAAATAATTTTTTTTTAGGTTTGGACTGGAGTGTACTTTCGGGGGTTACAGCACCCTTAACGGTCAAGCCAGCCGGCCCTTTACTTATGACACAGGCGCACGCTTGGCACTACTTTGTTGATGCACGTGCGGCTACTGCGCACACAATTCACAACCACAGAAAATAATTTTTTTTTGGTTTGGACTGGAGTGTACTTTCGGGGGTTACAGCACCCTTTAACGGTCAAGCCAGCCGGCCCTTTACTTATGACACAGGCGCACGCTTGGCACTACTTTGTTGATGCACGTGCGGCTACTGCGCACACAATTCACAAACACAGAAAATAATTTTTTTTTAGGTTTGGACTGGAGTGTACTTTCGGGGGTTACAGCACCCTTAACGGTCAAGCCAGCCGGCCCTTTACTTATGACACAGGCGCACGCTTGGCACTACTTTGTTGATGCACGTGCGGCTACTGCGCACACAATTCACAAACACAGAAAATAATTTTTTTTTTGGTTTGGACTGGAGTGTACTTTCGGGGGTTACAGCACCCTTAACGGTCAAGCCAGCCGGCCCTTTACTTATGACACAGGCGCACGCTTGGCACTACTTTGTTGATGCACGTGCGGCTACTGCGCACACAATTCACAAACACAGAAAATATATTATTTTTTTAGCACTTGGGGGGAGCACCCCTGATGGACAGAGCACCCCCTGGACAACACTACAGCACCCCTTTAGGACTGGGACACTGCACAGGACTTTGGAACTGACTGCACAACACAGTCCAGCCAGCCCCTATGGACTTTGAAGTAGTGGACACAGCCCCTATTAACAACAGCAGCACAGCACAACACAGCCAGCCCCTATGGACTTTGAAGTAGTGGACAACAGCAGCACTACACTACACTACACAGCACTAACTCCCACCCTCCCTCTTCACTGTCCACAGCCGAGTGAGAAAATGGCGCCGACGCGGGTACCTTATATAGGATCCAAAACCCGCGAGACTCGGAAGGCGGGATGATGACGTTTTGCCTCGATGTCAGATCCGAGTCAGGCGGGAAAAGTCGAGCCTGACTCGGATCGGACTCGGATCGGGTGGGCTCGGGGGGGTTCGGATTTCAGAAATCCGAACCCGCTCACCCCTAATTTAATTATATATATATATATATATATACATACACACATACACACATATATATATAACCACAGCATATATATATATATATATATATAGACAGACAGACAGTATATAGTATAGATTATGCTCTAAATATATATATTTATTTGATAAGTGGCCTGCCCTGCATTATACTACATTTATTGTACACTATCAGCAGCAGCCAGGCAGCCTCGCCAGCAGGACTGACCAGCATCTCACCTCAGTCAGGACTCGGTGGATCAGACAACACTGCCAGGCCACCTTCACGGAGCTGCTGTGTCTGCATTGCTGAGCCTTCTGCTGGTGGATATGGCCGGGGCGGGCTCCTTCAAGTTCAGACCAGGGCGCGGTGCTGGTGGAAGGCGGCATCTATGTGACGTCAGACGCAGTGACGTCAGGCGGCGCGGAGGCGGGGCCGAGTCACTGTGAGTTAGCGGTGCTGGGAGGACTAGTGTGAAGCCTTCCACTGCTCCGCCATCACGTGCTGTCAGCTTTTGACCCTCCGGCATCGCAGCCAAGAGGGGTTGATGTCGGCCGGGAGGGGGGCGGGGCCTCGGACAGCTACTGACTGGCAGGCTGCTGTAGGAGGAAAACAAAGTCCTGTCTACAGCAGCGCACGCAGCAAATACTTCTGTGGGCCTATTCTGATAGTGGGCCTGGAGCTGAAGCTCCATCAACCCCATTGTTAATCCGGCCCTGGGCGTAACCACTGCCCCCGGCGCCCCCAAGCTACCCGGCGCCTCCAAGCCACCGCAGGGGCTGCGGGGGCAGTAGTTACGCTACTGCCCGTTCCCCTCTCCTCATGCCTGTACCTCTTCTGCTCTCCTGCGTACTCTGCCCTCCCACCCATTCCCTTCTCCCCATGCCTGTACCTCTTCTGCTCTCCTGCGTACTCTGCCCTCCCACCTGTTCCCCTCTCCCCATGTCTGTACCTCTTCTGCTCCCCTGTTTTCCCTGCCCTCCCACCATTGCCCCCTGTTCCCCTCTCCCCATGTCTGTACTGCTTCTGCTCTCCTGTGTTCCCTGCCCTCCCGCCTGAGCCCCTTGTTCCCCTCTGCCCTTGACTGTACCCCTTCTGCTCTCCTGTGTACTCTTCCCTTCCACCTCTGTGCCCCCTGTTCCCCTCTCCCCTGTGTATTCTGCCCTCCCACCCCTATTCCCCTTTCTCCATGCCTGTACCCCTTCTACTCTCCTGTGTAGTCTCTCCCACCTCTGTGCCTCCAGTTCCCCTCTCCCCATGTCTGTACTGCTTCTGCTCTCCTGTGTTCCCTGCCCTCCCGCCTGAGCCCCTTGTTCCCCTCTGCCCTTGACTGTACCCCTTCTGCTCTCCTGTGTACTCTGCCCTTCCACCTCTGGGCCCCCTGTTCCCCTCTCCCCTGTGTATTCTGCCCTCCCACCCCTATTCCCCTTTCTCCATGCCTGTAACCCTTCTGCTCTTCTGTGTAGTCTCTCCCACCTCTGTGCCTCCAGTTCCCCTCTCCCTTTCTGCTCTTCTGTGCACTCTGCCCTCCCACCCCTGTGCCCCTTCTCCCCATTTTATTCTCAATGCAAAATATGCCCTGTAGAGTGTTTTTACGTGCTACACACGGTGAGACATAAATTGTGATGGGACCCAGAAATTGTGTAGTAGGACCCCAACTTTTTAAAGTGAGGGGTCCCCGGGACCCACATTGTTTTTCGCTCAGCGCGATCACTGCATTTTATACAAAATGGACCTGCGAGAAGTGAATTAAAAAGTGGGAAATCTTCCTGGGGCCTGATTAAGCACGGATCGCTCATGCAGTGCTGCAAATTATGCAAATGTGTGCGATCGCAATGCTGCCGCAGCACTTCCCTTTACTCACATCCGTAATACCTTGCAAGTGTGCAAATATTATTTAGGCGTTGAGTTTAATTTGCATAACTCTTATGTAAATGTAATTTAATTTTACCTGTGTGTATTATATTGTAATTTAAAGATATAATGGTAATTCTGTTAGCTGTTTATCTCACTACTGTTGTAATTGCATTTAGTGATATACAGGAATTATGATTTACATGTGAAACTAGTACCAAACATTAAGGATTCCGTGTGGTGCGAATCAGGAGGAGGGGTGACAACATGAGCTACCACACCGGGTGACACCAACCCTAGTGACGCCTCTGCTGGGCTCCTGTTAGGGAGGAATGGAGTGGGGCAGCCAGTAAGGCGGCAAGTATAAATCTAACCCTTCAAGTTCTTCTGTAAAAATTTCTAAAGTCGGAATGAGGCAAAGCCATAATAATGTAAAAATTGTTTATTTCTATTAAATTTGGCCACTACGTGTTAATATTGAGCAAGAACCATTTGTAGTATGTAATTATTAGACACTGTTGAAGTATTTTATTAACCACCACAAAATATGGGTGCACAGTTACTTGTTGCTGATGCATATAAATGCACACCCCTAATCTGCATCTTCATGATTCCGTTCCTGCAAACGCATTGCATAATATTTAGATTTTTGGCTCGTGAGACACTGACAGAAATGCCATTGAATGTAAATGAATGCAAATGTAAAATCCTCACATAACGGTTTTCTATAACATTGTACTTTTTATTTTTATTATTGTAATATTCCGTATGTGTCTGATTTATGCATGTTATTAGCCGCAACGGTAAAAAGAGATCAGGGCTGCTTTTAATTAAGATGACACTTTTAAATTTAATTTTTTTTAGTTCTTCGTTACCCCCTCATTATGCTATAATATTCCATCCTGCAAAATCTGAAATAATGTTTTGCCAAACACTACTGTGTATCTGCATAATCTTCTGCATTAACATAACTAACCTGCATTGCACAAAAAGCGCCCCAATCAGCCTAACCTCCCTCACCACCCAGAGCAAATATTTGCATATGCCACAAAATATGCAGTCTTTACGAGGCTTAGACACATTTATTGCTATGCTGCTTTAGCGCTTGTAAATTATTCTATATATAAGAATAGCATGCAGTTATTATGGGTTTCCAAGAATGACTCAGGGGTTTATTTACTAAACAGTGTTAGGAGACAGAGTGAAAAGTGATAAGAAAGTGATAAGGTCCCAGCCAATCAGCTCCCAACTGCCATCTCATAGTGTTTGAAAAAAGACAGTTGGGAGCTGATTGGCTGGCACCTTATCACTTTTCACTCTGTCTCCTAACACTGCTTAGTAAATAGACCCCTTATTTGTGTGATTGTTATATGTATAATATATAGAGCACATGCATGCACATTCACTCCTGGGTTAATACTCCTTGCAGCATTTTATTAAAAAGACAAGCGGTTATATGGTGCCGAACAGACATCTGGAAATAAACACAAAAAAATGTAACTCGATGAAAAGATAAATTTGTGTAGAGTCATAAAAAAAAATTCTATAACCAATTATATGAACTGGTAAAAACAAGTAATGGGGTGATGTAGGGTGTATTCGAAGCTACATGGAGTGAACTAAAAAAAATTATAGTTTGTGATTATACTGACATGGTCACATGGTTCGCTCTGATAAGTACAGTTAATTGATCACAGATATTTTAGACATCACTTGCTTGTAATCAATCTGCCTGGTAACAGAAGGCACACAGAGAGACTGATTCAGAGGTGCACGCTAAGGGGTAAATTTACTAAAGGGAGAGTTTTTAGAAGTCAAGATGTTGACTAGGGGTGAGCGGGTTCGGATTTCTGAAATCCGAACCCCCCCGAGCCCCCCCGATCCGAGTCCGATCCGAATTAGGCTCGACTTTTCCCGCCTGACTCGGATCTGAAATCGAGGCAAAACGTCATCATCCCGCCTTCCGAGTCCCGCGGGTTTTGGATCCTATATAAGGTACCCACGTCGGCGCCATTTTCTCACTCGGCTGTGGACAGTGAAGAGGGAGGGTGGGAGTTAGGGCTGTGTAGTGTAGTGTAGTGTAGTGCTGCTGTTGTCCACTACTTCAAAGTCCATAGGGGCTGGCTGTGTTGTGCTGTGCTGCTGTTGTTAATAGGGGCTGTGTCCACTACTTCAAAGTCCATAGGGGCTGGCTGGACTGTGTTGTGCAGTCAGTTCTCCATAGGGGCTGTGTCCACTCCAAAGTCCTGTGCAGTGTCCCAGTCCTAAAGAGGTGCTGTAGTGTTGTCCAGGGGGTGCTCTGTCCAACAGGGGTGCTCCCCCCAAGTGCTAAAAAAATAATATATTTTCTGTGTTTGTGAATTGTGTGCGCAGTAGCCGCACGTGCATCAACAAAGTAGTGCCAAGCGTGCGCCTGTGTCATAAGTAAAGGGCCGGCTGGCTTGACCGTTAAAGGGTGCTGTAACCCCCAAAAGTACACTCCAGTCCAAACCAAAAAAAAATTATTTTCTGTGTTTGTGAATTGTGTGCGCAGTAGCCGCACGTGCATCAACAAAGTAGTGCCAAGCGTGCGCCTGTGTCATAAGTAAAGGGCCGGCTGGCTTGACCGTTAAGGGTGCTGTAACCCCCGAAAGTACACTCCAGTCCAAACCAAAAAAAATATTATTTTCTGTGTTTGTGAATTGTGTGCGCAGTAGCCGCACAAGCATCAACAAAGTAGTGCCAAGCGTGCGCCTGTGTCATAAGTAAAGGGCCGGCTGGCTTGACCGTTAAGGGTGCTGTAACCCCCGAAAGTACACTCCAGTCCAAACCAAAAAAAAATTATTTTCTGTGTTTGTGAATTGTGTGCGCAGTAGCCGCACGTGCATCAACAAAGTAGTGCCAAGCGTGCGCCTGTGTCATAAGTAAAGGGCCGGCTGGCTTGACCGTTAAAGGGTGCTGTAACCCCCAAAGTACACTCCAGTCCAAACCAAAAAAAAAAATATTTTCTGTGTTTGTGAATTGTGTGCGCAGTAGCCGCATGTGCATCAACAAAGTAGTGCCAAGCGTGCGCCTGTGTCATAAGTAAAGGGCCAGCTGGCTTGACCGTTAAAGGGTGCTGTAACCCCCAAAGTACACTCCAGTCCAAACCAAAAAAAAATTTATTTTCTGTGTTTGTGAATTGTGTGCGCAGTAGCCGCACGTGCATCAACAAAGTAGTGCCAAGCGTGCGCCTGTGTCATAAGTAAAGGGCCGGCTGGCTTGACCGTTAAAGGGTGCTGTAACCCCCGAAAGTACACTCCAGTCCAAACCAAAAAAAAATTATTTTCTGTGTTTGTGAATTGTGTGCGCAGTAGCCGCACGTGCATCAACAAAGTAGTGCCAAGCGTGCGCCTGTGTCATAAGTAAAGGGCCGGCTGGCTTGACCGTTAAGGGTGCTGTAACCCCCGAAAGTACACTCCAGTCCAAACCAAAAAAAAATTATTTTCTGTGTTTGTGAATTGTGTGCGCAGTAGCCGCACGTGCATCAACAAAGTAGTGCCAAGCGTGCGCCTGTGTCATAAGTAAAGGGCCGGCTGGCTTGACCGTTAAAGGGTGCTGTAACCCCCAAAGTACACTCCAGTCCAAACCAAAAAAAAAAATATTTTCTGTGTTTGTGAATTGTGTGCGCAGTAGCCGCATGTGCATCAACAAAGTAGTGCCAAGCGTGCGCCTGTGTCATAAGTAAAGGGCCAGCTGGCTTGACCGTTAAAGGGTGCTGTAACCCCCAAAGTACACTCCAGTCCAAACCAAAAAAAAATTTATTTTCTGTGTTTGTGAATTGTGTGCGCAGTAGCCGCACGTGCATCAACAAAGTAGTGCCAAGCGTGCGCCTGTGTCATAAGTAAAGGGCCGGCTGGCTTGACCGTTAAAGGGTGCTGTAACCCCCGAAAGTACACTCCAGTCCAAACCAAAAAAAAAATTATTTTCTGTGTTTGTGAATTGTGTGCGCAGTAGCCGCACGTGCATCAACAAAGTAGTGCCAAGCGTGCGCCTGTGTCATAAGTAAAGGGCCGGCTGGCTTGACCGTTAAAGGGTGCTGTAACCCCCAAAGTACACTCCAGTCCAAACCGAAAAAAAATTATTTTCTGTGTTTGTGAATTGTGTGCGCAGTAGCCGCACGTGCATCAACAAAGTAGTGCCAAGCGTGCGCCTGTGTCATAAGTAAAGGGCCGGCTGGCTTGACCGTTAAAGGGTTCTGTAACCCCTAAAGTACACTCCAAACCAAAAAAATATATATTTTCTGTGTTTGTGACTTGTGTGCACTGTGGCTGCACGTGCATCAACAAAGGAGCAGCGCCAAGCGTGCGCCTGTGTCCCATAAGTAAAGAGCCGGCTGGCTCATTTCTTAAAGGGTGGTGTAACCCACAAAGTGCACTACTCTCCAGCAAAAATAAAAAAATATTTTCTGTGTTTGTGTGCGCTTTAGCCGCACGTATATATATCAATATAACATAAATGGAGGACCAAACTTTCTCTGATAAAAATAAAATAGGGAAAGATCAAGAACCACTTCCTACTAGTGCTGTTGCTGCTGCTGGGAGTTGTTCATCATCCCAGAGAGGAAGTAGGAACATCACTACTTTTACTAAACAATTGACCCTCCAACAGTCCCTAGCGATGAGGATGAAGTACGACAGCAGTCATCCTGAAGCAAAACGTATAACTGAGGCCTTGACTGCTATGTTGGAGTTAGACGTGCGTCCGGTATCCGACATTAGTGCAGTGGGATTTAGACAATTGATGGAGGTAGTGTGTCCTCGGTTCCAAATCCCGTCTAGATTCCACCTGCATCCTCAAAGCAGCAGCGACAAGCGTGCGTCTGTCTGTTAAAGGGTGGTGACACCCTCAAAGTGTGCTACACAAACAATTAAAATATTGTTCTTTTTTTTTCTGTCTTTGTGAAATGTGTGGGCTGTAGCTGCACCTGCATCCTTAAAGCAGCAGCGACAAGCGTGCGTCTGTCTGTTAAAGGGTGGTGACACCCTCAAAGTGTGCTACACAAACAATTAAAATATTGTTCTTTTTTTTTCTGTCTTTGTGAATTGTGTGGGCTGTAGCCGCACTTGCATCCTCAAAGCAGCAGCGACAAGCGTGCGTCTGTCTGTTAAAGGGTGGTGACACCCTCAAAGTGTGCTCCACAAACAATAAAAATATTCTTTTTTTTTTTCTGTCTTTGTGAATTGTGTGGGCTGTAGCCGCACTTGAATCCTCAAAGCAGCAGCGACAAGCGTGCGTCTGTCTGTTAAAGGATTACATCGGTGACAGCATCCAAGTAGGCATGTCAGACAGTCCGTACCTGTACTGGCAGGAAAAAGAAGCAATTTGGAGGTCCCTGTACAAACTGGCTCTATTTTACCTGAGTTGCCCCCCCTCCAGTGTGTACTCCGAAAGAGTGTTTAGTGCAGCCGGGAACCTTGTTAGCGAAAGGCGTAGGAGGTTGCTTCCACAAAATGTGGAGAAGATGATGTTCATAAAATGAATGATCAACTCTTCCAGGGAGACCAGCCTCCAGAACGTACAGAGGGACCTGTGGTTCCAGCAGGGACGAATTAATACTCTGTGAGGATGAGGATGTACATAACACTGAAGAGGGTGAGGAATCTGTGGATGAGGAGGATGAGGACGACTTCTTGCCTCCGTAGAGCCAGTTTGTGCAGGGACAGATTAATTGCCAGCTTGTTTTGTGGGGGCCCAAACGAACCAATCATTTCAGCCACAGTTGTGTGGCAGACCCTGGCGCTGAAATGATTGGTTTGTTAAAGTGTGCATGTCCTGTTTATACAACATAAGGGTGGGTGGGAGGGCCCAAGGACAATTCCATCTTGCACCTCTTTTTTTTCTTTGCATTATGTACAGTTTGGGGCCTAGTTTTTCAATGCCATCCTTTCTGCCACTGCAGTTTCACGCCTAGATGGGTCACGTGTTTGTGCCGCCCACTCGTGTCGCTTAGCATAGTCATCCAGCTACCTCGGTGCAACCTTTTGGACATAAAAACACTATTGTGAGGTGTGAGGTATTCAGAATAGACTGGAAATGAGTGGAAATTAAGGTTATTGAGGTTAATAATAGCATAGGAGCAGAAAAACCTACAAATTCTGTGATTTTAGCTGTTTTTATGCTTTTTTTCAAAAAAATACAGATCCAAAACACAAAACCCAGAACCCAAAACACGGAAGGGTGGTTTTGGCAAAACCAATCCAGATCCAAAACACGAAGAAAGATCCAGATCCAAAACCAAAACACAAAACACGAAAAGTGGCCGGTGCACACCCCTAATGTTGACCATAGCAACCAATCAGATTCTAGCCATTATCTTCTAGAAGGTGCTTGTTAAATGATAAGTAGGATCTGATTGGTTGCTATGGGCAACAACAGTGGCGGGCTGGGCCGGGGGGCAGGGTGCCATGTGCCCCCCGGGCCGCTCTATCACCAAGCATCGCGGGACGCCTTCTCAGACAGCAAAGGGGCCTGGAGGTCCAGTGTGTTGTGCTGCTCTGTTGCAGCCGCGGCTGCATTCCGACTTTGACTGTCGGCGGCAACCGCGGCCACGTGATCTGCACGGCCACCACCAGGATGAGGGCTGCTGCTGTCAGTCCTGCCCAGGCCGTGCACTGCAGCTAGTACTGACGAGTGCCACTGGGAGATTCCGGCGCAGTGCACGTGACATGCAGTAAAGTTTATTTTTTTTCTCCACAAAGACTCGGCGCGTGTGTAGTCATGACGCGACGCAAAAGAGAAGAGGAGCCGAGTGAGCAGAAGCCTGCAAGGTAAGTGCGGGGTCTGGCTGGGTACATAGAACGTGGGCTGCTGGGGCCATAGAAGGGGGCTGGCTGGGGACATAGAAGATGGACTGACTGGGGACACAAGGGTGCTGACTCTGGATGCAGAAGGGGGGTTGCTGGTTCTAGGGACACAAGGGGGGGCTGCTGGGGCTGGCTATAGACATAAAGACACAGAAAGAGGGGTGCTGGGGACACAGAAAGGGGGCTGCTGGATCTGGGGACATAATGAGGACTGCTGGGGCTGGCTGCGGACACAGCAGGGGGGCTGACTGGAGAGACAAAGAATACTGCAGGAGCTGGCAACAGAGAATGGGGGCTGGCTGGAAATGGAAAGACACTGCAGAAACATGTAGTGCAGTGAAAGGAGAACAACATATAGTGCAGTGAAAGGAGAACATTGAAGGGGAGGGGAAGGGGTGCTGTGCCTCTCCCTGTCACACCTATCATTCCTGTCCCCGCACACTCACCCTATCACCTATCATTCCTGTCCCCGCACACTCACCCTGTCACCTATCATACCTGTCCCCGCACACTCACCCTGTCACCTATCATTCCTGTCCCCGCACACTCATCCTGTCACCTATCATTCCTGTGCCCGCACACTCATCCTGTCACCTATCATACCTGTCCCCGCACACTCACCCTGTCACCTATCATACCTGTCCCCGCACACTCACCCTGTCACCTATCATTCCTGTCCCCGCACACTCACCCTCTCACCTATCATACCTGTCCCCGCACACTCATCCTGTCACCTATAATTCCTGTCCCCGCACACTCATCCTGTCACCTATAATTCCTGTCCCCGCACACTCATCCTGTCACCTAAAATACCTGTCCCCGCACACTCACCCTGTCACCTATAATACCTGTCCCCGCACACTCACCCTGTCACCTATAATACCTGTCCCCGCACACTCACCCTATCACCTATCATACCTGTCCCCGCACACTCACTCTGTCACCTATCATTCCTGTCCCCGCACACTCACCCTGTCACCTATAATACCTGTCCCCACACACTCACCCTGTCACCTATAATTAGAGATGAGCGGTTCGGATTCTGTGGAATCCGAACCGCTCCGAACATTGGGGATCAGAGTCCACCCGAACCCTGTTCGGGTGTTCACCGCCTGACTCGGATCCCCGTTCGGGGCCGAACGGCGGCCGCCTGATGTCGGATTCTCACTAGAGAATCCGACATCAGGTCTCCTCGCGTGTAGGGCAGAGCGCAGTGATAGCGCTCTGCCCTACACAGACACAGACACACAGCCGCCAGCGGCAGCTGTGTGTTTGTTACAGCAGCCAATGAGAGTCACACAGACTCTCATTGGCTGCTGCACGGAGGGAGCCGGCTGGAGCTCACACATGAGCTCCGTCTTCCGGCTCCCTCCTCAGCGTGTGACAGAGCGGACGGCGCGGGAGCGGGGATACAGGTAAGTTTTTATTTTTTATTTGTGCAAGGGCCGGGGGCACTACTGGGGGGGGTCTGCACTACTGGGGGGGGCTATACTACTGGGGGGGCTATACTACAGAGGGGCCTGCTACTGGGCCGGGGGCTATACTACTGGGGGGGTCTGCACTACTGGGGGGGTCTGCTACTGGGGGGGGCTATACTACAGAGGGGCCTGCTACTGGGGGGGGCTATACTACTGGGGGGGCCATACTACAGAGGGGCCTGCTACGGGGGGGGGGCTATACTACTGGGGGGGTCTGCACTACTGGGGGGGCCATACTACAGAGGGGCCTGCTACTGGGGGGGGGCTATACTACTGGGGGGGTCTGCTACTGGGGGGGCCATACTACTGAGGGGCCTGCTACTGGGGGGGCTTACTACTACAGGGGGGGCCCATACTACAGGGGGGGGCTACTACTGGGGCAGCCTACTACTGGGGGAGGCCTGCTACTGGGGGAGGCCTGCTACTGGGGGGGCAGCCTACTACTGGGGGGGCAGCCTACTACTGGGGGGGCCATACTACGGGGGGGCCTGCTAATGGGGGGGCCTGCTAATGGGGGGCATTCTACTGGGGGCACTGCATAGTGGACCCTACTACTAAGGGGACTGCATAGGGGGCACCACTGCTGGGGGACATTGTGTAAGGGACACCGCTACTGTGGGCATTGTGTAAAAGGGTCACTACTGTGGGCATTGTGTAAAAGGGGCACTACTGTGTGTCGTAACATAAATAAGAGACACTACTTTATGGTGTAATGTGAATCAGGCACTATGTGCGGTGTAATGCTAATAAGATTGTGCACTATGACTCCTAGGGCCGTAGCACACTTTGTAAACAAGTACTGTGACTCTGCTGGCCGTACCCCACTGGGTGGGTGCACTACTTTTCATTTCTGCCACTGCTGTGTGGCAATGTGTCATAGATGTGCTTTATACTGTGGTGTCTGTGTCGTTGTGCCGCTGCTTTGTCGCTTAGTAACCAGTCAGCTCACTGCAACCTTTGGCCAATAATGTTGAAAACAATATTATAAGCTGTGATATGGTCTAAATTGACTGGAAATTAATGTTATTGAGGTTAATAATACTCTAGGAAGAAAAAAAAGACCAATTTATGTGATTTTAGCTTTTTTTGTCAATTTTTGTAAAAAAATCCAAATCCAAATCCAAAGCCAGTCACCGCAGTTTGGCAAATCCAAATCCAAATCCAAAGCCGGACGACGAATTAGAACCAAATCCAAATCCGGCAAAAATGGTCCAGCGCACATCCCTACCTATAATACCTGTCCCCGCACACTCACCCTGTCACCTACCATACCTGTCCCCGCACACTCACCCTGTCACCTACCATACCTGTCCCCGCACACTCACTCTGTCACCTACAATACCTGTCCCCGCAACTCACCTGTCACCTATAATACCTGTCCCCGCACACTCACTCTGTCACAGATAATACCTGTCCCAGGATGTAGATTATTATTAATATGTACATGTTTATATATTATATACACACTAGAAAGATAATATATGGATAATAAATAATGTAAATGTATATAACATTTATACTCTACCTATAGTTTTCTGAAATTTTTTTTTTCATTGACAAACCAGGGCCACTTGCTTGTGTTTGCCCCACAGCCTGAAAGTTGCCAGTCAGCCCCTGGGCAACATCTCCACTTCTAAAAACACACACCTAAGGGGCATATTCAATTAGATGCGAAAAGTCCCGATCTTTCCGCATGCCGGACTTTTCGCCGACATCGCTGTTTTTCCATGTGAAAAAGTATCGCGCTCGTCCCTGTATTCACTTAGAAATCGGAGAAAACAGGACCCAGCGAATTCGGACTTGGCAAAACGTGCTGTCAGATTCGGGGAAATCCACCTGACACCCCACAAAAGATGCACTGACATTGAGGATCACTATAGATACCCCTGAATAGGCCTGCTGAAGGTATTTGGGGTACTTAAATGCTCTCAATAGCTGCTAATTAGCGTCTTTGCACAAGTGGTGAAAAATAGCATTTTGCATTTTTTTTTTGCAGAGACTAAGTAGACCCAGCAAATTTGGGGTACACGAAAATGGGTGCTAGCATATTTTAATGTTGCTAAAGTGCAGTTTTAAACAAACAAAAAATCCACCTGCCGCAACCACCTGCAAACTTAAAAACACCTGGGACATACTTGGGGAGCCCCCTGGAGTCTATTTCGCTAGTTTTTAATTTTGCCCCCCAACTTTGTACTTTTTCATAGTAATTTTTTGGGGTGTTCTTCAGTATTTTTTAAACTTTTTTTTGACACAGTTTACCTTTGGGGGGCTGTCCCAAGGGTGCAGAGTGGTTCCTGAAAGTTTGCACCCCAAAACACAAATTCTGCACTTCTTTTAGACAGGTTTCATATGCTAATCATTTTCGCCTATTCCAATGCATTGACTTTCCGCACCGGCGAAAAGTCTTTGGAATTGAATACGAGGATAAGTGTTCGCCTGGCGAAATGACGTCACCGGCGATACTTTTCCGCAGAAACTGACTTTTTGCACCTAATTGAATACGGCCCTAAGTGTGCAAAATGCTGATGTTCACATGGTCTATTTGCTATTGCGCATGCACTAAAAAAAACCCATATGGCACATGCATTACCCTGAGTCTACGCACAAACATATGTATGGTAACACTGGTATCAAAAATGGCAAGGGAAAACCATTGGGTGGTGACTGGGAGGTGGCCTGAAGGGAACGTAAAACAACCAAGTGGGTATGTTATTGGGGTGTCAGCGAGTGTGTCAGTGAAAGCTTCTGCATTCTCAGGCGCAGCCACAGAGGCCATATTTAGCTGGAGACACTGTCTGCCGCAGGGATGGTGCAAGTGTCGATGGTGCAAGCAGTGGTGCGCCGATGGTGGATTGTTCAGAACCACCGTCAGTGTTGCAATGTGCACAGGCACTGAAAGTGTGTGTCTCAGGGCCTGCACATCCGGTGCACGCTGGTACACAAGGGGGATCTGAAGCTGGCATTATATAGAGAATAATAACCCTTTTACACCAAAGTCCCGGGTCTGACCCGGGTTTTGAAACACGTTTCCAACCCGGATCAGACCTGGGACAGACCCCCTTTTACACTGTGGCGCCACGTCAGCAGCGTTCTCACGGAGGGCGGGTGGGGTGTGCTGCTCCGTTCTGGTCGGCCGGACAGTGGACTCATGGAGATGTCATCTCCAAGAGTCACTGAAGCCGGTCAATCGGGCGGCAGGCGGTGCCACCCGGGTCATCGTGACCTGGGTCGCTCCGTTTACACTGCAGGGTGACACAGGAATGACCTGTGCTCTACCCTGCAATCCAGCCGGGTCGGATCCCCGGGTCACTGGATTGCAGGGTTGATCCGTTTACACCGACAAAAATCCTGGTTTGATATGCGTTCACGTTTTTTAGCCGCTGTAAAAGGGTTATAACAGTTATGTACTGCCATAGTTCAACAGACCACTGAAAGTCAATGTGGGTATCTTCCTACTGTGAACGAATGGTTCTCTAAAGCTGGCCACACATTTAAAGCTTATCTGTCCAACCAGCCAACTAGTTGATTGGTTGGAATGAAAATCTGGTAAGGTATGAGAGCAAATGACAATCAGCAATTTGCTCCCAAACGCCGGAAAATGGACAAATACTGTTGTTTGAACAAATTGTTTAGATCAAACATTCAAACTTGTCTGACGACCATTTTCATCTGTTTTCTGGCATTCAGGAGCAAATTGCTGATCATCATTTACTCCCATACGTTACCTTTAATTTCAGAGAATTGAGGGGCCTACATTTTTTCTAATTACAAAAAGCCACAAAACAATACATTCCTCTCTGCTGCAATATCGCTGACACATATCGCTGCTATACCCTTAGGTGTATATTTACTAAAGTGCAGGTTCTTAGAATTTGAGATGTTGTCCATAGCAACCAGATTTTCCTACTATCTACTAGAAGGTACTAGATAACTGTTAAGTAGAAAGCCTTCACCCAATCCTCTCCCATTTACATCTCTGACCTCATCTCCCTTCACTTTCCTGTCCACCCACTTCGCTCAACAAAGGCACGCCTCCTCTCTTGTCAACTGATTACTTCTTCCCACTCCTGCCTCCAAGATTTTGCCCGTGCTGCTCTCTACCCCTGGAACTCTCTCCCTATCAGGCTCTCCACAAATCTTTAAACGAGCTCTCAAGACCCTCTACTTCACCAAAGCCTTCCAGCTCTCATTTTAACCTGCTACTCCATGCTTCTTCCTCACTGTCTACCCCATCTGTGTCACCCCTGTTTGTCTGCCCCTCCCCTTTAGAATGTAAGCTCTCACGAGCAGGGCCCTCTTCCCTCTTGTGCTTCTCCTTCCCTTACTCATAGGATCATCTACTCCAAACTAGAGATGAGCGGTCTGAATACTGTGGAATCCGGATCACTCCGAACATGGAGGATCCGAGTCCACCTGACCGCAAGTTCGGGTGTTCCAGTCGACTCGGATCCCCTGGGAGTCTGGAACACCCGAGTCTGAACATCATGTGACTCCTTGGGTCATAACCCTCTGTGTATACAAGCACCATGACTCCTTGGGCCATACCCCTCTATGTATACAAGCACTGTGACTGCTTGGGCATAATACCACTGTGTATACAAGCACCGTAACCATCTTGCGCTACATTTCATTTCTGCCACAGCCGTGTGGCAATGTTTCATTGATGTGCTTTAAAAAACTGCAGTGTCTGTGCCGCTGCTCTGACGCTTAGTATCCAGCCAGCTCACTGCAGTCTTTGGCCAATAATGGTGAAAACAATAGTGTAAGCTGTGAGGTGGTCTAAACTGACTGTAAATGACTGGAAATTAAAGTTATTAAGGTTAATAATACTCTAGGGGAATTTTTTTTTCCAAATGATGTGATTTTAGCTTTTATTGTCAATTTTTGTAAAAAATCCAAATCCAAAGCCAATCACAGCAGTTTGGCAAATCCAAATCCAAAATCGGATGAGGACTTAGAACCAAATCCAAATCTGGCAAAAATGGTCCGGCGCACATCCCTACTCCAAACTCCAGACAAGGGCACCTAACACTTGGTAGCTGATGCCCTGCTGCTTTTGCTATGATCGCTATTGCAGCAATGTTTATAATAGGGGTGTGCACCGGCCACTTTTCGTGTTTTGTGTTTTGGTTTTGGATCTGGATCTTTCTTCGTGTTTTGGATCTGGATTGGTTTTGCCAAAACCACCCTTCCGTGTTTTGGGTTTTGTGTTTTGGATCTGTATTTTTTTGAAAAAAAGCATAAAAACAGCTAAAATCACAGAATTTGTAGCTTTTTCTGCTCCTATGCTATTATTAACCTCAATAACCTTAATTTCCACTCATTTCCAGTCTATTCTGAATACCTCACACCTCACAATAGTGTTTTTATGTCCAAAAGGTTGCACCGAGGTAGCTGGATGACTATGCTAAGCGACACGAGTGGGCGGCACAACCACGTGACCCATCTAGGCGTGAAACTGCAGTGGCAGACAGGATGGCATTGAAAAACTAGGCCCCAAACTGTACATAATGCAAAGAAAAAAAAGAGGTGCAAGATGGAATTGTCCTTGGGCCCTCCCACCCACCCTTGTGTTGTATAAACAGGACATGCACACTTTAACAAACCAATCATTTCAGCGCCAGGGTCTGCCACACAACTGTGGCTGAAATGATTGGTTCGTTTGGGCCCCCACAAAACAAGCTGGCAATTAATCTGTCCCTGCACAAACTGGCTCTACGGAGGAAAGATGTCATCCTCATCCTCCTCATCCACCGATTCCTCACCCTCTTCAGTGTGTACATCCTCATCCTCACAGAGTATTAATTTGTCCCTGCTGGAACCACAGGTCCCTCTGTACGTTCTGGAGGCTGGTCTCCCTGGAAGAGTTGATAATTCATTTTATGAACATCATCTTCTCCACATTTTGTGGAAGCAACCTCCTACGCCTTTCGCTGACAAGGTTCCCGGCTGCACTAAACACTCTTTCGGAGTACACACTGGAGGGGGGGCAACTCAGGTAAAATAGAGCCAGTTTGTACAGGGACCTCCAAATTGCTTCTTTTTCCTGCCAGTACAGGTACGGACTGTCTGACATGCCTACTTGGATGCTGTCACCGATGTAATCCTTTAACAGACAGACGCACGCTTGTCGCTGCTGCTTTGAGGATTCAAGTGCGGCTACAGCCCACACATTTCACAAAGACAGAAAAAAAAGAAGAATATTTTTATTGTTTGTGTAGCACACTTTGAGGGTGTCACCACCCTTTAACAGACAGACGCACGCTTGTCGCTGCTGCTTTGAGGATGCAAGTGCGGCTACAGCCCACACAATTCACAAAGACAGAAAAAAGAAGAATATTTTTATTGTTTGTGTAGCACACTTTGAGGGTGTCACCACCCTTTAACAGACAGACGCACGCTTGTCGCTGCTGCTTTAAGGATGCAGGTGCGGCTACAGCCCACACATTTCACAAAGACCGAAAACAAAAGAACAATATTTTAATTGTTTGTGTAGCACACTTTGAGGGTGTCACCACCCTTTAACAGACAGACGCACGCTTGTCGCTGCTGCTTTAAGGATGCAGGTGCGGCTACAGCCCACACAATTCACAAAGACAGAAAAAAGAAGAAGAATATTTTTATTGTTTGTGTAGCACACTTTGAGGGTGTCACCACCCTTTAACAGACAGACGCACGCTTGTCACTGCTGCTTTGAGGATGCAAGTGTGGCTACATCGCACACAAGTCACAAACACATTAAAAAAAAAAATTTGATTTTTTGGAGCACTTTGAGAGTTACAACACCTTTTAACAGACAGACGCACGCTTGTCGCTGCTGCTTTGAGGATGCAAGTGCGGCTACAGCCCACACAATTCACAAAGACAGAAAAAAAAAGAACAATATTTTAATTGTTTGTGTAGCACACTTTGAGGGTGTCACCACCCTTTAACAGACAGACGCACGCTTGTCGCTGCTGCTTTAAGGATGCAGGTGCGGCTACAGCCCACACAATTCACAAAGACAGAAAAAAGAAGAAGAATATTTTTATTGTTTGTGTAGCACACTTTGAGGGTGTCACCACCCTTTAACAGACAGACGCACGCTTGTCGCTGCTGCTTTGAGGATGCAGGTGGAATCTAGACGGGATTTGGAACCGAGGACACACTACCTCCATCAATTGTCTAAATCCCACTGCACTAATGTCGGATACCGGACGCACGTCTAACACCAACATAGCAGTCAAGGCCTCAGTTATACGTTTTGCTTCAGGATGACTGCTGTCGTACTTCATCCTCATCGCTAGGGACTGTTGGAGGGTCAATTGTTTAGTAAAAGTAGTGATGTTCCTACTTCCTCTCTGGGATGATGAACAACTCCCAGCAGCAGCAACAGCACTAGGAGGAAGTGGTTCTTGATCTTTCCCTATTTTATTTTTATCGGAGAAAGTTTGGTCCTCCATTTATGTTATATTGATATATATACGTGCGGCTAAAGCGCACACAAACACAGAAAATATTTTTTTATTTTTGCTGGAGAGTAGTGCACTTTGTGGGTTACACCACCCTTTAAGAAATGAGCTAGCCGGCTCTTTACTTATGGGACACAGGCGCACGCTTGGCGCTGCTCCTTTGTTGATGCACGTGCAGCCACAGTGCACACAAGTCACAAACACAGAAAATATATATTTTTTTGGTTTGGAGTGTACTTTGGGGGTTACAGAACCCTTTAACGGTCAAGCCAGCCGGCCCTTTACTTAAGACACAGGCGCACGCTTGGCACTACTTTGTTGATGCACGTGCGGCTACTGCGCACACAATTCACAAACACAGAAAATAATTTTTTTTTTGGTTTGGACTGGAGTGTACTTTGGGGGTTACAGCACCCTTTAACGGTCAAGCCAGCCAGCCCTTTACTTATGACACAGGCGCACGCTTGCACTACTTTGTTGATGCACGTGCGGCTACTGCGCACACAATTCACAAACACAGAAAATAATTTTTTTTTTGGTTTGGACTGGAGTGTACTTTGGGGGTTACAGCACCCTTTAATGGTCAAGCCAGCCGGCCCTTTACTTATGACACAGGCGCACACTTGGCACTACTTTGTTGATGCACTTGCGGCTACTGCGCACACAATTCACAAACACAGAAAATATTTTTTTTTTTGGCTTGGACTGGAGTGTACTTTGGGGGTTACAGCACCCATTAACGGTCAAGCCAGCCGGCCCTTTACTTATGACACAGGCGCACGCTTGGCACTACTTTGTTGATGCACATGCGGCTACTGCGCACACAATTCACAAACACAGAAAATAATTTTTTTTTTGGTTTGGACTGGAGTGTACTTTGGGGGTTACAGCACCCTTTAACGGTCAAGCCAGCCGGCCCTTTACTTATGACACAGGCGCACACTTGGCACTACTTTGTTGATGCACGTGCGGCTACTGCGCACACAATTCACAAACACAGAAAATAATTTTTTTTTTGGTTTGGACTGGAGTGTACTTTGGGGGTTACAGCACCCATTAACGGTCAAGCCAGCCGGCCCTTTACTTATGACACAGGCGCACGCTTGGCACTACTTTGTTGATGCACGTGCGGCTACTGCGCACACAATTCACAAACACAGAAAATATATTATTTTTTTAGCACTTGGGGGGAGCACCCCTGATGGACAGAGCACCCCCTGGACAACACTACAGCACTCCTTTAGGACTGGGACACTGCACAGGACTTTGGAGTGGACACAGCCCCTATGGAGAACTGACTGCACAACACAGTCCAGCCAGCCCCTATGGACTTTGAAGTAGTGGACACAGCCCCTATTAACAACAGCAGCACAGCACAACACAGCCAGCCCCTATGGACTTTGAAGTAGTGGACAACAGCAGCACTACACTACACTACACTACACAGCCCTAACTCCCACCCTCCCTCTTCACTGTCCACAGCCGAGTGAGAAAATGGCGCCGACGTGTGTACCTTATATAGGATCCAAAACCCGCGAGACTCGGAAGGCGGGAAGATGACGTTTTGCCTCGATTTCAGATCCGAGTCAGGCGGGAAAAGTCGAGCCTGACTCGGATCGGACTCGGATCGGGGGGGCTCGGGGGGGTTCGGATTTCAGAAATCCGAACCCGCTCACCCCTAGTTTATAAACGATGTCCTTGTCCTGCATTGTTTTGTACTGTAAGTCGCTATTTTCTTGTTTGCTCATTTGTTTATGTACTTTGAGAGGCACTGCGGAACCCTTGTGGCGCCAGATAAATAAAGAATAATAATAATCTGATTGGTTGCTATGGGCAACATGTCCAATTAAAAAAAACCTGCACTTTAGTAAATATACCCCTAAGGATCACTGCAGCAGGGCCAAAATAAAAGGCAGATTTATTCTTATGACTTTTTTAAATTTACTGTAGGTTAGAAAAAAAAAAACTTGCATTAATATCTTTGTGCCCACATGTGGTTACCAGAGGTTAACATTCTGCAGCTTCATCACATGGAGAGAATAAAGTTAGGATGTGTGTTGATAGAGGGGCCCCCAACTTCCCAGGGCTTCCGAGTCCCTTTCCTTCACAGCCCCCCTGGGACCTGCTCCTTTTGCTTTATATTAACCCTAGCAGATGATCTATGTTATCAACCAGCTGTTAATCTTGTACTAAGTAAGGGCAACCAGGTGTTTGGGTGAATAAATCATAGCTGGGGGTAGAAGAGATACATGAGGATAAACCCTTCCATTGCCAATGAAGCCATACATTCCAGCATCAGAAAACAAATGCAGGCATGCCGCAACCAACTTTAGTGGAATATCAACATTTTCCAAGCTGAATGACTAATGTCAACATCTGTTATGCACTGGCTAAAGTTCAGATAAAAGTGCTTCTAGCGGCTGTTCTTGAAACACTTTTATGCCTCCCAAATTTCATTTAAAATAAAAAATTGCACCTTAAATTATCAGTTGATATGATTAGAAGAAGGAATCACTGGTGTAAAGGGCTGTTAGAGCACCCACCTACTCTAATGATGAGTGAACCATGTGTTCAATGCAGAGCCGTAACTAGACTTTTTGGTGCCCTGTGCCAGAGAGAGCATTGGCGCCCCCCATCCCATTTTTTAAATAGGGACATAAGATAGTGCACCTGAAAAAGGGCCATGGCCTAATTGGGAAGGGCCAGGGAAGAGATAGGGGAGGCCAGGAGATTCTTGAGATGAAAGAAGAGGAAGGTACAACTGACAATGATAATAAACAGGAAAATTGACAGGCCCAAACAGCGCCCCCAGTCCTGTGGTGCCCTGTGCCATGGCACAGGTCGCACCACCCTAGTTACACCCCTGATTCAATGTGTTCACTTCTAAATATAAAAACTGTATTGGCGTGACTGGGAATTTTACACCAAGAAAAGTAAATGAAGAAAGGCATGTGCAATTAGGGATGGTTTTAAGAGAACAATCTTAAAGTTAAAAAAAATAAAAAGGAGCATACTTGCCCACTCTCCCTGAGTGTCAGGGAGACTCCCTGAAGGAGCATACCTCCCAACATTAATGATGTTCTGGTTGGGAAACAGGCGCATGCCAAAGGTGGGCACCTGGAAAAAGGGGGCATGGTCTTGCAGCAAAGAGGGGCATATCCACATTGGCAAATGCCGTGCCTGTGAGTCATTCACCCCTTTTTCATTATGCTGGGGGCATACAGAGCACTCTGGGCGCTGCTGGGCACACCCCCAGTACTTCTCTCCGCTGAATAGACATTGCGTGCATGTACATGGCATTTATTTATTGCTTGGTCTACTAAGCAGGAGAGAGGGGGCCTCTCAAACAACGTCTTCCACCCCCCACTGTGGAACACTGAGGCCCGCTGGTGGGACAGTGCTCAAAAAGAGGGATTGTCCCGCCAAAATCGGGATGAAAGAATGATGACCTCTCTGATCCCTTGTAGATTAGAGAAATCTTGTAAATGCCAGGCTGGGTGTGTGCAACACAGAGTGATGATCAGTGGCGGCTGCTCCCACGGGGATTCAGTGCCCACTAAATCTACCATAGGGGAACTGGGTACCAGATAACAGACTAACTGTGTGAACTAGCCAATGGGAGTCTGGGCTTGGCCAGATAGACCACTGAGGCCGCAGATTGCCCTGTCTTGGCAGATGCAGCAGTCATACACAGCACTGATCCCCTGTGCGCTTACAGACTTTAGGCAACAGGGACACAGGGAAGGACCTGTGCAGAGTCATGCACAATTACATCATGGCGCCATTCATATATGGTCCACAAACAGTATGGACCTGGTGACGCAGCCTGGGGAGCTGCGAGGATCACTGCTGTGGCAACCTAGTCTGTGCCACTGATTAGAACATCCTGAAGATGCAGCAATCAACGCTGCACTTACCGGTGTGCCATGACATCAGGCACTAAGTTGGCAGGCCGGCACAGGGTGCTATTTAGCCCTGTTATGGCATTGCTAGACAGACTACAAGTTTCACTGAATCTCTTAAGTGAAAAGAATTTAACACAATATCTGCAGGGTAAAAATCTGAACATGACAATTCTGCACAAATTAAAGTGTGATTGTTATTTGTTTTCTGACTTTAAACAGATTGAAAAAAGCAAACAAACAGTGAATGCACCATGTGCGAAAGCTAGGGCAACCTCCCAGTGGTTTTATCAATACTAAATAAAATAGAGGCAAATGAAAACAATTCCAATAAATACTCCACATCTCTGCAACCTCCCAGGATCTTGTGCCTACACTAATCAATAAATCGCTCCTCTAAGCACTTGACTGAGGACTTGAAAATAAAGATAATTTACTGTTACAAAGCAGGGAAGGGCTATAAATGCATCTAAATGCTTCCAACCACAGTAATTCCATCCTCAGAAGCATAAGAAATTGAAGAGAGTTACAGAAGTTAAGGCAACATCTGGAAGGCCCAGAAAATCTTTGATACAACTGCTGGTAAACTAGTCAGATAAGCATAATGTTTAGCTGACACTGGAGTTGTGGTCCATGATAACAATCTCCATTAAATAATTGTCAGAACGAAACATTTCCTGCAACCTCGTCAGGAACGCCAATATCAGATGTATGCAGAACAAGTCATATGCTTTAAGAAAGTTGTGGAAAGGATTACATGCAAATGTAACTTTTTGGGCTCTTTTTGGCCACAAAAGAAACCTTTGGAAAAAAGTGGGTGACCAGTTTGGGGCTGGTTAATGTGATGGCAGGGGGTGTGTCCCTGCAATGGCATTACAACCCCGACTGGCTCAGCCAGGTGCTGATTAATTGGAAATAGGGGGGACCCCATGCCGTTATTTTTCCCCGATTTTCCATGACAAGAACTGGCTGAAATGTCCAGGGCTGGTTATGCTAATGTATCCATGTTTTTCAGTTTGTAAAAAACAGTTTACCGTACAATAATGTTTTTGTGCTACAGTATTTGCAGGCAGGGCTGCCATCAGAAATTGTGGGGCCTGGGACTGACAAAATAGGTAGGGCCCCCCCTCCCATGCCTCTATCTTATCCCTACAACAACAAACCTCCTATTTCTCTTTAAGATTGTGATCTGCTTTTTTATTATTCTTCTATGGCTGGTCTTTCTGTCCTCTTTTCTGCAATGCAATCTTCGCTCACTTGGCGTTCTAGGGCATGGTATAGCGTTGTGCCACTCCACCCCTATATGTCAAATATAGGTGAAACGCAGCAGGCCTGCAGGAACAATCCCAGAGGGCCAATGCACAGGTAAGGCTTGTTTTCTCCCAGTGACCAGTGTCCTCCCCAGTGGCGTAACTTCGTCCCAATCAACTGGAGACAAGAAAGATATTGGTGCCCCCTCTCCCTCACGACTGGATTGCATTTTAACTGTTCCCAGTTTTTAACACTAGGTAAGAATCACTGCAAGAAGATTGTGGTACCTTCCATCCTCAGGTGTCTCCACGTCGCTTCTTACCGCATGCCAGCAGCGTGCCATCTCCATCACCTTCAGCAGCAGAAGAGGCAGATGAGGAAGGTAAGGGGTAAAGTGGGCAGAAGTGGATGAAGAAAGAGGGAGGTGGGAGAAGGTGCAGGACAAGAGGAACAGCAGTTTGTGAAGACACAGGGTGGGTGGTTGTGGGTAAATGGTGTGTGTGTGTGTGTGTGTGTGGATATATATTAGGAGTAGTAATGTGGATGACACAGGCAAAAGAGGAAAAGGAAAGGGCAGACACACATAAGGATGATAAGAGACACATTAGGGCCTGGACATGGAGACATACACACTGGGGACTGGGGGGATGACATGGTGACATGCATTGGGGCCTGGGGGGTGACATTCATACTGGGGCTGGGGGGACATGGTGACAAACACACTGCGCCTGGGGAGACAGAGACACACATTGAAGCCTGGGGGGTTAGGGAGACACACTAGGGCCTGGGGGGACATGGAGATATACACTGGGAGAGGGGTCAGGGAGACACACTGTGGCCTGGGGGGACATGGTGACGCACACCTGGGGGGACATGGAGATATTCACTGTGGCCTGGGGGGTCAGAGAGACACACTGTGGCCTGGGGGTATGACATGGAGATACACATTGGAGTTTCGGGGGGGGGGGGGGGTGACTTGATGACACATATACTGGGGTGGGGGACATGGTGAAACAAAAACTGGGACCTGGGAGGGGGCACAGAGATAGTCACACTACAGTTTGAGGGGGTGACATTTAGACAAACACATTGGAGGAAGCAGGGCCGAGCAGGTGGCAGAGGAGATCAGCACAGGGGGTGCAGCATGTGTACAAGAAGAGCTGCGCTCCTTATGAAAGCAGAGACCAGGGTCCTCTGCCTGCAAGATGCTGCTGTTTGTGAGTGCTTAATGGGGACACCTCCATTGGCGCTCCCCATCAGTTCTGAGCTGTCCCGACTCCCGCGGCCCGCCGCCCTGATAGCCAGCATTGTTGGGTTGGGGAGAAGGAGGGGCGGGCTAAGCAATCCATCACTGCTGCGCCTGCCTCCACTTCCAGTCTGCAGCGCACTCGCGCGTGGCTCCCGCTCCTCCAATAGCACATCCCCACATGCAGGTACTGCAGCACATCTCTGCCCACTGCATATGGACCGCCCACCTGGCTGCCGTATGGACACTCATGAAGAAGGATAGCTGGGAGCCGGCTTCCGGTGCATAGGGCTCCTCTACACCCGAAGCCAGCCCCCAGCTATCCTTCTTCATGAGTGTCCATACGGCAGCCTGGTGGGCGGGCCGGGGGACGATCATAGCAGAAACAATGGAAGAGAGGTGCCTCCTTCAGATCTGGCATCCCGGCAGCAAGGTCGGGCCCCCTTCTACTCCGGGCCCGGGACTCTAGTCCCGGCAGTCCCCCCCTGATGGCGGCCCTGTTTGCAGGCCACACTTGTTGAATGGCCCTAGGCCTAGAGAGCAATAGGGCCTTCCATTTCTGTGTTTCTGATGCAGCAGCCATTTTGTTTTCATATCTTCTCTAAAAGCATGTATTAAAAAGGTGTGATTAACTGCATACAGTATATTATGTTGTACCTTATTAAGTAAAAGTATTATCATTAATTCTTAAAATTGGTGTTTGTGTGTAATTATTTCAGTTTTTAAGTGCGTCTGAGACTAATCACGTGAATCTGTCATTGCGAGGGATAGTACTGTACAGTAAGGGTTGTTGCACCGCTACTAATACACAATACGGCGGGCAGCAGTGGAGCTGCCGGTCCCAGGTGTCCTTCCCCTCTCCGTCAGTTGCAGTGTATTCCGGGGCAGATTGGGCCATCAGGACACCGGATAATTTCACGCTGCTCCAGCCTTCTCTCTTCTCAGCAGCGGCTGACAGCCGCGCTTAGGGAACTGCTCCCTGTCAGCAGCAGTGGAGGCGAGGGCTGAACATCCCAGTCTGGTCACGGTGACTGACCCGCCCCCTTCTCAGTCACAATATGCAGCTCTGCTAAAGTGCTGTGCTGCTGTGGGACACGCTCCTCCTCCATGGCGGCCACGCGGCGTGGGTGTAACAAGCCTGTGCTGCAGTGCTTACATATGTAAACAAATGACGAGCCAGTGCAGGGCAGAGGGCACCACACTACACTTATCAGGGTATATGTGCTGCTCATCAGCCCTCCACTTCCTGATGACCTGCTCCTTGACTGCTGTTATAACAGGAGGAAAGAAAAAAGAAAAAAACAGGTACCATGGGGTACTGTGTGTATTGGAGGGTAATATGGGGGCACTGTGTGTACTGGGGGGTAATAGGGAGGTAATGGGTGTGAAGTGGGGGTGCTGTGTACTGGTGTAATATTGGAGGTGTTGTGTGTACTGGGGGGCAATATGTGGGCATTGTGTGTACTGGGGAGCAATATGAGGGTGCTGTGTGTACTGGGGGGGTAATATGAGGGTGCTAATGTGAATAAGGGGCAATACTTGTGGCGTAATTTGAATTGGGGTACTATAGTGTGGCGATGCCCCTTCCCTATGAGACCATGCCTCTTTTTTGGCCCGCGCACCTGCGGCATGCACTGTCCCTTTTTACGATGGGGGCACCAAAGCGCTTTCTGGCACAGGGCACCAAAATATCTAGCTATATCTCTGACCCCAACAGTAGTGAACAGGAATTCATCTTACTGTAGTGTAAGTCAGTACATGACATAGAGTACAGTAAGCTCTATCGTGCATGATCTAACAATTTTCATATTACTAGATTGGGCGCAATAGCAGAAGATGCTTGCAGTACGGATCAGGGAGATTCATGCTCCAAGTATCGGTGAATAAAACAAATCACAGATGCATGCACGGATCAGTGCGTTCCGTGTTGCAAGCAGCTAAAGTATGATAACAAAAAGTCAATAAGACACGCTTGCATAGACGGATCAGTGAGATCTGTCCATGCATCTGTGATAAAAAAAAAGTATAGTATACAAGTATAAACAAAATATATGAATGCCTGCCCTCTAACCCCCACCCCCCCTTCCTTAAAGCACAACCAACCCCGGGCTTTTCAGAGCTGGTCCTGGTTTTGGATATACAGCGGACAAAAAGTGTAGGGGTCCGCTGTATTATCCATAACCAGCACCAAGCTCATTCTAGCGGGGGAGTAATTCCACAAGCAGGGGAACCCTTTCCCGACGCCTATCATTATCCCTACATCGGGATTCCGACACCTTGCATACCGAACGAAGGTAAGCCGGGCAGCGGGTGCGGACAGCTGCATGGGGAGAGGGTTAGGTAATGGCATCCTGGGTGGGACTTAGGGTTAGGCACCCCCCCGGGAGGGTTAGGGTCAGGCTAGGGGAAGGGGGGATAGGGTTAGGCACACCCGAGGGGGGAGGTTAGGGTTAGGCACCCCCCAGGAGTGTTAGGCTTAGTGTGCTTGGAGGGGGGCCTAGGTTTAGGCACTTACGGGGGGAAGTTAGGGTTAGGCACTAGGAGGGGGAGGTTAGGGTTGGGCACCCCTAAAGGAAGGTTGAGGTTGGGGAAGAGGGGGGGGGAGGGTTAGGTAGGGATAGTACAAATACTTACCCTGTCGGGATCTTTTAGTGCCGGTCTTCCGGTGTTGGGATTTGCACCGCCGGTCTTAGGTCATACTAGGGGTGTGCACCGGCCACTTTTCGTGTTTTGGTTTTGGATCTGGATCTTTCTTCGTGTTTTGGATCTGGATTGGTTTTGCCAAAACCACCCTTCCGTGTTTTGGGTTCTGGGTTTTGTGTTTTGGATCTGGATTTTTTCTTAAAAAATAAAAAAAAAACGCTAAAATCACATAAAATGGGCCTTTTTTTGTTCCTACGCTATTAATAACCCCAATAACATTAATTTCCACTCATTTCCACTCTATTCTGAACACCTCACACCTCACAATATTGTTTTTAGGCCAAAAGGTTGCACAGAGGTAGCTGGATGACTATGCTAAGCGACACAAGTGGGCGGCACAAACACGTGGCCCATCTAGGAGTGGCACTGCAGTGGCAGACAGGAAGCCAATCAGCGTTATGGTGCCCATTTGCATGTAGCACGAACCCGGGAGATCCGTGCTACATGCATCTGTGTGATTAGCACAGAGCAATGACAGGTCCATGAGACCAGTCTGTGCTGCTGTGGTAAAAAAAAAAAAACCTGTGTAAAAAAAGAAAAAATGGCGTGCACCCCCCCAAAAAAGAGCAACCAGCCCCGGGCATTAGTGACCCAGTGCTGGGTGTGCTTAAATACAGGGGACAAACGACGTAGGGGTCCCCTGTACTTAAGCACAACCAGCACCGGGCTAGTCAGAACCAGCGCTGGTTGCCAAAATACAGGGGACAAACGACGTAGGGGTCCCCCGTATTCTGCGCAACCAGCTCTGGGCTCTGATCCGGTCCTGGTTCTGGAAATACAGGGGAAAAAAATTAGTAGGGTTCCCCTGTATGTTCCAGAACCAGCACTGGACTTTTTCTAGCGGGGGGCTGATGCCACAGCCAGGGGAGCCCTTTCACCGGGCCCCCCAGCCGCAGCATCAGCCCTGACCGCTAGTCAGCCCAGGCCGGGGATCCCTGGAGAGCTGGGGACCCCCCCAATAAAGGGGTCACCCTCTCCAGGGCACCCCAGGCCCAGGCTGATAGCCCGGGGCTATCCCCGCCACCCCTGGTGGCGGTGGGTGGCAGGTTGATTGTGTGGTGTGGTGTAAATAAAGAATATCAAACATTGTCTTTACAAGTAGAACTGCAAGTCCCAGCTAGCCTGTCCCGCATGCTGGTACTTGGAGAACCACAAGTACCAGCATGCAGGGCATTAAGGGCCCACTAGTACCTGTAAAAAAAATGTTTAAAAAACCACAGGACACACACACCGTGACAGTATAAGACACACACACACACTAAGACACACACACACACACTAAGACACACACACACACACTAAGACACACACACACACACACACACACACACACACACACACACACACACACACACACACACACACACACACACACACACACACACACACACACACACACACACACACACACACACACACCTATGTAACATCGTTCACTTGTCCGGTAAAGTATCCATAGGGGACCTGTAAAAAAAAAAACATACTCACCATCTCCTATGCGAGGTTCTGTCCTCTTCGTTCCAAAGTAGGCATCCCCGGACTTGGCAAAAAAACAAAACGAAAACGCGATCCACGAACTTAGTACCGTTCTATAGAACGGTACTTCCCGAATGAGAGCTTAGCGGCGGGGTATCACCATGGAAACCCCGCTGCTAAGCATTCATTCGCTGAGAGAGGTCATCTTCCGTCTCTCAGCCAATGAACGGCTCCCTCCATTGTAGTCAATGGTGGGAACCGCAGGGTAAACTTTAATAACCTTGCGGCTCCCACCATTGACTACAATGGAGGGAGCCGTTCATTGGCTGAGAGACGGGAGATGACCTCTCTCAGCGAATGAACGCTTAGCAGCGGGGTTTCCATGGTGATACCCCGCCGCTAAGCTCTCATTCGGGAAGTACCGTTCTATAGAACGGTACTAAGTTCGTGGATCGCGTTTTCGTTTTGTTTTTTTGCCAAGTCCGGGGATGCCTACTTTGGAACGAAGAGGACAGAACCTCGCATAGGAGATGGTGAGTATGTTTTTTTTTTCACAGGTCCCCTATGGATACTTTACCAGACAAGTGGACGATGTTACATAGGTGAGTATGTGTACGTGTGTGTGTGTGTGTGTGTGTGTGTATGTTTAATAAACTTATACTGTCACGGTGTGTGTGTCCTGTGTTTTTTTTTTACATTTTTTTACAGGTGAACTACAGGTACTAGTGGGCCCTTAATGCCCTGCATGCTGGTACTTGTGGTTCTCCAAGTACCAGCATGCGGGGCAGGCTAGCTGGGACTTGCAGTTCTACTTGTAAAGACAATGTTTGATATTCTTTATTTACACCACACCATCAACCCGCCACCCACCGCCACCAGGGGTGGCGGGGATAGCCCCGGGCTATCAGCCTGGGCCTGGGGTGCCCTGGAGAGGGTGACCCCTTTATTGGGGGGGTCCCCAGCTCTCCAGGGATCCCCAGCCTGGGCTGACTAGCGGTCAGGGCTGATGCTGCGGCTGGGGGGGCCCGGTGAAAGGGCTCCCCTGGCTGTGGCATCAGCCCCCCGCTAGAAAAAGTCCAGTGCTGGTTCTGGAACATACAGGGGAACCCTACTAATTTTTTTCCCCTGTATTTCCAGAACCAGGACCGGATCAGAGCCCAGAGCTGGTTGCGCAGAATACGGGGGACCCCTACGTCGTTTGTCCCCCGGTATTTTGGCAACCAGCGCTGGTTCTGACTAGCCCGGTGCTGGTTGTGCTTAAGTACAGGGGACCCCTACATCGTTTGTCCCTGTATTTAAGCACACCCAGCACTGGGTCACTAATGCCCGGGGCTGGTTGCTCTTTTTTGGGGGGGGGCACGCCATTTTTTTCTTTTTTTACACAGGTTTTTTTTTTTTTTTACCACAGCAGCACAGACTGGTCTCACGGACCCGTCAGTGCTCTGTGTCAATGACACAGATGCAAGTAGCATGGATCTCCTGGTCCGTGCGTGCATCTGTGTCATTGAAATACACAGCAGCACAGACGGGTCTCACTGACCCATCTGTGCTCTGTGTCACTGTCAGTCACACAGATGCATGTAGCACGGATCTCACGAGTCCGTGCTACATGCAAATGAGCACCATAATGCTGATTGGCTGAGAGCCGTGACAGACGGCTCTGTCAGCCAATCAGCACTTTGCCCATTAAAGGCAAAGGCATTTTTTTTTAAATGGCCGCTCGAGGCAAAACCTCGAGATCCGACAGCAGATCTCGAGGTTTTGCCTCGGGAGAGGGATCCGGGGCAGACAGGGAGATCCGAGCTTGGGCTCGGATCGCCCCGGATCCCCGAAGTTCGGGTGGGTTCGGTTCTCAGGGAACCGAACCCGCTCATCCCTAGGTCATACCAATTCCATTGGCAGACAGAAAGATCCCAGGAATTGAGGACATGGGATGATTTGTGGCCCCCACAGTTCTTCGCTGTAGCTTTCTATTTGATCAGTCCAGCAGACGCTATAACCCCTCACTGGACCTGACATCCAGCTTCATGATCGCCAAGTCCTCCCTTTGATCTCCAGGCACAGCCTTTTAAAGTCTTTGGTTCCCATCCTCAAATGCAATATATTCTTCTCCTGACAACTTATTTAGAGTTTTTTTCTGCAGCAGTTGCGTCTGTCATCGGTTGCACCATCAAAACTTGATCCAGCCCTATATCAGGTGCAGTTTCTCCATATTATGGCATCTTTAGAGGCAGCCGCTTTCAGCAACATGCCCGCCTCTGTATAGCCAATCCCCCACCTTGTTACTGTCTAGGCATACCCATGGAAATTCACAGACCCCGAGTACAATTCTGTACTGTAGCTGAATGCTGACAATTGGTATGCAAACGCTCTGGGACTGAGACGCACACACAGACTTAAAAAGTCGGCCAACTGCGTGCTGCATCGACACTGCATATGACTCAAAATCAGGCCCTTTATGAGAACTAGGTGTATCCATTGTGGGGTGTAGGTAACTAGAAACTAACTTTGGGGTTCCGAGTATATCCGAATCCCAGCTTGGATCAGTTTGGGCTTCAGAGTAGAACGTCTTAACTCAGGTCTTCTCGCCAAGGTCAGAACTCGGATCTAAACACTGGACGTTGCGCATTTTGATTGCATTTAAGTCCCTCCCTCATGATTTCAGGTGCTGTGAGGTGGTCCAAATTGACTAGAAATCAATGTTATTGATGTTAGTAATACTATAGGAACAAAGACGGGTCCAAGTTTCATGATTTTAGCTGTTTTTATTAATTTTTAAAGAAAACCAAAAGTCTGAAATCGAACCAAAACACTTGAGGGTGGTTTTGCCAAAACCAAAACACAGGGGTCCTCGCACACCTCTATAGGTAACCCCTGGTTTCATCACATTTACCTTGAATAGGAGATAGTAAGGATCATTTAGGAATCCCTTGCACATAAGAAAGAGTACTGTCATGGTCTGGTTATTTTGTAAATCCGGCTCGGGACCCTTTAATATGACTGACGTGTATAGGAAACGAGATGTCTTGATAATACTTTGGCTCATGGGTATGAACAGGAGCTTAGGTACACTAGTGACAGTGTAGGAACCACAGACTTGTGATATGCAAGGATACAGGCCTGGAACCAGAGTGAACAGACCAGATCCACTTGACAACCCCTCCCCTGTTGACCTGTGAAAGCCAGTAAGGCCAGGAATATACTCCAGGATTAAGAGTAACTCCTGGAACTCAGAACTGGTAGATAGGAACTCAGAACTCAAGCCAGGAATCATAGTCTTATGTAGTCAGAGTACACCTTGCGGAAGCTGTAACTCTGGTACTGCTCTGAAGCAGGACCTGGAACTAGAACTAGTGAAAAACTCATAGACTGAGAGTCAGGATAAGAAATACAGCTTTCTGAACACCTCAGTGTACAGACCGTATACTTCACACTAGGGATGTGCGCCGGACCATTTTTGCCGGATTTGGATTTGGTTCTAATTCATCGTCCGGCTTTGGATTTGGATTTGGATTTGCCAAACTGCGGTGACTGGCTTTGGATTTGGATTTGGATTTTTTTACAAAAATTGACAAAAAAAAGCTAAAATCACATAAATTGGTCTTTTTTTTCTTCCTAGAGTATTATTAACCTCAATAACATTAATTTCCAGTCAATTTAGACCATATCACAGCTTATAATATTGTTTTCAACATTATTGGCCAAAGGTTGCAGTGAGCTGACTGGTTACTAAGCGACAAAGCAGCGGCACAACGACACAGACACCACAGTATAAAGCACATCTATGACACATTGCCACACAGCAGTGGCAGAAATGAAAAGTAGTGCACCCACCCAGTGGGGTACGGCCAGCAGAGTCATAGTACTTGTTTACAAAGTGGGCTACGGCCCTAGGAGTCACAGTGCACAATCTTATTAGCATTACACCGCACATAGGGCCTGATTCACATTACACCATAAAGTAGTGTCTCTTATTTATGTTACGACACACAGTAGTGCCCCTTTTACACAATGCCCACAGTAGTGACCCTTTTACACAATGCCCACAGTAGCGGTGTCCCTTACACAATGTCCCCCAGCAGTGGTGCCCCCTATGCAGTCCCCTTAGTAGTAGGGTCCACTATACAGTGCCCCCAGTAGAATGCCCCCCAGTAGTATGCCCCCCATTAGCAGGCCCCCCCAGTAGTATGCCCCCCATTAGCAGGCCCCCCCAGTAGTATGCCCCCCATTAGCATGCCCCCCCTGTAGTATGGCTCCCCCTGTAGTATGGGCCCCCCTGTAGTATGGGCCCCCCCTGTAGTATGGGCCCCCCCTGTAGTATGGGCCCCCCCTGTAGTATGGGCCCCCCCTGTAGTATGGGCCCCCCCTGTAGTAGTAAGCCCCCCCAGTAGTATGGCCCCCCCCAGTAGCAGGCCCCTCAGTAGTATGGCCCCCCCAGTAGCAGACCCCCAGTAGTATAGCCCCCCCCAGTAGCAGGCCCCTCTGTAGTATGGCCCCCCCAGTAGTATAGCCCCGCCCAGTAGCAGACCCCCCCCAGTAGTGCAGACCCCCCCAGTAGTATAGCCCCCCCCCCCAGTAGCAGGCCCCTCTGTAGTATGGCCCCCCAATAGTGCGGCCCCCCCCAGTAGCAGACCCCCCCCAGTAGTATAGCCCCCCCAGTAGCAGGCCCCTCTGTAGTATGGCCCCCCCAGTAGTATTGCCCCCCCCCAGTAGCAGACCCCCCCCAGTAGTGCAGACCCCCCCCCCCAGTAGTATAGCCCCCCCCCAGTAGCAGGCCCCTCTGTAGTATGGCCCCCCAAGTAGTATAGCCCCCCCCAGTAGCGCCCCCGGACCTTTGACAAGTAAAAAAAATAAAACTTACCTGACTCCCCGCTCCCGCGCCGTCCGCTCTGTCACACGCTGAGGAGGGAGCCGGAAGACGGAGCTCATGTGTGAGCTCCAGCCGGCTCCCTCCGTGCAGCAGCCAATGAGAGTCTGTGTGACTCTCATTGGCTGCTGTGACAAACACACAGCTGCCGCTGGCGGCTGTGTGTCTGTGTAGGGCAAAGCGCTATCACTGCGCTCTGCCCTACACTTGAGGAGCCCTGATGTCGGATTCTCTAGTGAGAATCCGACATCAGGCGGCCGCCGTTCGGCCCCGAACGGGGATCCGAGTCAGGCGGTGAACACCCGAACAGGGTTCGGGTGGACTCGGATCCCCAATGTTCGGAGCGGTTCGGATTCCGCTCATCTCTACTTCACACTGAACCCTAGCCCTGGAACCAGCACGTTTCTCTGTACCAGCCCAAGACAATAGTACACAGTGCAGGGAAACCAATTCAAGTCAGCACAATAGTATAACCTATAAACCTGGACTACCACTAAGCATAAAGTACAACAGCATAATTAACTTGCATGCACTGACCCAGCGGTATAATGGAATGAAGATTGCAGCGGTACTCACTGGCTCTGTATGTAGAGCAGATAGGTAATAGTACACAGCGGCACATGGAAAACAGTATACTTGCTGGTTGAAGTGAAGTGGTTGGAGCAGGTCTGTATGCAGTGTGCAAGCTGTGGTGTGGACAGGTAACGGAGCACAGCGCCAGATGGGAGGCAGGTCTGTGTGCAGCGTGGAAGCTGCGGCGCTGACAGGGTACATTACACAGCAGCAAATGAAGAGCTGATGGTAGTAAACTCACTAGCAAGTCAGTATTCAGCATGGAAGCTCCGATGTCGGCAGGTGATGATACTCAGCAAATGGTAAATAGTAAAATCCACAAAGTAGTACATAGAGTCACAGAAGACACAATCACAGGACACAAGCGTAAGCCTGGAGCCTAGAACTATCCTGGCACGGAAACCTGTTGCTCAGATGAACTGGTTTAAATAGGAGGTGGTCAGCAGCCATTGGTCTAGCTGACCAGGTGAGCACACAGGTGCAGTCAGTTAATCACAGGGAGGCATCCCTGGGATGTTAGAAACAGAAGTGAATGAATGTCTGAGTCTAAAAGGTATGCTAAGACCCTTGTTTGTGACAAGTATGACTACCTTGTGCCTTCATTCTGGAGATGACCTTGTATATATACTATGTGCAACCTTTGCAAGTTGCCAGGTATTGCACATGGTTGAAAATTATATAAAGTCACCAAGTCCACCAACTTCGATATTTTCAACCTTTCCTTTTTTGTCCTCAAATACTACTTGGTTCAGGTCTTAAAGCAGTTGTGAGAGTGAGGGGACATTTTTATTACATCAGGGGTGAAGCTAGCCTTTCTGTCACTTGGGGCAAAGACTCCTAACGGCATCCTGTCCAGATAGTAGTCACGCTTTACCTATATGACCACCATATAATACACACAGCATTGTGACCTACATACAGATGTGTCCACATACATTTATCCTCTGTGCGCTACAAGTCGCGTTACACATAACGTGTGAGTGTTGTCTGACTAGGACTGAGCATCTTTTCATACAACTTTTTATCTTCACACAAGCGGCTCCTGCACTGCGAGTGCATCTGCATGTGAAATGCTACACTACAGTGACCACGGCTGTAACACTGTAACGTAGCATTTCGCATGCAGATACACCCGCAGTTGCACACAGAATATATATGCTGCATATAATTTTAATCAGCAGAAGCTGCTTGTGCATCCTATTGGCATCACTGTGCGAATTAGATACATTTGCATGAAAAGAAGCTCGGCGCTACCGCGTCGCGCCACGGCATGGGCTGTTTAACGCGCAAGGAGGCTAGATGTATGAGGATACATCTGTATACTACAGATGGCATTAGTGACTGTCATATACTAAAGACAGCATTACATACTGCCAAATACTATAGACAGCATTAGTGTCTGTCATATATTAAAGACAGCATTACATACTGCCAAATACTACAGACAGCATTAGTGTTCATCATATACTACACATAGCATAAGTGACCAATGTTATACAGATAGCATTAGTGACCGCCATAAAATACACACAGCATTAGTGACCGCCATATACTAAGACAACATTAATGACGACCATATAAAACAGACAGCATTAGTGACCTACATATACTACAGATAATATTAGTGACTGCCATATACTAAGACAACATTAATGACCACCATATAAAACAGACAGCATTAGTGACCTACATATACTACAGAGATATTAGTGACTGCCATATACTACAGACAGTATTAGTGTTCATCATATACTACAAATAACATTAGTGACCCCATGTAATACAGATAGCATTAGTGTCCACCATATACTACAGATGAGCATTAGTTACCCCATATAATACAGATAGCATTAGTGACCACCTTGTAATAGACAGCAATAGTGACTGCCATATACTGCAGACAGCATTAGTAACCGCCATATAATACAGACAGCATTAGTGTCCGCTATATAGTACAGACAAGCTTAGTGACCCCCATGTAGTACAGAAAGCATTAGTGACCACCATATATTACAGACAGCATTAGTGACTGCCATATACCAAGACAACATTAATGACCACTATATGCTACAGTCAGCATACAGTCAGCATTAGCGACCACCATATAAAACAACCAGCATTAAACTCCTAATTACATCTTTCAGCCTCATAAAAAAAATCCTAATTAGCCCCATTAATTCATTAACCCCTTATCACCCTTATTCTTAGTATTATTCTTAGTTTTACCTACTATTTACTATACCCTTCCACATACTCTAACTTACCTGTTGGAAATCTCCTCTGCTAAATCTATCCCTCTCCTGTTGCAGCCACACAGAGTGCCTAGGAAGCAGGATGCTGCTGCATGTTAGGCAGGTCTCGCCGAGGCTGCTGCTGTCAGTGAGTAGGAGGTGGGTCCATACATAGACAGGCAAGGGGAGACGGGCAGTGCATCTCCTGGGAGGGTATGACTGTAGACTGACCTCACACCCTCCCTGCTCGCTGGTATCGTAGCTGAAGCAGTTGCAACTCCTGATCCCCTGCTGACGCCACCCTCCTTCCTGTCACTCAGGGCACATACCCGAACTAACCGAAGCTATGTCTCTATATTACATGACACTTTTATGTGTTTAAATATTTGCTAACATTTATCTTGCAATGCACTGAGGATACTACGTATATATATTTTCTAATTTTGCAAATCGTGAGCTATCTGAAACTGGAACTGTAGTATATAGACCAGAGGAAACTAGTGTGATATGCTATCATGACCTGATTAAGAGTTTATGGCGCTCTAGGCTAATACACTTGTAGCGCCCCCTGTAATGATGCTAAACACATACCACATTTGGCCTGATTCAGAGGTGCACAACATTGCAGCCGCGACAGCATCTCTTGCCGAAGAGCGTCTGTGTCTTTATGCTAAGGCCGCAACCGGTGGTATTCATACAGTGATGTCCACCAGCTGCGTAGTCACATCATCATGGCTATTGCTAGTCCCTTTAAGAACTTCCCCCAACACCCAATAAGTTTCTTCAATAGAGCTGTGCGGCCTCCGCCAACATGGATTGAATTAGGTCTTTATTTTATTCCACGGCTAGCCCAGAGTTCTGAAGCCCTAGGCTGAAGCCTAATCAGCCTAATGGTTCATCAGGCACTGTATGCTAAAAGAAATACGCCTGCCAATACCTTCCCCTATTAATCCTCATGGCAGCGGAAGCATTTCAGTCTCTAGAACATCACAGCACTGTGAGGCATCTCAAACATTGAAGAGGCTATGGGAGGGATGTATAAAGCATTGCATCAGCAATGCCGTACATACTGCAAACCATCGGGTACAAACTGGTGATAATATCGCTGGTATGTACCTAGAAAATCGCAAAGGACACCTCTCCTGGTATGAGCTGTCCTTTGCTATAGAGGGACTTCCAGGTTTATGACGCAGAAGTCCCTCTGGCGTCCTTCTGCGCATGTTCAAAAGGACACGCGCCATGGGGGTGATGGGAGGCATCCCAAAAAGAAGCCCATAGGCTTCTATTGGGTAACGCCATCTAGAGATGCCATTACCCAATGGGTCAAAGCACTGGAATGCATCGCATTCCAGTGGTTAGTACACATGAAAAATGCTGTAAAACCCCTGAAAACTGCATTTTCGGGGGGTTTTACTGCATTTTTGAGCTTAGTACATCCCGACCTATACGTAATGATCTTATATATTTGGATTTTCTGAATATTGTACTCAGAGCCTGACCAGAGACAACATCTGTGTGGATTTCATTGTTGTCATCTTTAAGAAACTTTCTCATAATGAAGTTTATGCCTTATTAAGTTGTTCCTCCCAAGAGCTTCAAAGCTGCTTGTAAAAATCAATCACTGCAATACCTTGAGTTGTTAAACCAGTCTGAAAGTAACCATACTGTAATAACCCATCTATATGATGAGCTTCAGTTCCTCTCTGCTCCCTATAATTAAGAAATGGTTTAAGAGTGATAAAGAGATTTATAAAACGGAAATTCAATTTGGAAGGAACATGAAACATCTGATTGATGTTTCCTAATACTTTTCTGCTTTAAACCCATTTTACCTCTGTATAGTAGAGATGTATTTACTGTTTGTCACTGTGTGATATTTTTGTATGAGCACACTGAGGGCCTGATTCAGACCCGCTCGCAAGCGCATAGCGCTCGCAAGCGGGTCGATGGCCGGGCAGTGCGCACGCGCGAGCCCCGGAGCGAGTGAGAAATTCACTTGCTCAGGGGCTCGCTACAAACGGGGCGGCTGTCGATGTTGATCGACATCTCGCCCCGTTTTGTAGGCGGGTCGGGGGGTGGCTTGCCAAACGGAGGCGTTCCCAAAGGAACGTCTGCCGTTTGGGGCGGCCCTACTGACATCACGAGTGATGTCAGTAGTGAGCTTCCGGCTCTATTAGAGCCGGAAGTTCACTGGGGCTTGCGGCAGACGAGACCCTACCACAAGGGTCTCATCGCAAGCCCGATGGTCACCCACAGCTTAGCAAGCGGCCAGAAGGCCGGACAAAAAAAAAACGCCCTTCAGACCTGCGAGCTGCCTCCGGCAGTGAGCGGGTCTGAATCAGGGCCTGAGCCTTTAGATCAAATTCTATTTGCAATGTAATCCGTTTTTTCTTTGAGCTGTAGTCTAGAACCTATAGCAATGAATAGCCTTGCTCACAAGTGTTGCTGCAGAGTGCAGCGTATACAAGTGTGCAGACTGAGGGCGGGATGTAATAAGCATCGCATCCGCGATTCGGTACATCCCTAGCATTCCCTCTAGGTTGTTTTAGCGGGGCACCACACCCTGCCCTGTTTCTAAAGGGCAAAAAGCACCTTGCTCTCCGGCGCGGTGCTGAAATAGCCTGCGGGTACCCTCCCCACCCATGGGTCGCAGCATCCCCCGGGTGGGGAAAACTGCGGTGTAGCAGTCCCCGCTGGTGAATGGATGCCGGGCCCATGCGTCCAGCATCCATTCACACTGATAGCGGCGCTTAGGGGCGGCCCGGGATGTCCAAAAAGTGCCCGGCACACCCCCAAGAGTGACGAAAAGGGGGACACGTCTAAAAGACATACCCCCTTTTACTTGGTCACACCCCCTGCCCGGCGCCGGACCCGGACCTAGAGTGAACACTACATCCCGCCTCTCAACGGGTACATACCGCGGTCAATTACCGCAGTATGTACCTAGAATATCGCAAAGGACAGCTCTCCCGATAAGAGCTGTCCTTTGCGATGCCCCCAGACAGCGGGACTTCCGGGTTTAACACCCAGACGTCCCTCTGCCATCCTTCTGTGCATGTGCAGATGGACGCCAGCTGCTGGGAGAGATCCGATTGGATCCCTCTCAGGGGGAGCATCCCGGAAAGAAGCCCACCTCAAGATGGCGTTACCCACCAGGGCGAAGCACTTTGAACATATGGGGTGTGCGGTAAAACCCCCCAAAACTGCATTTTCGCGGGTTTTACTGCATTTTTGTGTTTAGTACATCCCGTTCTGTATCTTGCACGTTTTCACATTTTTGCATACATAACTATGGGTGATACAGAATTGTACGCATTCCACTTGCTGGGTTTTAGCTGGGCTGCAGCAAGTGTTCTCACATAGGCAAAGCTCAGAGAGTGCACGTTGATGTTATTGCGTGCTATGCAGCGTTGGACAGGAGCAAAACTCATCTGTTTTCAGCATTGGCTGGTGCAAATGCGCACTGGTGAAAGCGGCTATCAAACTAAGGGGGTCATTCAGACCCGTTCGCGAGCAAAGGACGCTCGCAAACGGGTCGATGTTCCCCCACTGCGCATGCGCACGACGGAGGGAGCTCCGTCGTGCGCATGCACGAGACCCGGACTGCGACAGCCAAGCTGTCGCTCTGGGTCTCACCACCAAAGGGGGCATGCTGTCGATGTTGATTGACAGCACGTCCCCTTTGGTGGGCGTGCCTGCCAGACGGAGGCGTTCCCATGGGAACGCCTACCGTCTGGAGCCGGCCCCACTGACATCACTAGTGATGTCAGTGGGAGTGATGTTGGCTCTGAGCCAAAATCACTCCAGGGCTTGCGGCAGCGAGACCCTACCGCAGGGTCTCCGTCGCAAGTCCGATGGTCGCGATGGTCTTGACCATCGCGACCATCATCATGGACGCTCGCATATGCTGTGGGTGGTCACCCACAGCTATGCGAGCGTCCAAGAGGACGCTCCATTTTCATGGAGGAGGGCCCTGATTCAGAGCGAGCGCTCTGGTCAGAGCGTCCGGCTCTGAATCAGGCCCTAAGCATAGGGAGAGCGGCGGGTGCACTGCAGACTCTGCACAGCCACTTCTGCGCAATACCGTCCATCTCAGCAACCAGGTTCTTATTTCTTAATTTAGAATCTGTGTCGCAAAGTCTCTTGTACTGTCCTGGGCATTTAAGATATTTGTTGCAGAGGAGATGGTATAAGGTAGCAGATAAAGCACAATGCTGTGTCGTGCGATGCGTATATTGGCTTACTCATATCAGTCTGCCTTGTACCTTTAGTTACAATATTCATGGAGAGCCTAATGGAGCTGTATAATGTGGTGATTGTGGTCGATGATCAGCAGCTTTGACCAATGGTTTTAAAGCATTGACACAAATAAATAATAAGCAAGCCTGGTTTAGCATTTATTTCTGTTGCTGTTTTAAATCCATCGGTCAAAGCCACTGATCAATGGTTGCTTCGATAAGCTGATGTTTAGTAAATAGTACCTCCAACCATTTCTTTTTATAGTTTCTATAATGAGTTTTAGTGAATTCTTTAGTAAGTGGAATACCAAGGGTAATGTGTGCAGAATGAGGGGTCATTTTTTTTTTTTGTTGATTTTAGCAATAAAGTTACAAATTAAAAAAAATAAAAACTTTATCCAAAAACGTCATGTTTCATGCATTTCAATTAATAGATCCCAAACCTGTTCTTATACACCATTTTATATTATTCATAATTTACTTATTTATATGTTCTTATTATTCAGAATAATTTTATAGTAGGACTATTTTAAGCTTTGGATAATAATTTCCCTATTTGAGCCAACCACAGACCTGTTAATTTTCCTAAACAATGTGTGAGTCCCGTCTCCTGGGCGTATATATTTACTATAGTGCGGGTTTTTTAGAAGTGGAGATGTCCATAGCAACCAATCAGATTCTACTTAACATTTATGTAGTGCCTTCTAGAAGATAATAGTTAAAATCTGATTGGTTGCTATGGGCATCAAGGGCACTGCGAGCGATCTCACAACATCGCAGATGTATGTAGACCATCGGGTTTGCATTAGGGATGTGCGTCGGACCATTTTTGCCGGATTTAGATTTGGTTCTAATTCGTCGTCCGGCTTTGGATTTGGATTTGGATTTGCCAAACTGCGGTGACTGGCTTTGGATTTGGATTTGGATTTTTTTACAAAAATTGACAAAAAAAGCTAAAATCACATAAATTGGTCTTTTTTTTCTTCCTAGAGTATTATTAACCTCAATAACATTAATTTCCAGTCAATTTAGACCATATCACAGCTTATAATATTGTTTTCAACATTATTGGCCAAAGGTTGCAGTGAGCTGACTGGTTACTAAGCGACAAAGCAGCGGCACAACGACACAGACACCACAGTATAAAGCACATCTATGACACATTGCCACACAGCAGTGGCAGAAATGAAAAGTAGTGCACCCACCCAGTGGGGTACGGCCAGCAGAGTCACAGTACTTGTTTACAAAGTGGGCTACGGCCCTAGGAGTCACAGTGCACAATCTTATTCGCATTACACCGCACATAGGGCCTGATTCACATTACACCATAAAGTAGTGTCTCTTATTTATGTTACGACACACAGTAGTGCCCCTTTTACACAATGCCCACAGTAATGACCCTTTTACACAATGCCCACAGTAGCGGTGTCCCTTACACAATGTCCCCCAGCAGTGGTGCCCCCTATGCAGTCCCCTTAGTAGTAGGGTCCACTATGCAGTGCCCCCAGTAGAATGCCCCCCAGTAGTATGCCCCCCATTAGCAGGCCCCCCCAGTAGTATGCCCCCCATTAGCATGCCACCCAGTAGTATGCCCCCCATTAGCAGGCCCCCCCAGTAGTATGCCCCCCATTAGCATGCCCCCCAGTAGTATGCCCCCCAGTAGTATGGCCCCCCCAGTAGTATAGCCCCCCCAGTAGTAGGCTGCCCCAGTAGCAGGCCCCCCCCAGTAGTAGGCTGCCCCAGTAGTAGCCCCCCCTGTAGTATGGGCCCCCCCTGTAGTATGGCCCCCCTGTAGTAGGCTGCCCCAGTAGCAGCCCCCCCCCAGTAGTAGTAAGCCCCCCCAGTAGTATGGCCCCCCCCAGTAGCAGGCCCCTCAGTAGTATGGCCCCCCCAGTAGCAGACACCCCCCAGTGGTATAGCCCCCCCCCAGTAGCAGGCCCCTCTGTAGTATGGCCCCCCCAGTAGTATAGCCCCCCCCAGTAGCAGACCCCCCCCAGTAGTGCAGACCCCCCCAGTAGTGCCCCCGGCCCTTGCACAAATAAAAAAATAAAAAATAAAAACTTACCTGTATCCCCGCTCCTGCGCCGTCCGCTCTGTCACACGCTGAGGAGGGAGCCGGAAGACGGAGCTCATGTGTGAGCTCCAGCCGGCTCCCTCCGTGCAGCAGCCAATGAGAGTCTGTGTGACTCTCATTGGCTGCTGTAACAAACACACAGCTGCCGCTGGCGGCTGTGTGTTTGTATCTGTGTAGGGCAGAGCGCTATCACTGCGCTCTGCCCTACACGCGAGGAGACCTGATGTCGGATTCTCTAGTGAGAATCCGACATCAGGCGGCCGCCGTTCGGCCCCGAACGGGGATCCGAGTCAGGCGGTGAACACCCGAACAGGGTTCGGGTGGACTCGGATCCCCAATGTTCGGAGCGGTTCGGATTCCACAGAATCCGAACCGCTCATCTCTAGTTTGCATACATCTCTGAATTAGGCCCTCAGTTGGATTTCCACTTGTGTCTGAAGGGGTGTAACTGGGTGGTACCTGGATGTAGGCTAAGTTTAGGGAGGGCTGTTAATGAAACTGTGGGATAAGCAGACTTGTGGGTACGCGGAGATACACCCGTTTCCTGATGGATCTCACGCACCAAGGAAAGGTCTGTGCAAGGGCGCATTGATAATGACTTCAGCTATCAAAATAAGCATGCGGATAGGAACGGTGTGGTCACATTGATACGTACAACTCTGTGTATGTGTAAATATCCCTATTATTTTAGATTGCATGCTCTGCAGATGTAATAACTGCCCCTGCACTATTTCTGTATTGCGATATTTCTGTATTGGAAGCACATGTGCATTAAGTGTAGAAAAAGATGGAAATATAAAATACATTTTACGAATATATTTGGGGGTCACCAAATTAATTGATCATTTAGATTTATTTAAGGTGCTTGCAATTTGGTCTCCGTCATGGAGTTAGAACATGTTTCATGGCCCGTGCAGGTGGTAATCATGTGTGAAATAGGGTCGTGACCTCACTTGGGAAGGGGGCGTGCCCAGCACTCATGGAGATGCAGGGCTGCCCCAGGCTCTTTTCTGCACTGCGGCCTGTGGGTGGGATGACGGGACAGTACCCACCCAAAGCGGGACATTTGGGAGGTACAGTATACACTTCTATTATCTGCACTTCTCATGTATATCCCCCATGTCCCTCGACTGCATTTCTCATGTATTATGGTGATGTCTCTTGTCTGCATGTGTCAAGATTTCCCCTACGTCTCTTATCTACATGTCTAATGTATATTCCTCATGTCTCTTGTACGCACCTCTTATGTATATTCCTCATGTCTCTTGTACGCACCCCATGTCTCTCTTATGTATGTTCCCCATGTCTTTTGTCTGAACATTTCATGTATGTCCCTCGTGTCTCGTCTGCACGTCTTATGTATATCCCTCATGTCCTTGCCTGCATGTATCATGCATGTCCCTAAAGTCTCGTCTGTATGTATCATGCATGTCCCTAAAGTCTCGTCTGCATGTATCATATACAGTGGTGGCCAAAATTGCGGACACTTTTTGAAATTTGAATGTTTTTCAACTTCGAATGCTTATAAAAACTGTTACACTTCATGCAGTGCAATCATTCATATATCAAATGTAAATAAATTTAATGCTGAATTCAACACAATAAACAGGTCAAATATTTGCATTACAAGGGAAGTTATGCAGTGAAAACAACACTTGGGGCTCTATTTATTAACATTATTTTTACTAAAATAAAGTGGAAAAGGGTGTTTTCATACCCTTTTCACATTATTTTAGTATCACCTAAAGTTACTAAAGGGCAATTGGAGTAGAATTCATAAAATTCTACTCCAAGCCCTAATTATCACTTATTTTTAGTAAGCAGATCGCATTTCCCATAATTGTAATGGGAAATGTGATCTGGCCAAAGTTACTAAAAATAAATTGTGAAAAAATATGGGGGAAAGCCCTGTGATAACGCCACCTGGAGGTGGCGTTATCCAGGGTTTTCCCGAGTACCGGACTCCTGCTCCGCTCTAACAGGCAGAGCAGAGCCTGGAGCCGGCCCCAGTGATCAGCTGTGTGGTCTAAACAAACTACACACTGATCACTGCTAAAAAAAAAGAAATGTTCTTTGGGGTTCAGGTCTGGGCTGTTTACTGGCCATCCCCGCAGCTGTATGTCATTCTGCGTGAACCACTGTTTGGATATCCGTGCAGTGTGGCAGGGAGCTGAATCCTGTTGGAAAAAAGATGGGGCATTACCTGGAAAAAGATCCCTCTTAGAAGGTAGAAGTTTTGGTTGTAGGATAGTGTCAATGTACTTTCTGCTGTTCAGTGTGCCATCTATGACATAAAGGTGGCCTACAGCATCTGCTGTCATACATGCCAAGATCATAACACTTGTAGGATTCTTTTTTTGTCGCTTGAATGCAATCTGGATGTACCTCTTCCCAGATGCGACGTCTCACATATTTGCACCCATCACTACCAAATATCGATACTCCACATCACTTGTTTTCCCACTGACCTTCTGTCCATGCAATGTGTTCTTTTGCCCACTGTATTCGTTTCTGCCGTTGCTTTTTATTCAGCAACGTTTTTTTTTCGGGGAATCCTACCTTTTAGGCCAACCTCCGTTAGTCTTCTCCGTACTATTCTTGCACTGACAAAAACACCAGTTGCACTCAGGTCACTGCTAATGGCCGCAGATGACATCCATCTGTCCCTGATACAAATTAGTTTTATTCTCCTATCATCAACAGCTGTTGTGCACTTTTTCCAGCCTTTTCCTTCTTTGTTTTGTATAGATTGTGTTTCCTGATACCGTAAACAAAACTTTCGTACTCCTGATGTTGTCACATTCCCACCAACTTCTCTCGCAATTGCTGCATACGAAAGACCATTTTCACGTAACGCCACAATCCTGGATCTCTTCCTCGGTGACCAGTCACCACTTTGCCTGGACGACATTGTTGTATTTATATTTTACACCGTCAATAGCAACAATACACACAAACATCCATCCGTAATTTCACTTCAGTAACCAACTTTATTCTGTAAAATGAAACAGCCAAACTGACCTTTCCCACCTTTGAACATGACCTTGCACCTGCTCATAAACGACAGCTGGTTGGTCCTCAGAACGACGATTCAGATTGGCTGGTACGGTAGTAGCTGTCACTACAATCCGCTTCTTGAATCTCACGCATCTGTGCTTCTTTCTCTGACTGAAAGTAGTATAACTTCCCTTGTAATGCAAATATTTGACCTTATTGTGTTGAATTCAGCATAAAATTTCCTTTCATTTGACTGCGTGAAGTGAAACAGTTTTTATAAGCATTCAAAGTTGAAAAACATTAAAATTTCAAAATGTGTCCGCAATTTTGACCACCAGCGTACATTGGGCCTGATTCAGACCCGCTCGCAAGCGCTATTAAATCACTCGCTCCAGGGCTCGCAGCAAACGGAGCGGCTGTCGATGTTGATTGACAGCTCGCCCCGTTTTGTAGGCAGGGTGGGGGCGGTGGCTGGACAAACGGAGGCGTTCCCAAAGGAACACCTGCCGTTTGAGGGCGGACCTACTGACATCACTAGTGACCACAAGGGTCTCGTCGCAAGCCCGATGGTCGCGACCATCACCTGGCCGCTCGCTAAAGCTGTGGGTGGCCACCCACAGCTTAGCGAGCGGCCAGGAGGCCAACTAAAAAAAAAGGCTCTGAATCAGGGCCTTTGTGTCCATCATAAAGGTTTCCATAACATGAAAGAACTTGAAGTGTGACATTCTGTTTTACATTTGTTATGTGGGTGAGAATATTGCTTTTGTTTATCAGCTATATACACTCTAGTAGGCATAATAATAATAGGAGCTTTGTTGCGCATAAGAAAATGTTTCAACAATCATTTACAGATTTTTAAATAGAAGTGTGTTTTAGGTTTAGTGATCCATAAGTAACATGAAAGTGCTGGTTTGGCAAACAAGCAAAGAATGATTGATAACAAAGAAATTATTTTGTTACTTAATCCTGCAGTTAAAAGCACCTTTATACGACATTATCTCTGTTTGCTAAATCCATTATATATGTTACTAGACGGGTTGTAATCCATTGGCTGCCAGTAATGCTCTGCGGTAGATTATCAGGGCCTGATTTATTAAGGATCGCTTTTGTGATCGCAGCTCCGTAATTGCACGCAGGTCTGCTGCGAAAATATGCTAATGAATGCTATAGCACTGCATTCGACCACTGCTGCCATCTCACATCCGTAACACCTTGCAAACCTCCATAAACATCGGTAACATCGACTATCATCGGCCCCTCGCGCAGATTTACAGCAGCCCTGACCTTACCTATAAATTGCTGACCACGTTGCACGCAGTGAGTACTCAGGCTACGTATGCAATCGCACTGTCTAATTTTTGCACGCCCATGCAACAGCGTTCAAATTGTCAGGCATGCCTCCGTTCTTCCGACCACCCGCCATCACCACCCCTAAACGCTCACTGCCTGTCAATCACTCTGCGATGGCTATGCGTGGTCTCCGTGATTGCAGCACGATTGCAGTGGTGCCTTCACGCACGCACAGTACGCAACAATCTGTAAATTGCATACCCTTTAGCAATAGCGATCCTTAATGAATCAGGCCCTCAGTCAAGGGCCATTTCAAGAGAGGAGGGGGCTCGTGTGCAGTCTCTGTCCGGGGCCCCCTCCTCTCTCTCCGGCGGCCGGCTGCTCACTGAGTGCAGCGCCACACCGGTAGAGTCTACAGCACAGGCGCAGGTCACCTGGAAAATGGCGCCGGAGAGTGGTAAGTATTAAAAATATGGGTACACCCTGCACCCATTATAGAAACGTCCCTGCCGCAGTCCTTTTGGAAGCCAAGCGGTTAAGTTCAAAAAGTCACTTCCTGATCATCAGTGAGATACAATACAGAACAATATATTAGCGGCTCAGCCAGCAGGATTGGAAAATGACTTTTACTGGTCTCCATCCACAACCAGAGCACATAAATTTGTCACATTAGTTTGCAGGGATTGAGTTTCCAATTTCCGTGTGTTGACTTCTGCCCCTTGGCACTGCTGAGAGTTTATCCAGAGATGCTACACGGCGATTCACGTTTCTGTCTTGTACAGCATTCAGGTTAGTTGGCAGACTCACTAACCAGTTATCTTGAATTGATTCCTCAATAAAATAATAATTTATTGCACGAGTCCTTATTTTCCAGTTTTCTTTACAGCATTCATCCTTCAGGTTTCTGATGCACCCAGGGCAAGTGAATTTTTGTCTGTCTTCTAAGAGGGTGCATAGCGCAATGATTACAGACTGATGTTTGCTTATAATGTAAAAGCTTTCTATCCCATTCAAAGATGCTTTATGATGTCAGAAGGTAACAAGATGTGAAGACATTACTGTGGGCCTGAGCCACACGTAAAGTGCCCACAGCAGAGCCTATTGGCAGTTGCCCATCTGCAAGTTTATGCAAATGAGGCTACAAACTCATAACCTTGTGTACATCCGTTTGGGCAAATGTGAAAGGACTGAGACACCCACTTTTAGCGTCCCTGCATGCTGTAATACAGATTAGTGCTTCCTTATACGCAGGCTTGCCGATAATCTGCCTGTCTGTTCCGGGAGGAGGCAGCCAGCTCGGCACAGCGGTGGGGGGAGAAGGGGGCGTGACTCTATTTCGAGGGTGGGACAGGGGCGTGGCCACGTGATTGCGTCATTGTGGCCCTGCCCCCGCTACACAACGCGAAGATTACCGGCATTGTGTAGCCAGGGGCAGGGCCACGATGACGTGATTCAGCACGAATCACGTCATCAGTTCCCCCGACCCAGCCACTTTGTCCAGGTAAGAGCGGAGGCCTGCGGGGGGGAGCGGATGCAGGTGCGGGGGGGGAGTTGCGCCGGCCAGGAGACTTGCCCTCTCTTCAGGGGGGTCAGGAGCAACACCCGATTTTTGCGTGGCTCCCGACCATTTCTGGAAGGTAGGCAACTATGCTTAAACGCGACCAGTCCCGGTGGCAGGGGGTACAAAGGGTACTCCTGTCCTGGGCCCCAAGGTTTAGTGGGACCCTGAGGTTCAAAAGGGGCTATAGTGCCGCCAGCCAGGGTAACCCTCCCAGTCCCAGATGCAACTCACTGAGAACTGCATGATCACAGCACACCCCGGGATCTGACGTCACTGCCGGGAATATGCTGCTGCCGGGTGATTCTCACTATGTTCAGTGTTGCTGTGCACACTGCTGGGAATGAGAGACAGCACCTGGCCCTTGCGGGGGCTGAGAACACTGCTGCTGGCGGCTGTGTCCTTCCCATACTTGCCAACTCTCCCTCATTGTCAGGGAGACTCCCTGAAATTGTAGCAATCTCCCTGTCTCCCTGAAGAATCTAGCAATCTCCCTCATTTCATCCTTACCCCCATTATGAAGCTGTTATATTAAAAAACAGAGATATATACATTCAAATGGGATCATTAGTGTCATTTTCTTGCATTGGTTATTATAAGGCACAATGATCCCTATGAATTTCTGCAAAGTATTAGTGTGTTTTCATCAATAAACAGATCTTACTAACTGCTTTTGGGCTGGTTTACATTTGGATGTAAGTCAGGTTTAGGACACGCCTCTCAGATTTATCAGTACACGCCCACTGTAACACGCGCTCATAGGTGCTGCTGTCACAATCTCCCTGAAATGGTTTTTCAAAAGTAGGCAAGTATGGTTCTTCCATTCAAACTTCCTGGCTGCAGTCGGTAAGGAGCCTGTGCGTACACACACACATGTAGGCCGACCCACTAAGGACCTGTTCCAGAGTTATATTCTAAATAAGATTTTACTGCGCTCTGAAACAATGAATCCGTTGGTATATGGCAGCACTTTAAATAGATAAAGGGGTCCTCCTTCTTACATATACAATGAGAATAAAGAAAAAAGTGCGCTCAGATGCTCAACCTAATTAAATAAATCCTGATATGAAATAAATTGCTGATGCACGGGATTAAGTAAAAATGTATTAATTTATTAATAAACTAAAATAGTCCTATGACGAATCTTCCCTGTAGACGTCAATATGTAGTGACTCAACCCTCCAAGGGGCTACTAATTGAGAATCAGGTGTCGGATTAGTAATCACCTGTATGTTCTGTGTCACTGTGGGGAGTCAGCTCATCTTTTAGGGACAAGCTCTCCGTATGTTCTCTGCTGCTGTGCTTATAACATACGTACCCCTGGGGGCTGCTATGCAGTCATCAGTGAATAAACATGAATGTGTTGTAATATTATAAGCACTAACCACCTAAATCAGTCTCACTGCGGGAGGTCAGCCTTTCTTGCAGGGATAGGCTCCCCGTATGATCTCTGTTTGTAACTTGTATTATACGTCTCCCAGGAGGTTGCTATGCAGCCGTCAGTGAGAAAGTGGCTATGCTATGTAATGGTATGATTAACACAGTAGGCGGCGTCCCGCACTGTTACTCACCCAACTTCTGGGTGACTTCTCGTCTGAAGTAAATCCCCTCCTGGAGTGCAGAGTTGTTTGCAGTGTAGAGTTCATGCAAACTTGCACTTCTGTATGGAGGCGTGTGTTGTCAATCAGCTATTGCTGTGGATCCTTGGATACCAGGTCGATCAGTCCTATGTTACTGGTACTTGGTCCGGGATTCCTAAATGTCTGTCCACTCATAGCAGTGAGAGCTGCTTGTCTTCAAGCTGCTCGCGCTGGTAATGGAACTCCGTGGATAACGAGTCCCTCAGTGTTATGTAGCGGGGACTCAGTCCAGGGTTTCGTCTCTGCTTAAACCGCTCGTGGGGGTAAAGATGGTTCACGCTTACTGCTCGTGCTGCTTCTGACGTGCCAGTTGCATCCGAGTTTGTCTCTGTTAGGTCATGCGGGGATTCCCAACGCGTATCGGCCTCTGATTGGCCTTCCTCAGGGGGGGGTGTTTCTTGTGTCTGTGATAGCGCTGCCTCTATAAGGTGCAGGCTCCGTTCCTATTGGTCAGCAGGGGGCATCATAAATTGCTTGTTGGCTTCCTAATTAGTGCCGAATGACATAAATCTCAGTATGAGAATCTAATAGGTGCTTGGTGCCTTAGTAGGATAATAGTTGTTCTGTGGCTACCTCATTACTGCTGATTGATATCAGATTGGAATCTAGTCACTACCTTCATAATGGACGTCTAATGCAGTTCTAATTAGTATTCTGGCAACTAATCTCAGCATGTGTAATTGTTTGAGTAACATTAGTTCATAATGATGCTAATGGTTGGGGCAATTATGTAGATGGGAAATAAAAATATATAAAGATATATAAATATATATACAAAAAGCGGTATGTAAGGCAAAGTTACACAGATGATTATTTGATATTCGTAGGTTATGAAACTGATATGTTCAGCGGATCTTTTTAATTAGTTAATAAATCAATTAATAATTATACACTAGTTATAATGATTAAGATTTGGTTAACATATGTTTCTAATTGAATCATATATATCAATGATCTGAACTTAGGGGGTCATTCAGACCCGCTTGCGAGCAAATTTTGCTCGCTAGCGGGTCGATGCTGTGATACTGCGCATGCGCGCGACGGAGGGACCTCCGTCGTGCGCATGCGCGAGACCCGGCGAGCGACGAGAAATACGTTGCTCGGGGTCTCACACCAAAGGGGGCGTGCTGTCGATGGTGACTGACAGCACGCCCCCTTTGGTGGGTGTGCCGGCCAGACGGAGGCGTTCCCATGGGAACGCCTACCGTCTGAGTCCGGCCCCACTGACATCAGTAATGATGTCAGTGGGAGTGACTTTGGCTCTGATAGAGCCAAAATCACTCCTGGGCTTGCGGCAGCGAGACCCTACCGCAGGGTATCGTCGCAAGCCCGATGGTCGTGATGGTCTTTGAATGTGGTCACCCACAGCTATACGAGCGTCCAGGAGGACGCTCCATTTTCATGGAGGAGGGCCCTGATTCAGAGCGAGCGCTCTGGTCAGAGCGTCCGGCTCTGAATCAGGCCCTTAGGCTGTAATCACTGAGTAAATCTCATTGTCTATATTTAATCCTCGTAGTGTCATAGTTTTTAAAGTATATATCCATTTTCGAGTTCTTCTTTATTGATTTTGTTAATAAAGTTACCTCCTCGCAAGTTTTTCTGTACCAACTGTATCCCTATTATTTTTAATCCCTTTGGATTACAGTTATGTTCCATTTTGAAGTGGTTGGACAGACTGTGTGTCTCCAATCCTTTCCGAATATTCCTAATATGTTCTGCAGTCCTGGTTTTTAAAGCACGGACCGTCCTACCCACATATTGTTTGCCGCACGGGCATTCTGCTAGGTATATAACCCCTGTGCTTGCACATGTAATAAAGTCGTTGATTTTGTATGATTCCTTCGTTTGTTGTGAGAGAAAGGATTCTTGACTTTATGTGGTATATATTAGTACATTACAACTTTGACATTTTCCACATTGGAAAAAACCTACAGGAGGTGTTTTTCCATCTATTGTTTTTTGTGTCGTAGTAGTGGGTGTTATGTAGCTTGATACTAGTTTACTTTTTATATCTCGTGCTTTCCTGAATGTTATTGATGGTCTTGGTGTCAAAAAGTCAGAAAGAATTTCATCCTGTAGGAGAATATGCCAATGTTCCAGAGTTGTATGCTAATGTCACCGCAGCTGTGATCCAGTAAGCAGGTGCTGTGGATTGTTTTCAGACACCCACTGGCGGCATTGCAAATTAAAGCAACTGCGTGCAATAATGCAGTCACAGACCCTCTACTATAGGACTCTTGAGTAGCCCTATGGATGTGCCGAATGGCTGAGGGGCTGGAGCCATATTTCTTCTGTGTGGGAATCGCAGACTCACGATGTGACACTCCCTCTAAGAGGTGGAGACACGCCTATCAGTTTTAGCCAACACTTCCCGTTGCCTCCCCGAAACTCTTCCTGACTGTCATACTGTGAATAAGGACTCAAAACGTGCGACTATGGTCAGACCGCCCCTGGCTTTTATATATATATATATGTTTTACTATAAATTTCTATTGTGAGCACAATAGTGAAGCGGGTAGATGTGGTTGTGGCTTCACAGGGATAGGGGTTGTAGTTACCTTTACAATGGCCCATTCTCTCCCCTCTTCATAACCCTGTGTGTTGGACTTTACAGGGTGATTTCAAATTGTTTTTTGGGCATCTTTAACTAATTGGCACCCAACGGAGCAATTAAATTGTTGATCCGATCGGGCGTGAGTGCAGCAGATGCACACATTTCTGTAGTTTGAGGGTCCTAACCAGACTTAGATGAGTTTAACTGCTTTACGTGGCTAAACGACCATGCTTTTGGGTGCGAAACGCGCAAAAAGTCATGGATGCCCAAAAGTTAAATATCGCACCCGAACTCCCGTTACATCTGACAAGAGATTGGACATGAAAAAACAGTTGAATTCCTCCCTACTAGACTTGCCAAAAAAGAAGTGCAACAAAGAAAAGTAAAAAAAAAAAAAAGAAAAATCAGTATAAAGCAGCTTGGTTAGAGGTGACCGTACTAACAGTGATAGAGGAATGGTTTCTGCTTTGTGATGTTCATCTGCACCACATTTTGAGGGTTTGCAGTCCGTGACAGATCTGAGCTAAAGTTACGATGATGCCTTGAGTGCCAGCCTAAAATATTTGGACCACCCTTTTGAACTCTACTTCTATTTTTTCCACTTAAAGGTAGTGGCTGAGGTCTTATTAACGCAGCTTACAGGATGGCGTTAATGCCTGTCTGTTTTCCGTGCCTAAGAAACCTCTAAGGGATACATCTTCAAAATCTGCCTATAAATTGCAGGGAATAAGGCTGGGTACACTTTAGACAATGTGCAAATGACGCAATGATCTTCCCGATCTCCCTTCATCCCCAGAACAAACCTCATAGATATATCTTGCATCGTTTGGTCGTTAGATCGTTAAGATATAACGTTAACATATATCGCCTGGTCATCCAGTTGGGCATACACACTTCAACATTTGCACAAAAGATATCTTCTCATCTGCCATGCATGCACAGCAGAACAGAAGATGTGAGGAACGGCGCACAGGAGCATACAATAGTGCGTACGCATTAGACTATGTGGACGATTTGTCGTTCCGATTCTGCTCAAAATGAAAAATCATCCAATTTATCATCTAGTGAGTACCCAGCCTTAATGCCCCCATACACGGTGCGATATGCACCTTTTGATGCGACTTGCAATCCGACGGCCGACATATGAGGCGGTCCCCACACACGGAGCAATCGGGTGGCTGGCCACCCAATATGCTGGCACTCCCCTCCACTATCCGCATAGCACTGCATGGGATTGTACATCTCATCCCCAGATCAAGTGAGAGCTACCAACAGTGCATGGTCCAGGTCAACAACTGTAATAATTAACTCCACCTGTGGATCTTTCCAAATGTATTGGTGAGCAATGAATACAACTGTGCACCAGCTAGGTGGCCTGGAAAACATGAACCGTTAGTAGCTCTCGCGGACCGAGGTTGGCTACCCCTGATTTAGGCCTTACGTTGTGTCTTTCTTGAGAATCCTGCGCCTGCTTCTGCGGCTAGGAGTGGATTTTCATCCCAGAAGGGGACCAGAAAGAGTGCTTCCAAAAACAATTGACTTAAATAATCCTTTGCAAAACTTCTGTAAAGGCATTTCCCAACCTGTACAGGGACATTAAAAAAAACAGAGTTAGTTAGTGGCCTTCAAACTGCCGTTGTTCCCACTGTCCACTTAACCATATTACTTAGATATGTGAACAAGCAGAACAGAGCATTGAATTCAACCTTTCAGTTTAAGGTTTACATTTTACGTTGTTTTTCTTGGGAATTCTTGAGCTCCATGCCTGCTTGCTGGGACTGGATTTTTATCCCAGAAGGGATGGAGATATTGTTTTTTCTTCCCAACGGACACAGATCTGAAGAGAACAAGATACATGTAGATAACTACTGTCAGTAACAGCCAGCCCCTATATGGACAATAGCCAGCCCCTATGGACATTAAGCAAAGCAACAAACAGCAGTGCAGCACAGCTCCCAGCTCCCTCCCTCTTCACTCTCCACAGCCCGAATGAAAAATGGCGGCGATCGCGGTGCCTTTATAGAATCCAATACCCGTGAGAATCCGACAGCGGGATGATGACGTTTTGCCTCGTTTTCAGATCCGAGTCAGGTGGGAAAACCCAAGCCGACTCGGATCTGACTCAGATCCCCTTAGTTCGGGTGGGTTCGGATCTCTGAGATCTGAACCTGCTCATCTCTATTACAGACCACAACTTTGTTTTTCTTTTAGTTTAATAATCGCTGTATAAAGTCATAACTCCACGAGCCTGTCTGCTGGCCTTTCCCTTGCCATTTCTAATTGTCTGCCAGTGAGCTAAATGTCCTTTCATAATAAGATAATATAAACAAACTCTCATTAAAATGACAAGAGCCCGAAATACCTTGAGACTCACACAAGTGTCCACTGATATTAAAGAGGCGCAATGCCAGCATATCCTGGCGCAGGAGGGAACCCTAGATAAACACGCAGCAACCATCCAGCTCCAGGAAAGCCGGTGTCCAAATGGTTATACATGAATTCTTACATAGAACTGTACCTCTCTCTCTCTCTCTCTCTCTCTTTACGTAACCCTTTCCTTCTCAGTACTACGTCACCTTTATGCTTATATCAGTGACGTGCGGTGAGGTCAATGGCTGGGGAGGCACACATGTATAAAATGTAAAAACACGGTTTTTATATCAAAACTCTGGAGCAGGACAGGGGAGGGAGTATGACAGGGGAAACTACCCTGACTGAACATCCCTGGCTTATATATGTTTTAAAAAACCTTTTAAAAGCAATGTACATTTTTAAAGAGCAAAGTATTATCATCAACATTGGTAATGTATTTTTACATACAATATTTATTGATAGCTGCCTTTATTTCCACAGTTTCATTATGGGGAAAGACAGATCCTGCCTGGTATAACTTATTTGTGGAGCTTTTTTACCTCATTGGGGTCTATTCATGATGTTAATTATTGGGGTTGCCGCGGAACCAGGAACAATTCAGCATTGCTCCGGCAAGGTGACAGCTGATGCAAAAATCAGCTGTCCCGCGAGCGGCTTCACTGCTCCTTTTGGAGCAGTGACGTAGTGCATGTGCGTGACCTATAGGTAACGCGTGCGTATAAGAGCCCCGACGTCCGGCGGAAGCAGCCAGACAGGGGCGGAGGGATCCGAAAGGATCCCTCTTCACAACTCAGACCTCCATCCCATAGGGGAGGAGTGGGTTGCGATCCACAATCTGAAGGTGGCAAATGTTCCCGCACTCAAGCGTTGAAAATATTGTTTTTTTGGAGCTTGATGAATTCTGACCCCATACTAGTGTATGGGGACAGCGGGCAATTCCGCCAGAGGAAGGTAAGCAGGAGATATCTGTGATACTAGTGTATGGGGACAGTGGGCCATTCCATCAGAGGGAGGTAAGCAGGAGATATCTGTGATACTAGTGTATGGGGACGGCGGGCCATTCTGCAAGAAGGAGGTACGCAGGAGATATCTGTGATACTAGTGTATGGGGACAGCGGGCCATTCCGCAAGAAGGAGGTACGCAGGAGATATCTGTGATACTAGTGTATGGGGACAGCGGGCCATTCCGCAAGAGGAAGGTAAGCAGGAGATATCTGTGATACTAGTGTATGGGGACAGCGGGCCATTCTGCAAGAGGCCGGTAAGTAGGAGATATCTGTGATACTAGTGTATGGGGACAGCGGGCCATTCCGCAAGAGGAAGGTAAGTAGGAGATATCTGTGATAATAGTGTATGGGGACAGCGGGCCATTCCGCAAGAGGAAGGTAAGCAGGATATATCTGTGATACTAGTGTATGACAGCGGCCATTCCGCCAGAGGAAGGTAAGTAGGAGATATCTGTGGAACTAGTGTATGGGGACAGCGGGCTATTCTGCCAGAGGAAGGTAAGTAGGAGATATCTGTGATACTAGTGTATGGGGACAGCGGGCCATTCCACAAGAAGAAGGTAAGTAGGAGATATCTGTGATACTAGTGTATGGAGACAGCGGGCCATTCCGCAAGAGGAAGGTAAGTAGGAGATATCTGTGATACTAGTGTATGGGGACAGCGGGCCATTCCACAAGAGGAAGGTAAGAAGGAATATCTGTGATACTAGTGTATGGGGACAGCGGGCCATTCCGCAAGAGGAAGGTAAGTAGGAGATATTTGTGATACTAGTGTATGGGGACAGCGGGCCATTCCGCAAGAGGAAGGTAAGTAGGAGATATCTGTGATACTAGTGTATGGGGACAGCGGGCTATTCTGCCAGAGGAAGGTAAGTAGGAGATATCTGTGATACTAGTGTATGGGGACAGCGGGCCATTCCACAAGAAGAAGGTAAGTAGGAGATATCTGTGATACTAGTGTATGGAGACAGCGGGCCATTTCGCAAGAGGAAGGTAAGTAGGAGATATCTGTGATACTAGTGTATGGGAACAGCGGGCCATTCCGCAAGAGGAAGGTAAGTAAGAGATATCTGTGATACTAGTGTATGGGGATAGCGGGCCATTCCGCAAGAGGAAGGTAAGTAGGAGATATCTGTGATACTAGTGTATGGGGACAGCGGGCCATTCCGCAAGAGGAAGGTAAGTAGGAGATATCTGTGATACTAGTGTATGGGGACAGCGGGCCATTCCACAAGAGGAAGGTAAGAAGGAATATCTATGATACTAGTGTATGGGGACAGCGGGCCATTCCGCAAGAGGAAGGTAAGTAGGAGATATCTGTGATACTAGTGTATGGGGACAGCGGGCCATTCCGCAAGAGGAAGGTAAGAAGGAATATCTGTGATACTAGTGTATGGGGACAGCGGGCCATTTCGCAAGAGGAAGGTAAGTAGGAGATATTTGTGATACTAGTGTATGGGGACAGCGGGCCATTCCGCAAGAGGAATATAAGTAGGAGATATCTGTGATACTAGTGTATGGGGATAGCGGGCCATTCTGCAAGAGGAAGGTAAGTAGGCGATATCTGTGATACTAGTGTATGGGGACAGCGGGCCATTTCGCAAGAGGAAGGTAAGTAGGAGATATCTGTGATACTAGTGTATGGGGACAGCGGGCCATTCTGCAAGAGGAAGGTAAGTAGGAGATATCTGTGATACTAGTATATGGGGATAGCGGGCCATTCCGCAAGAGGAAGGTAAGAAGGAATATCTGTGATACTAGTGTATGGGGACAGCGGGCCATTTCGCAAGAGGAAGGTAAGTAGGAGATATTTGTGATACTAGTGTATGGGGACAGCGGGCCATTCCGCAAGAGGAAGGTATGTAGGAGATATCTGTGATACTAGTGTATGGGGACAGCGGGCCATTCGCAAGAGGACGGTAAGTAGGAGATATCTGTGATACTAGTGTATGGGGACAGCGGGCCATTCCGCAAGAGGAAGGTAAGTAGGAGATATCTGTGGTACTAGTGTATGGGGACAGCGGGCCATTCCGCAAGAGGAAGGTAAGTAGGAGATATCTGTGATACTAGTGTATGGAGACAGCGGGCCATTCCGCAAGAGGAAGGTAAGTAGGAGATATCTGTGATACTAGTGTATGGGGACAGCGGGCCATTCCGCAAGAGGAAGGTAAGTAGGAGATATCTGTGATACTAGTGTATGGGGATAGCGGGCCATTCTGCAAGAGGAAGGTAAGTAGGAGATATCTGTGATACTAGTGTATGGGGATAGCGGGCCATTCCGCAAGAGGAAGGTAAGTTGGAGATATCTGTGATATCTCCCACTTTATCTTCTTGATGAATGGCCCGAGCACATTTTCACCTACTTTTCTAAAAATTAAGTGATGATGAATAGGCCCCTTACTCATTAATTTATCACCTGTCACAGTGCTTTAAATCAGACTAATTAATATGTCAGTACTCAGGAAAAATATATCACTATATATAACCTAAATCCTGTCCTATAAATCTTATATCTCCCACACAGAGAGCCTGATTCAAGGGGGCACGTAGTCGCTGCCGCAGCAATATCATTTTGCGGAGTTGTGGCAGCACTTGTATGCAAATACCAGTGTCAGCTTTCCCCGCTTTCAGTGCACATGCGCACTGCAACACCGCTGGTGATTCTGGGCACTCCACCATCAAAGTAACACCAACTATGCCCTAGGGAGTGCAGTGTCTCTATCTGAACATGGCGTCTGAGGCGACGGCGGCTCTGCACATGTGAACACCACAGCACCCATGTCACAGATTTTTTTGTGTTCTTTTCAGGCCACCTCTGTCACCACCCAGGTATGCCCATGGTTTTCCCTCGCCAGATCTGATACCAGTGGTCCCATACAGTGGTGTCACAAGGGTCTAGCGGGGGGTGCGAGCTGCACCTGGGTGTCAACCGCCGAGGGGTGACACCAAGGTGATGGCTCCCCCTCAATAACAGGAGCCAGGTGCTGCACTGTAGCATTAACTGCAGCAATCGGCTCCTGTCACAGTGAGGGAGGCGGCACTGACCGCACCTCTATCACCCCCCACCACCCCAGTGATAACCACGGGCCCGGGGTTTGGGCCACGATGCTACGCCCATTCCCCAAGACCACGCCCCCTTCCACAAGGTCACACCACCTTTTTCGGTGATGCACGGTTGTGCCGCTCACATGGCATCACTTCGCGCTCCAGGTGTCACCACGGGGAGGGACGCCAGTGGTCCCATACACAGTATATATATATATTAACAAGTTTTATTATTCACAGCGAGAGATAAATGTCACTGTGTATGATAAATGGTGCTCCAGCCAATCAGCTCCCAACTGTCATTTTTCAAACAGATGACAGTTGGGAGCTGATTGGCTGGAGCACCATTTATCATATACAGCCAGTTTTATCCCTGGTTGCATATGATAAAACTCGATGATAACTGAGGCCCTTAGTGTGCACGTCTGAATCAGGTCCAAAACCCTCCTTCATCTGTGAAAAATCTCAGCTGCTCCTCCTGTGAATCAGCATAGAGCAGCTACAGCAAACCCATCCCCTAGGAGGGCCTCCATGATAGGTAATCAATAGACAGACCTAGGTGGATAACAGTGTTGAGGGGTATACTGATTACTCTGATGTCTGATAGATGTTTTGTACACGAATCTGTGTCTAGGAATGATTATTCATTATATCACAGTTGCACAAGTAATCCGGCGTATCATATTACTCATATTAGTAAATAAAGGCAAAAAAAAATGTGTTTATATGTGCAGAATAGTTTACAGTATTTCTTACTGGTCTGAATTTTATTTTAGAAATGGTGTTATTCTATTCACATATGGTTGATTTTATTTTCCTGTCTTTGCTATTTTTTTTATTATTGATTTCTGGTGCTTGCTTCCCGTTCTCTGTAAAAATGTGTTTCTGTCACACTTCACATCTGCAGACTTTCACAGTTGCCAAATGTCGTAGATGTGCAGATACAGTCCTGGGTTTTAGACAGTTCTACATAGTCTTAAACAATACCAGGTGTGGACACTGCAATGTTTATCCCAGATCACTTCAATGGCAGGTAAGTAGACTAACCCTACCCTTCTCCTCCCCTCTAACCCTCCCTTGGTGGTGCCTAACCCTAAATCCCCCCGGGGGTGCCTAACCCTAACCCCCCCTCCCCGCACCCTAAACCTAACCCTCCCGGGGAGGGGGGCCTAACCCTAACCTCCCCCCTGGTGGTGCCTAACCCTAACCCCTATCCTAACCCTTCTCGGGGGGTGCCTAACCCTAAGTCCCCCCGGGGGTGCCTAAACCTAACCCTCCCCCCTGCGGCTAAGTGCTAACATTTTTCGCTTACCTTCATTCGGGAAGCCGTGTGACGGGATTCCAGATTCGGCCTAAAGATAGGATTTTGACGCCTATCTTTAGTACCAAGTCGGGATTTAGCCCCCGGGATTTCGATCAGACGGCTTCCCGAGCGTCGGCATCCTGACTACATCCCCTCTTATTGCAAGACCGTCATTAAAGGCACTATGAAATAAAAAAAATGTTGTTTACTTAATCTTTGGATCTAATTTAGAACAGGAGAAGGCATATGCTATAGCTGTACTGTATCCCTACATACCGTACAGACTATAGGCCTGATACAGAGGACGCTAACGCTGCAGCAGCTGCAGATTTGTGCCCAGCGACTGTGCGACAGTATGCAAATATCACAGCCACCTGGATTTGTTTTGAGCCGCCTGCCTGCATCTTTGCAAATCCCAGCGACTGCGCTCAACGAGGCATCATCGGTCACAGGTCAGACGATTATCTGTCTTCTGAGGAAACCTATACTTGCACAAAATGGTCACAGGAACTGAAACGCCGGGGCCATATTTACTGCGTATGGGATTGCACTCGCAGGCTGAGACACATCCCTCAATCGGTCACAACATGCCTGAGTTTAAACAGGATGACCACCGACAGAAGCACTTTGAAAAGAAATTAGGAGGTCATTCTACAAAGAGAAAGAAACAATGTCAGACTATGCAATAATTGTGCCAATCATCCTATTGTCGCGTGCTGTTTCCAATACTCTCAGAGTGTGTGCGCAGCACCCAGGGGTTCCACGAGCAGTTGGAACAAATGATCTAGGATCTAACCGGGTTGGGTATGACTTCCCGACTGTAGGGATGCCACTGGTCAGAATACCGACAGCGGCATCCCGACAGCCAGAATCCCGACAGCCATTGGAACGAATGGTAAGTGTTTTCCTAACCCTCCTCCACGGTGCCTAACCCTAACCTCCCCCCTAGTGCCTAAACCTAACCTCCCCCTCCCCGCACACTAAACCTAACACCCCCTCCCCGGTGCCTAACCCTATGCCTCCCCCTAGTGCCTAATCCTAACCTCCCCCTCCCCGCACCCTTCCCCTAACACCCCGATACTTGCCGACGGTCAGGATACTGGTGCCGGGATCCCGCACGGCGGGATGCCGACTACATCACGATCTAACCTGCTGCACAACAAAAGCAATGAGCTGGCATCAAGCACCTTTGTAGTGTGTATGAATTTCAGGTCATCTGTCTGACAATTCTGCTGATAGTTCATTTATAAATGGCACCTTTGTGATGATCTTAGTACAGATGTTTATTATAATCGGAGCAACAGATCACTAATGTGTACCATGGAAACCGGATATATTAAAGACAGCTTCATCGCTCAGAAAATTGTAAAGTCGGTCATATTGTAAATGAAGTTGTTCGGGTGTTTGTAACTTTACACCTTTACTGAAGACAGCGATATTATAATCATATTATTAAAGTTGCAAATGTAATACTACTATTAAAATTATCTAAATGTATATTTCTGTTAGACAAATACAAAAAAAAACTGTTTAGTGTTCTTTTAAAGATTTAGTAATTTCATGTATTTAGCTACACAGTACCATTTCTATTCTCTGTCCTAGGATGACAAATTGGGTGTATGCAGGGCTATTTTTCTGGAAAAATAAGTTCAGGAACTGTGGGTGGAGCTACTGGGGGTGGAGCTATAGAAAAACAATTATATATACTTATATATATTATATATACATATATCTATGTTATTTAAAAAACAAGGCACTCAAAAGGGCCTTTAAAATAATGCTGCCCATCCACTAGGCGATTAAACCTAGCGATGGAGCGATAACGACGGTCGTTATCACTCCATCGCTTGGTAATCGCCCGCAAATCAGGCAGTAAAAGATTAAAAACGACCAGCGATGCGCGCGCCCGATGGTCGTTTTTAACATCAATCATCGCCCGAACATGACGGTCAACCTGACAACGCCGTCAGGTTGCCATGTTCGGGGATGATTGATCTGCATACTATGAACGTTCAGTGTATGCACTTCACCCCGCGGGAGACTACGGTGTCATAATCGTGCCATCGTCCCCGCATCGTGTAATGGATGGGCAGCTTAAAACTTATCTTATGGAAAATATATTTTGCCCCAGGGCATTGCGTCATAGCTAATGAGAGTTTCAGGAACTGAGTTTCTGCTTGTTCCTGCTGAAAAATAGCACTGGGTGAATGTATTTTGAGACAAATCAATGTTTTGGGGGGAATGGACCCCAAGCCAATATTTACTTGTGCAGATTGTTCCAAAATGGTACCACATCCTGATTCACAAGACTCAGGGAGAGATGTATTAATCTGCACGTAACGGTCGTTATTTGAAGTGAAGTGGGAGAATGTTAAATGACCTGTCCGGTGATCTGCGCCCTCCCACTTTCGGCTGTCCTGCACTGCGCAGGTGCCGTCTCTCTTCCTCCCAGCAACCCCTTGTGCTTGTGTGCAGCAAATAAAACTTTATTGGTCACAAACAAAACAAAAAAATAAAAACAGCACAGAGGGGGAGACTGCAGCAGCGCCGGTGTATCTACCCTTCAGTACTGCAAAGAATTGTGGTATACTGATCAAATTTGTATAAAGAATTAGGAGGTATTGAGAAGACTTGATAGGCTACCACATTTGCCTTTCACACTTCCCTCTTTTATACACATTGATATTTTCCTCAAATATAATGTGACTTTTTGCATTATAGTTTCCGATCTCTCATCTCAGTCTGTGCACCGATTTCTCTCCACACTATCTGTCTGTTGAGCAACCCAACGTCATCCATCTGACTGAAATTCAATTCTCCTCCTAATTAAAAGAGACTTATATAAACACACTGTTTGCCAGCTCTCTTCCCTTGGCTGTCAGCTTCCCTTACTCCATCAACCACACTCTCCTTCATCTGGGTGACCTCACTCACCGTACTCCTTCCTTGTCAGGGATGCAAGCCTCAGCACAGCAGTAGTCAATACATTCTTCAGCCTTATTGCTATTGTCATGAATGGCAGTAGAACCGTTCTCTGGATAATGTCCTGTTACAGGGCACTGACTGATGTTTTCATCAAAGGAATGGTAAACAGGCAGACTTTTAACTGATATATAGCAACAGGAATCCATTAACATCATAGGAATGTATGTACACATTCACACAGAAGTAAGCCCAAAGGCTGACATTTAATCATGAGGGACATTAAACCCAGAGGTGTAGCATGTGGCCAGGGTGCCCGGATCACGAGCGTGCTACTTCTCCCCCCCCCCCAAAAAAAGTGTGCTATGCTATATAATATAATCGCTATATATATATACACATACATACATGGCAGGTTCACAAATACATACATACACACAGGGTCACACATGCAAATATATATACATACAGGCATAGTCACATACATATATACACATGCAGGCAGGGTCACATACATACAGGCAGGGTCATATACATACACACACATACAGGCAGGAAGGGTCACACATACATACATACATACAGGTAGGAAGGGTCACACATATACACATACAGTAAATACAGGCAGGGAGGGTCACACATACACATATATAATACAGACAGGAAGGGTCACACATACACACATACAGTACTTACAGGCAGGAAGGGTCACACATACACACACACACACCTACAGTACATACAGGCAGGAAGGGTCACACATACACACATACAATACATATAGGCAGGAAGGGTCACAAATACAGTACATACAGGCAGGAAGGGTCACACATACACACATACAATAGCGTTCCCGCTAGGCTGTTTTAGCGGGGCACGGCGCCCTGCCCTCCTTCTGCCCTCATAGCCCGCGCGTGGAGAAATGTGCGGTAACCCGTACACCGCCCGGAGAATAGACGCCGGGCGCATGCGCCCGGCATGTATTCTCCCTGTCTGCAGTGCTTGGGTGCTGCCCGGCGTGTCCGTAAGTGCTGGGCACGCCCCCAAGTATGACGAAAATGGGAAGCGTCTAATAGACATGCCCCCTTTTCAATGGCCACGCCCCCTTTTCGGACGCGCGCGAAGTTGCCCTCTCTAGCTCCGGCGCCCTGCCTGCCGCCGGAGCTAGAGTGAACACTATACAATACATATAGGCAGGAAGGGTCACACATACAGTACATACAGGCAGGAAGGGTCACACATACACACATACAATACATACAGGCAGGAAGGGACACACATACATGCAGGAAGGGTCACACATACACACAGGAAGGGTCACACATACAGTACATACAGGCAGGGAGGGTCACACATACAGGCAGGAAGGGTCACACATACACACATACAGGCAGGAAGGGTCACACATACAGTACATACAGGCTGGGAAGGTGATAAACATAACTGGGGTATAATACATCTCTTACCTTAATGTGGACCCAGCAGCTTCTTCCTCGACATGCTGCTGTAGCCTTGCCCCCTGCTGGGGTCAGATTAACATGTGCTGAGCTCCACCAATCAGGGCTCAGCACAAGCTCCTCTAGTGACCAGGAGTCTCACTAGAGCAGGAAGGCAGGACAGGAGCTGCTGTGGACCTGGCACAGGCTGTCAGCTACTTGACAGCTGCTCCGGAGTCCGACTTCAGTGCACCCTCTGGTAAGTAAGGCGCCTGGAGTTCACGCTCCAGTGGAACCTCCCTCCCTACACCCCTGATTAAACCACAAGTGTTTTGAGTGTTGCCAGTTTAATAAGGTGTTGGCTATTGCCCCTTTAAGTTTAGCTGGTCTTATGCAGCCAATGAATGTTCATGGGGAGTGGTCTAGGGGTATTTAATGGAGTGATGTATGGAAATCTGTCTCTTTGTCTCAGTTTTCACATTGGTACCCATCCCTAATGTACAGTATGCCCTGCTAACCCGTATCCTATTCACGTCCTAAAGATTTAGATGTGTGAGCTGTACCCACATGTACTGCTCAGAGTCTGGTCATACGATAGGGGAGAGTTTCCCCCTGTGTTACCCTGGATTACAAATACTGCACCTGGTGTGCTGCCTGTAAGGAGTTGCTGTGGAGTGCCCTTGGATCTGTAAAAATAGGGGTGCAGTATCCCCTATGTTTGCCCTGGATTACAATTACCATACTTCACATTAACCCGGAAGGCTACCTATCAAACCTGCCCGGAGAGGTGCTGTGATGCTGGATGTGAGGTCCCTGGAGGAAGCTTGCCTCGGGACTTGCATAGAGGACTCTGCTTTGGAAGAAGCCCCCTGAATATGGGACTGCCTTCCTAAGTGCCTGTTACCGGAGGTGCCACATGTGGAAGTCTGCGCATGCTGGGAGAGAAGAGGAGCTGCCTGGGAAGGAGGTCTCATCGCTCCATCATCGCGGATGAAGCCCCAGCTGAGGAAAAGGTCCCGCCAGTGATGAAATCCCTGCTGGCACCCGCACAGGGCAAAAGAAAAGATAGCCCCGGAGGAAGAGTGCTTCAGGACCCCTCCTGCTGCTGTGTTTGTCTGCCGGACAGAGCCCATGTGGAAAGAGATTTGTAAAATACCTGCCGGAGGTCTGAAGCTGGGAGCTCCGGTGCGGTGCCTAGTATCCCAGACTTTCCCTGGACATCATGGGGGGCTGAACAGCCACAGCAAGGGGTAAGAACACCAGACCTCCCTCTGCTTAGCTCTTGTCTTCTCTTTTCCCCTGAGTGCAGCTCTTGCCTTTTATAGTATCACCCAGCCGGGACACCCCCTCACCCTCTTCCCTTAGTGCCTTCTAGTGGGTCCCCAGCCCTTTTTAGTGGGTCCCTTCTCCCCTCCTAGGAGCTGCCGCCGTGCAGTTGTGCCCAGTACCTACTCTTAGGCCCACACAGGGGGTTTATCAGTTTATACTATACAATTATACATATAAATTCTCACTGACAGTGTCTTTAAATTAGGTAAAGTGTTGAAATAGGGGGGAAGTGAAAGATTTGTTAATGCTGTTCTCTCTCGGGCATTGTGACTTGTTGCTGTGTTATTGTTGTCAATGCTGATTATTATTTGCTTGCCATGAAATGTTTGAATATTTGCTGGTATTGTTGTTAATGTAAATTGTCTTTTATACACTGCTTGTTGCCGGTATCCATTTCAAAGTCCATTCATGCTGATGTAATGTATATTAATTGCTGTCATGTGTATGGTTGCTGTGAATCTTTTACCTTGTCATTTTCTGTGGTGTAATCTACATTAATTGTTTATTTAGCCCTGTGTAACCCCGGCTGGCAATTCTGGTAGTAAAAGTTGCATTATTGTGCTTGGGATGCAATTGGGAAACCAGCTGTCTTAATCCCGACAGTCGGCTTCCTGACTGCTTTATCCCAGTGAGGGTTAAATGACAGGCGTCTATATCTAGACGCCTGTCATTTTCCCGATGCCGGGAGACAGGCGCCCGGCCTCCCGATCGAAGGGATGCCAGGCGCCGCGAGCGGACAGCCGCGGGGGGGAGGGTTAGGTTTAGGGCACCCAGGGGGGACTTAGGGTTAGCAACCCCCCCGGGAGGGTTAGGGTCAGGCTAGGGGGAGGGAGGGTTAGGCACTCCCGGGGGGAGGTTAGGGTTAGGCACCCCCCCCGGGGGACTTAGGTTTAGGCAGCGGGTAAGGGGGTTAGGCACTTACAGGGGGGATTAGGTTTAGGCACTTGTGGGGGAGGTTAGGGTTAGGCACCCCTAAGGAGGTTTAGGGTTAGGTTAGTTTTTACTTACTTGGATGATCAGGATTTCCAGCGCTGTCGGGCTTCCACTGCCGGGATCTCTGCTTCTGTCAGCCTGCCACGGACGGGATTCGAACTGCCAGCCAGAGGGACGGCGGTATTTCATACCGATTGCCTGTGCTTGGGCCATTTACTCTGCATAGACTGTTAGCCGTTACAGCTGGGGAACTACAAGTACCAGCTTAACCTGCATGTGCAATATTGAGCTTGGGCCATTTACTCTGCATAGACTGTTAGCCGTTACAGCTGGGGAACTACAAGTACCAGCTTAACCTGCATGTGCAATATTGAGCTTGGGCCATTTACTCTGCATAGACTGTTAGCCGTTACAGCTGGAGAACTACAAGTACCAGCCTAACTTGCAAGGGCTTTATTGAGCTTGGGCCATTTACTCTGCATGAACTGTTAGCTGTTACAGCTGGAGAACTACAGATACCAGCCTAACTTGCATGTGTTTTATTGAGCTTGGGCCATTTACTCTACATGAACTGTTAGCCGTTACAGCCAGAGAACTACAAGTACCAGCCTAACTTGCATGTGCTTTATTGAGCTTGGGCCATTTACTCTGCATGAACTGTTAGCCATTACAGCTGGAGAACTACAAGTACAAGCTTGGCCTGCATGTGTTTTCCCCACATTTTCTCAGCAAAATTTGAAGCATTAGCACAGACTGTTCATCAAAGCGATAGCCTGCTGGTGCACTATTGATACAAGCTTGGCCTGCCTGTGTTTTTCCCACGTTTTCTCAGCAGAAGTTGAAGTATTAGCACAGACTGTATATTAAAGCTATAACCTGCTGGTGAATTACTGATATAAGCTCGACCCGCAGGTTTCATGTTCTGTTCTCTCATTTGCTTTTAGTGAAAGTAAAAGTTCTGCAGAAATCGTGTTTTCTTTTGTTTACACTTGCTTGCCAGCTGGGGTCACCAGTAGAGGACGGGGAGGTAATATATAAATACCTTGACATTGAAAAGTGTAATTTATTTCATTCAATCTGTGAAATTCAATTTCCTGTGTCAATTGTTATTCTTTGATTGGCAGCAATAAAATTGCGTTGCACCTTCCCTCCTGACTGGTCATTGTGTCTGCAAAAGGAGAATACAGGCTTGCCTCTCTGTCACGGTGTGTCCTATCTTAGCACGGGGAAATCGGCCACCGAACCATTCCGAACACACCTGAACCTGGTGCTAGTGGAGCAGCACTGTACAAACTTTCAGAGAACCACATCAGAATAATACTTTTCCTTTCTTGTTTGTTGCTTGATGTCCACTTCAAACGTCCCTCGACGGGTTTTCAATATCTATAAAATTATAAAGGAGAGAACATCCCCACAATTGTGCAATATAGTTATAAAAAAGTATTTCTTAAAATCTAAAGCATACAGGACCTCATTGAGCCGGTCGTTGCGGCCGCACGGTCGTACGCCACTGATGTTCGCAAAACTGTGCATGCGTAAAATTCGCAATGCGCGTGCGCAAACTAGGTATTACGATCAGAAATTGCTCTCTCCTTGAACACAGCCAGGTCGTTAGTTTGAGTGACAGGATGAGGCGTTTGTGGGTGGTAACAGGGGAAGGTGCTTGTGAACGGGGGAGTGGAGATCCGAACGCAGGCGTGCCTGACTATGCAAACGGCGTTTTATGGGAGTGCATAATTAACTAAGTAGTGTAATGGTACATGTGACATGGGAGGTTTTTACACTGACTTGATCGTAGTGCTTAAGAGAGGATATGGTCAACCTTAAGCTCTACGACCAGCTCCGATGGTTCCCGATGGTCTCGATTAATTCTTATATGCCCGGAGATGACGTGGGGAACGAGAAGGGGGCGTATTTTTAGTCTTACGGCCGCATCCTCCCCTCGCTCGTCCAGCTAACTATCCCATCTTAACGACGCAACTTGCGAGCGCTTCATTTGCATATTCGGCCCCTTTTACCTTACGACCGTGCGGCCACAATGACCGATTCTGAATGAGGTCCACATTTCCATAACAAGTAAAATAATAATATTATTATTATTATTAATATAATAATAATAAATAATTATTATTATCCTTTATTTATATGGCGCCACAAGTGTTCCGCAGCGCCTCACGAAGTACATAAACAAATAAGTGTACAAGAAACCAGTGACTTACAGTACAATACAATGCAGAACAAGGTTTATATACTGTACATTACTGCATAAGCAAACATAACACTCAAATAAGCAACCAAGTGTTGTGTCCTTGTCTGGAGTAAGGAGTAGATGAAAGTATAAATAAGAAGAAAGCACAAGAGGAATAAGGGCCCTGCTTGTAGATTGGGAAATCAGAGTGTCAGATACATAGCGATATAAAGTAGATCGAGGTTTCCGGAACACAACAGACCCGGCATCTGTATTGCCAGCTTCTGGATCAGGCTCCTTTCCACCAAAGATGACTCCACTCCACAGCCAACGCGTTTCAAACTGGCTCTTTCTCAAGGCAATCACACTACAAAATGCGGACACACAAGAACATCCGTCTCTATGGTTACTGTTTCTTCCTGCATACTTACTGCTGTTCTCAATGTACCTGAAACATACACTGTGAGGTGGATGGTGGAGGTAACTTCTCAGCGGGTAAAATTATATTTTATACAGTGTAAAAAAATATATTTTACTCTTTTAAATACACTATTAATCTCATTAGAAAACACTGTGGGCCTGATTCTGAGGAGGGCGTAAAGCAAAAAAGAGCAAGTAACTGTGCACCTGGACACACAATGTTGTACTGCAAGGGGGGGCAAATACATTAACTTTTTTGCATGCAGGGTAAATACTGGCTGCTGTTGCATGTAGTGTTACAGTATACTACAATTTAGATTTCAGTTTTGGACACACCTATCTCATACTTGCCTAACTTTTAAATCTCCTCCCCGGGAGAACCCAGGGAGGAGAAGCAGCTGGGTCCCTACGGGGGCGGGGCCAAACGATTCACGGCATTAAGCCTCGCCCCCTCCGTGGCAAATTGCAGCGATTGGCGCATATTTAAATAAGGTGCGGGGCTAAATGTGTCTTTAAGCCCCGCCCGGTACACAGGGACCTGCGATCTCCGCGGAAGTTCTCCCCATTCTGCCTACTTCATTAGGAAGTGGGCAGAATGCGTGAGTAGTGCCTACCCTTCTGGGGGTGCGGGGGGGTTACTCGAAAAATCGGGAGCCTCCCGCGAAAACCGTGAGGGTAGGCAGGTATGACCTATCTCAGGTCTAAAGGTGCCCACACACTGTCAGATATTTTGTACGATTTGCCGATTTGGACGCATCGGAACGACAAATAGTGCAAAATGTGTACAAATCGTGAGTGACCACTCACGATCATGATACCTAGGGGTCGTACATCGCATCTTCAGATCTTCCCTCCTGCTGGTACGATCTGGCAATCTCATTAACGATGCACTGGAAATAGTTAAGGACGCACGATAGGTCGTTAGTAGATCGTTTGTCAAAATGAACACTTTATGCGCGATATCGTCAGTCCAGGACTGCCAGGGAGCTGCCGGGAGTTCAAGGGAAATTGTTAATGACATCGTTAATGACATTTGCGAGTCGTTCAGTGTGTGGGCACCTTAAATCTCTCTGCACATTTTACATCTGCCCCACCTGCAATGCCAACACACCTCTTTATGTACTTCAGTCTGAGCATTTATAATGGTTTCCTGCTTTACGGCTGCACAGATAAAGGGAAGGTGCAGACCTAAGCAAGATGGGGGCATGTCCATTACCAAGAATAGAACGGCCTCATGTGACTGGACGATCAACACATTTAAAATGTGCACAAACAATTAAAATTGCAGAAGTCTGAATGAGTAGAGTGTAATTTATTTTAACGCATTAAATGTATTGGGTTGAATGCATTTACAATACAGTATGTACCAAACGCACAATTTTGTGCAATCTGTAGAGTGCACTATATACTTTTTGTTTAAGGTTTACAAAGTATCAACATACTGTATAGGGCCATATTCAATATGGGGTGAAAAGTCCGTTATCAGCGAAAAGTCTTTGTTACAAAACGGGGATAAGTTTTCACCACTGTTTAGATGACGAGAAAAAGTGCAGAATTGGGGTTTTAGGGTGCAGAATAAAAAAAAATAGCCTGCAGCCTTTGGAATATCCCCTTAATGTAATGTGTCCAAAAATGTTAAAAAACATTCCTTAGGACACCCCAAAAAGATATTTTCATTTTGGGGGCAAACAAAAAAAAAAAGGTTAGGGGACAAGCTTTAAAACTAGCTAAATTGATTCAGGGGAGGTCCCCAAGTATGCGGCAGGTGTTTTCTAGAATGCGGGTGGTAGCGGCAGGTGGATTTTTAAAGATTTTTTAAAAATGACTTTAGGGACTTAAAAATATGCTTGCACCCATTTTCATGTACCCCAAATTTGATGGGACTAGTTATTTAAAAAAACAAACAAACCTAAGTGCTATTCTTCACCACTTCTTCAAAAGTCGCATTTATGCACCTGCTGCGGCTATTTAAAAACCCCGACTACCTTCAGCAGGCAAAATCGGGGGTACCCATAGTGATCCCCCATGTCAGAACATCTTTTGGGGGGTGACAGCATGATTTCCACAAAAACTGACAGGACTTTTCGATACTTACCTTTCCTCTGGGTCCCGTTTTCACCGGATCCTAATTGAATACGGGGATAAGCGGGCATGCGCCCGATACTTTATCCCTGCAAAAAACGTTGATGTTCAAATTGAATATGGCCCAGAGTATACCAGGTAAGAATGCACACAGCAACATTGAAGTACTTACTTATTATAATCAGCTAAAGCTATAGGTAAGGAAGACAAGGTATTACTACTATGATTTTAACCCTATTTTGTGTATTTGTAATCCGGGATGGGATCATTTTAGGAAGGAGACGAGGGAATCGCAGTATTAGCTTCCCACTGTACTGGAATTTCATGCTGTAATTTATGGCTGCTGGAGAGCTAAATATAAGAGGGTGCAGAGTGTTAGTCAGTTACTAATACTGCAAGGCGAGAAATGGAAAGCTGTGTATCAGGAAGTGTGACAGTGAATTCCTGGCAGACTGGTGCTGCACGGACACTGGCAGCCTCACTCATAAAATCGGCGTCATTGCAGGAAAGAACAGTCAACTGACTCCCCGCTGCTAAGTTCCCTGTCGCCTTTTTTTTTTTCTTTTTAGTTCTAATTGACATCATTTTGCACGCCACAGTAGCACAATCAGCTGTAATGACGACTGCAACAAAGCTTAGTCAATCACTGTAATGAAGTCATCAACAACAGTGACACCTTCAGGGTATAAAAATGTACTACATTCCATTACATAAAACATTTCTGCACCGAGATGTTAACACTTATTTTAGAGCCCATTCTAAAATGTCAAAAAGACATATCTGTATTATTAACCTTGATACTGTATGCCCTTCGGTGGGGGAAATACGCCTATATTTAAGTTGTTTCTTTCAACCTATGTACTTGTTAGATACAGATTTTGTGACAGATTTTTTTACAACATTCAGTTTGTATAGATACTACTAACCTGAGCTCTCTCATCCCCCCCTTTTCCCTTTCACCGAAGATGAATTTGGCAGGCAGCCACTACTGCGACTCTACAAAACAGTTACAAACAGTTAACCCTTAAGCTGCATACACACACAACGATTTTGTTACCAACGATTTTTTGAACGATTTTATGATTGATTATCTGTCAGATTTTTTAAAGCGTAATGAATGATTTTTTTGAACTACAAACGATTTTTGCATATTCCTTAATGAAAATCGTTGAGTTGGTCAGTCTGACTGAACTACAAACTACAAACGTGAACGTGCATGAACGATAATCGTTCATAGGCCCTGATTCAGACCCGGACGCAAGTGGCCATTCGTACTTTCGGCGTACGTACAGAAATATGTCAATTCAAGCGCTCGTAATTTCGAACGCATCTAAACATCCTCCCCAAACTCTACCAACCCCTCCTCTAACTAACGAGCGTGCCAAATAGCGAGCGTACATCCCCAATGTGGCTTGCAGGGAACGCACGCACAAGTTCAACCCGGAAGTGGGCCTGTCAGATTCCGATTACCTGCTCCTTTATTCTGCCTACCTCCCTCAATCGTATCATGCCAATCAATATATCAATTATCTTAATTGCTCGTCATTTTTTTTTTTTTTTGGCAATGCAATAAACTTTACTCTTGTCCGTGTTTGTGTTTTCCCGCAGAATACGTACGGCTTAAACATTCGCTTTTATTTGTCAAAATACATGTTTGAGCCAATTAAACATTTGTTTTCTTTGTTTTTAACCACGCATATTTTACTGGGTTCATTTCTTTATTTAAATTAGCTTACGCATGTCACTGCATCAAGCCTATCATAACTCGCAAAAGATTTGTGGCCCTGTCGAACACATGACTCATACACTAACCAATAGAATTGGTCCTGTTAATTACCCAAATACATTAGCCAATCAAATTTATTTTCGGGTCTTTATTAAAATTGTTTTTTATAAAATACACCATTGCCATCATGAGAGCTTCGGCATTCACCAGGCGCGAGCTGACGGTGTTAACCGAGGTGATGGACAGGCGGATCACCAGCCAGCCTCCCCCTATCACCAATAGGGAAAAGCGTTCCGCATATGCGGAGGTACGTGGCCGCCTGCGTTCCTTCGGCTCATGCCGCCAGATCGGCCAGCTGGAGCGCAGGTGGTCCGACCTGCAACGGCGGACGCCCCGCTTGCTGGCATGCTTTTGCATGCAGATCGCGGAAAGTACGTTTTTTTGACTGTGGTTTTCATGTTTATCTTTGTGGCCCTAACTGCATGTGCATGTTTTCATGTATGGCCTATTTATTCTTTGTACTCATATCTGCATGTGCATGTTTTCATGTATGGCCAATTTATTCTTTGTACTCATATCTGCATGTGCATGTTTTCATGTATGGCCTATTTATTCTTTGTACTCATATCTGCATGTGCATGTTTTCATGTATGGCCTATTTATTCTTTGTACTCATATCTGCATGTGCATGTTTTCATGTATGGCCTATTTATTCTTTGTACTCATATCTGCATGTGCATGTTTTCATGTATGGCCTATTTATTCTTTGTACTCATATCTGCATGTGCATGTTTTCATGTATGGCCTATTTATTCTTTGTACTCATATCTGCATGTGCATGTTTACATATTTGTGGTGTCAAAAATTAGCGTTTAACAAGGTCAGGGTCGAAAATAACCACAATTTGTTTCCCATCTTTTAGGGGCAGAGCGAAGACTACGGCGTCATCGCCGTCAAAGACGGCGCTCTTGGCCCCTCTCCCCAACCCCCAGCCAAACATCCACACCTCAAAATTCCCTAATTTCCCCCTCCTCCCCAGCCTGCACAGACCCTGTGGAACATGTGTCGGGGCTCCTTCCCCTCCATCCCAATTCCCCCTCCCCTCCAACCACCCCTCTCGTAACTACCCCCTCCCCTGAATCCCAAATCACCCCTCCCACCTCGTTGGGGAATGTTGGCACCTCCGAGGAGGACGAGGGAGTTGCTTCTGGACCGGGCGTGATTTTGAACGGTATGTTTTCCTTTTTTTTTTCTTTTTTTTTTTAAATGTTTGTATCTAATCCTGTGTCTGTGCCTTTTACTTTTTTTGGGTTGTCAGAATTTGGTGTAGATTTCTGTTTGTCTTTACCTTTTACTGCTGATTTCCCCATACACATATCCCACCTGTCAAAATCTGATGTTTTTTGGTGCAATTTTTTGGGTGTCCATTTTTGGGTCCTTGGATTTTTTGGGTTAAATGTGCTTTTGGTCACAATATTGTCATTTTTGGATAGCTTTGTTTGGCTTGTTTTTTCATTGGGTTTCATTAATTATGTGGATAAAAGAAAAACCTCTAGCGCATCCTATAGATACTAAATAAATGAAATAGGCAGTGATAATTATAATGCAGGTTTATTGATCATGCTAACTATTTTAAAAAACACTGACTTACAACACGTAACAAATAACATAGAACTGTAGGACATACTAACATATAGAGTAGAGAAATAAAATAAAATAAAATAGAATAAAAAAAGGGGGATGCAGACACGCTAAATAGCGAATTATTCTGGTCCCTATTCAGGATCAATATCCAGGAAGTTTCCTTTGGTAGTGAAATGTCTTAAATTCAACACATGTAGTCCAAAAATTAAATCCAAGCAGGGGGCGATCAGTTGAAAAGTTTGCCGGCAAACTAAAGGGTACCTGATAAACTGCAGTATAACGTCCAGGTCCCCCTCCACTGTCATCTATCTATCTGGATGCGCTAGAGGTTTTTCTTTTATCCACTATATCTATCAGGGAGGGTGAGCCCCCTTTTTTCCTTCCTCTAAAAGCGATACCTATAGGATCTGTAAATACTAGCGCTACCTTCATTTTTGTCTTTTTTTCCCTATTCATTAATTATGTATTAAGCCCCACACTTTTCTAACCCACAGAGGACCAGAGGCATTTGGCGGACCTAGCTGGATTCGTCGAAAGGATGCGAAAATACAACCCATCAAACACCATATGAAAAAAGAAATGAAAAATCAAGAACTGGTTGACGAAGGAGGATGCCAACATGATTCCACAAATGTTGCGTTGCAATATTGGTTCCAGAATATATATCCAATGTGTCCCCATGAAGGTTTTTTTTGGGTAGCAGGAAGTAGTCATCGTTTGAGTCCCAAAGATTATGAAATCAAACAGAAGATGGGAAACAAAAAACAAATTAATTAGATGGTCTCCAAAAATCCTTACCACATTGTGTCTAAAAACTTTTTTGTTGCCAATAATTACCTAAAATATCTGGCCACCACATCATCGCGTATGGCACCCCCACATACTGACCTCCGACCAACCTCGGGGGGGCCATCCTCAGGCAAGGCATCCTCTGGCTGCATTGGGACACCACTCCTTATGGCGATGTTGTGAAATATCCCACACAGGACCACAATTTTTGAAACCATATCCGGCAAATACATGAGCTCGCCACCAGAGCGGTGGAGGCATCTGAATCTGCCTTTTAAAAGGCAGATACAGCGCTCCACCACTTGCCTGGTGGCTGTAAGTGCGGCATTAAAATTACTTTGTGGCCCTGGTGTGGGAGCCAAATAAGGAGTGAGCAGCCAGGGCGTGCAAGGGTAGCCACTGTCTTCTGTGAAAAAGAAGTGACAACATCAGGATCACTGTGTATCAAGCTTAACATTGTTATGTACTAAAGGTCTCCACTTACCCAGAAGCCACGCATCACCAGCTTGTAGGTTGTTTAATTTGTGCCATATTTCTGATTGCCGGATGACAAATGAGTCATGTGCACTTCTGGGTAATTTTGCATTCAGGGACAGGATCTGGAGGGAGGCCTCCTTCCCGCCACTACTCCCACCGTTGTTTGAAATGATCCTGAGGCACAGAAATGTAACACCGCCATAAATTGCGTAAGTGGTGGTATTGCTGTAGGACTGTCAATTTGCCGCTCAAGATCACTCTCTATTAATGAGAGAGTGTCTATGATGATTTGGGGCGGAAGACGGTAGCGTCTTAACACCTCATCGGGCATTCCAAAAAGGGTGACACGTGTTCGATATATCTGGGGCCTTGCACGCCTACGATGCCTATGCCTGGGACGAGATTGAGGTTGGTCGGATTCCGGGAGCATGGCCAGAACAATCCGACCAAGATCAACCTGAAATTGCAAGAATTGAATGTAAGGTTTTATATTACTTAGCTTGACGATACAATCCAATGATGCTTACATGCCGGGGTATTGTCATGATTTTCCAAACCTATAAATAATAACAAATAAACAATGCAACAATTTAGGGTGGACATTTAGGAATCTAAATTGGGTGCAAGACAAAACAGAAAAGGGGCGAAACACACATTTGGGCAAAGAGCAAAACGACAGTGCGCAGACTACCTCAATTTGGGCCCAAATGTTTTAAAAAATTGCTAAAGGGAAATCACAACCAATTTCACGGTACAAAATCCGCAGATAATAATGCGCTAATTAATTCGCAAATACAAGGGAAAAATCTGCAGATAATAATGCGCTAATTAATTCGCAAATACAAGGCAAAAAATACGCAGATAATAATGCGCTAATTAATTCGCAAATACAAGGCAAAAAATACGCAGATAATAATGCGCTAATTAATTCGCAAATACAAGGCAAAAAATACGCAGATAAAAAAAAGCTAATTAGTTCATACATTTCGGACTCACAAAACCAAAGTTTAAAAGTGTAAGGTCAAACAAAGTTGCGTTATAAAAAACATGACCATTTAATAAACAAGGGAAAATATAAACTTACCAATAGAGGATATATAAGTCACCGGATAAAAAGGTCGTTGGGGCAGAGCCAAAAGAAACCTAACAAAGGAGATTTTTAAAGAAATTAAAGAGCCAAACTTCACAAAAAGAAGGAGACACAAAGTGAACAAAAGTAAGACGGGCAAAAACTTACCAAAAAAAACCACGACAAAGAAAACAACCACAGCAAAAAAAGCAAACGGAAAATAAAACTCCAAAAAGACAAACCAAAAACCACTCCAAACAACGCCAAATCCAAATCCCGCCAAGAATCCACTCCGACCAACGTAACCTCCAACATCCAACAACCGCCACCTCGACTCGAGACGCCCCAAGCCATAAATAGTGTTTATTTTCCCGCACAAATTAAGGAGGGATCATAGGAACGCACAATGAATGATGTGGATGAAAAATAAGGACGCATGTATAAATACGTCACGACCAAAAAAAAACGTTCTGGTGTATTTCTTGTTGGGAGATAAGAAATGGCTACAGACCAGGGAAACAATGGCCGGTAAGTATTTCATGCATTTCCAAACAAGGATTATTTTGAAACATAATATAGTGCAAGTTGTCAAGCTTAAATTTCTCAACGTTTAAACAAATAGGTGAGGAAGATGACATGGAAGAGGCTGCTGGGCCCAGTATTCCGGGCAAAGCAGGGAAAAAGAAAAGGCAGCCACAATTCACAAGAAAGGAGATGGAGGTTTTGGTTCAGAAGTGTGTGGACATCCTGCCACAGGCAGACAGGAATATGGGCGTAAGCCAGAAGTGGAAAATGTGGGAGGAGATAGCCAGTGCTGTCAATAGGGTGGGTGATTATGTCCGTCTAGCCCGGGATGTCAAACGGTGGTAAGTAAAAACTTGACCCCCCTAAAACCAAAAGCCAAAAAAAAACCAGAATAATGGTTCCTTTTTCACCCACAGATGGAGCGACTTCAAATATCGCCTGAAACAAAAAATGGCGGACAGGGCTAGGCATGCAAGGGGGGACAGGTTGGGGTCCCACCCCTGTGTCATAGGAGTTGAATGATTTAGAAGAGCTGGCACAGGGGTGTGTGCAGGCTGTGGAGGTGTTTGGCGTGTCCAACATGGATACGGACATGCCAGACTTTGCGGCTCCTCATGTTGTCCCTGGTAAATATTGTGATGTCACCAACTCTGAAATGTTATTGTGCCAATATGTAGATTCTAATGTGACTCTTTTCTCATTTTTCAAACAGAGACACAGGCGGATGAGTCTGCTCCAGAGGGGAGCCTTGGCCGCAGAATTTCTGCTGGCTCTGCAGGGGAGGAACCAGTACATCCGGCTGAGGACCCTGCAGAAGCCAGTCCAGGGCAATCCCCCTCGCAGGCAGTGTCCCTCCTCACAGAACTCAATTTTAAATCGGATTCCATACGGAGATTCTGCAGATGATGGACGCCAGTCTGGTACGGGTGGCTGAGGCCCTGGAGCAAAATGCTGCGGCCAACGTGACCATTGGTCAGACCCTGGCGGAAAATACCAGGGCCAACATCCGCATCGCCAATGCCCTGGAGCAGCTCGTTCGCCAGCACATGGTGGAGCCGACCTCCCTTCCTGCCGGAACATCAGGATCCTCCACCTCTGGCACAACATCAGCCAATCCTCCAAATGTGCCTAGCCCTGTGCCTAGTCCAGAGGCCACAACATCTGCCTCTGGACGGGCCAGCCCGATGACATCCCGGACCCGGTCTGGCGCCCTCCCTCCCCCAGCCAAACGGGGGAAAAAACGTTGACAGCACTGGCTACTTTTCCCACACTCCTTCTGTGCTTGCCCCATATTCCTTTCTGGCCAAAACTTCCCTCTCCTTTCTTGTGAATTGTTTTTAATTTTTTTATTTAAGTTTCCATACCTTTTATGTTTGCACAAATTATATTTTTTTTAGGAATAACACTGCCAAAAATGTTTGGGCCAAAAATGTGCCATAAATTGATTTTAATTTCCAATAAATTGTGAAAAAATGTTCGACATTGTATTCTGACATTATTTTAGAAATGGTTTACATTTAATCCTGGCCCACAAGGCAAAAACGAGCACCCAAAAAATTAAAAGTTGAATAAAAAACAAAGGGCACTTTAAGGAACACTTTAAAATTTACATAAGGATGCAAATTCGGCCGACAAATTCAAATTGGAAAAATACACACAAACATGATGACATTATTGTTACAATAGCACAAAAACCAAATATCAACCCCAAAAAAAAGACCAACAAATGTACGCGAATTGATTGTGTAAACCTGAAATTAGCAGCTGCGTACGGTTTTGTGCTAACCAAAAAAACTGGTTTCCAAACACATTACAAGCTGGTTTTCAATACAAAACTGATTGTTTTTCTGACAAGCCGTGATTAATCGATGCAACATCGTGGAGGGCCGGGACGGAGGAGAAGGCCATCGCCAATGTGGTCGAGTAATCCAGACCCCAAGCTGTGCGAGCAGTTTGAACGGAAAGAGGATCATCCAGTGACGTATGAGTTGGTACGAACACATTTAACGTTCGCATCAGATAATGTATGTACGCCCAAAAAACGCCTCGCCACGCCTGCGTTTTTCCATCTCCACCCCCGTCAACGCCCAAAAACGCCCTGTTCTGTCAATCACATTTGACATGTCACTTCTTGTACGCAATTTGATGAACGAGACAAAAAAAACTCGCAATATGCCGTATGCACATGCGCAGTGTTACACCGACGCATGCGCGCTTTCTCAACATCGGAACGCAACGTGCGTACTGCTGTTAACGAGCGGCTCTGAATGAGGGCCATTGTTTTAACTCAGAAAGTGAACGATTTTTTTAACGATTGAACGATAAACGATATCTTTAACGATAATCGTTCAATAAAATCGTTGTGTGTGTACGCACCTTTAGTTTTTCTTGTACTGTGATCATAACTGATTAAATAACGTTATCACTACCATTGTGGATCATTAAGGACCTGACTGATTAAGTCACTTGTTGTATGCTCAGTATATTATAAAGTCCATGCGCGTAACTACCATAGGTGCAAGGGGTGCAGCTTCTATGGGGCCCAGAGCTGAGGGGGCCCCATCTTCCTTGTCAAAGTTACATGTGTTATATAAATTTTTCACCACTGGGTGGTACATAGGGGCCCTTACAAACTTTTGCTATGAGGCCTTCAAATACCTAGTTACGCCCCTGATAAAGTCTATCCCAATTAGGGACCTATTCATCGTTATCCTTAAAAGTAGGTAAAAAAAATATTAATTTTCACCTACTTTCATTAATCTGTAAGTGCTTGGCCTATTCAGTATAGATTTCACTGAAATCTCCTGCTTATCGGTCTTCCCTGAAGTGGAACATGGTCCCCATACACTAGTATGGAGACTTCCTCATTCCCAATTCATCAAACTCCAAAAACGTATACAGTAATTTTCGGAATTTGATTGAAGGAGTGGACATGATCGGAAGTTGGCATCAATTCTCGAAGCCGTGCTCCATCCCACGGGTTCCCTCTGCCCCTGTCGGCTCGGTCTGTGCGCATGTACACTAACACAGCCGGTTCATATCTGGCATTGTAGATTTCTGACGCTACTAATGAGCTGCGGAATCAGCATGTTACAGAAAGCATCTGTCCCCGCACCGGAGGAATGTTGAATTGCTTTGGTCATTTTGTAACCACCGCCACGGCTCGCGATGAGACAGGCACCTAACTTATGGTAGGCCATCACAGATTGCTCTTTGTGTGTACAAATCGTTCAAGAAAAAAGATTCACAAAAGATTCTTCAAAGTAAATTCATGAAATTGTTTTGTATGGGTATCGCTTGCGCTGTATAGAAGCTCAGAAGTTTAAATATTGATTTTTCAACCCGACAACAACCGGTCATCTTATTATCAATTGATAGAAATAAGTGAGTTCTGAGTAGAATATGATAAGTTTATCAGTGTGATCCCACATGTTACACATAGACAGATCTCTGACAGACCGACCAGTGACCAAAAGGATGGGGGAGGTAAGAGACAAAATTACATTAACTCACCAGAGATGTACAGTATATATATATATATAAAGTACCAACCAATCAGCTAGTAACTCATTTTTCAAAAAGCCTGTAAAGTGACAGTTAGGAGCTGATTGACTGGAGTTTAATCTCTCTCCACTTTATGTCTCTCCAAGGCTTGATACATCTACTGTAACCCTGATAGGAAGTGCTTCATACTTGCCGACATTTTTGCAGGGGGATCCGGGAGGGGGCTGGCAGGTCCGTCCAGCAGGGAGGGTGGGGGCGGTTCAAGTAGGCAGAGCGAGGGCGTGCCAATGCGATCGCACCACAGTGGCCCCCCCGCTTTATAATGCCAATATTACTGTCATTATAAGGCATGGGGTGGGACTACGATGACGTGATTCAGCGCGAATCGCATCATCGCACCCCCAGACAGCCCACTTTTGCGGATGGCGCGGGGGTTTGCGGGGTGCTGGCAGCCAATCCGGGGGACTTGCCTAGTCTTGCGGGGTGTCGGGAGTGGCACCCGATTTTCCTGGGAGAGTAAGCAAGTAGGAAGTGCTTATTTAACCTTCATGTTGTATTGCAAACACTAGAGGTGACCTCCCTAAGAGAAATGGCTACAGCAGAAGCTAAAGCCTAGTAAACCGCAGATGGCGGAATAAAGCGCCAATTGTCAATCTGCCTGGAAAGCTGGACTGTTGTTTTTAAGCCGTTTTCCTTGAAAAATCTATTTGCCAAATCTTGAAATTGATCTCCCTAACAAGCTCTGTAAGTTACAGACTGTAACCATGGAAAGAACCCACAGACTACCTAGTGTCCCTCCACTGCCTGTCTCTATGCCCCACCTCATATAAATGAGCCCTGGTAGAAGTGATATTTGAGATCACGGCCTACTTTTTAATTGGTAAAACAAAAATCATTATTCCTAAATAAGAAGCCCTCAGAAATAAGGGTAGTCAATATGCCATGAAGTTCCCTTTCCATCTGCAAATTCAACATAATGATAGATTCACGAGTAAGTGCAACACTGACTTCAGCGCCTGATTCAGCAAGTGTCGCAACTGCGATTACGCACGCAATCGGTTGATTGTTGCGTTCTGCGCATGCATATGCATCGCAGTGCGCGTGCGCTAACCAGCCACTGAGATCGGGACTCCGATCGCAGAGACTACGCAGACCCATCGCAGAGTGATTGACAGGAAGGGACCGTTTGGGGGTGGTGGTCGGCGAAATGCAGGCGTTTTAGAGCGTTTGAATGCCGTTACAGGGGCGTGCATAAATTATCCACTGCGATACCATACGCAGCTTGGGTTTTCACTGCGTCTGATGTAGTTAGCAATTCCTGAGTAAATAGAAAAGGGGGCCCTAGACTGCACACCCTGAATATATATATATATTGGGAGGTGCTATCTGTGGAGACTATTGTTGCAAACACAAGAAGAATAAGTACAAGTGCACAACTCCAACATCACTAATTATATATAATACATAATGCAATAAAATTTAGCAAAATTTTATTGCATTATGTATTATATATAATTAGTAATGTTGGAGTTGTGCACTTGTACTTGCAATTCCTGAGTAAGGTCAGACCTTGTACAAGTGTGCGTGAGGCTGCGCTGGTACTCGATGTTACCGATGGTTTTGCAGTCTTGCTAAGTATTACGGATGTGTGTAAGTTAAGGTGGGCATCCTTATGTTGTGCTGCGACAGCACAGCGATTGCAGAGGATTAGCGTAATCGCTATTGCAATCACAGTTGCGATCCGTACTGAATCAGGCCATCAAAGTATTACCTAGAGATGTGTGGTTCGGTTCTCCAGATCTGTACCGCAGTTCTGATCTTGCCACGGTTCGGTATTCAGATTTTTAATATGAATTTCGGGTTTTGGATTTGCAAAAATCATGTGATTTCAGCTGTTTTTTAAAAAAATTATCAATATAAAAAAAAAAAACCCAGATTCAAAACCAAAACACGAAGATGAATCCAGATTCAAAACCAAAACACGGGGGTCAGCGCACATCTCTAGTACCAACAGTATGGAATAAAGTGTAAAAAACAAGCAATAGACAATCATTTGGTAAAGACTTGCTGCACAATCTATCCAGGCTAATACTGTATCCTCGGTTATGGGAATCTGTAGCACAGCGCTGGACATAAGTCTCAGGTGTGAAGGCCGCACATGGTTAATCCAGGTGCAACTTCTTGACACATTAGTCACATGTATTAGAACACACATTATGCATGGGCTTGCAGTGCAGTCCTGTCCTGTGATATACTGGATATTAATTAGTTCTAGTGCTTTGGGATAGGCAATGTATCTAGCTGTAGGTGCTTTGGGATAAGCATTTACCTAGCTGTAGGTGCTTTGTGATAAGGCAATGTACCTAGCTGTAGGTGCTTTGGGATAGGCAATGTACCTAGCTGTAGGTGCTTTGGGATAGGCAATGTACCTAGCTGTAGGTGCTACATAGGGGGAGTTATAGATTATTTTATTTTTTTACCAAAACTAATTATTCCTTTAGTTGTAATACGAAATGTGTTTGAAGGGAACGTGGTTCTTTCTCATTCATGTGATGTTGCTGTAAATCTTTCACCCATGCCCCCTTTTTCTTCCCCTGCCCACTTAACACGCAAAATATGAACAAACAATAATTAAATGTCAATGTTGATGTAAGTAATACTAAGCTGTATGATTTACCGCCAGCCGAAAGGCCGGTGGTTCAAATCCCGACAGCAGAAGCCTGGCAGTGAAGATCCCAACAGGTGAGTATTCTTTATATTTACTAACCTCCCCCCCAACCCTAACCCTCCCTTAGGGGTGCCTAACCCTAACCTCCCCCCCAAGTGCCTAACCCTAACACCCCTCTAAGTGCCTAAACCTAACCCCCCCTTCCCCGCAGCCTAGCCCTAAATCCTCAGGGGGGGTATCTAACCCCAACCTTCCCCCGAGGGTGCCTAACCATACCTCCCCTTCCCCTAGCTTAACCCTAACTTCCCGAGGGGGGTGCCTAACCCTAAGTCCCCCCCGGGAGCAACCCCCCCCCCCGGCGCGGCTGTCCGGGAAGCCGACCGTCGGCATCCCGACTGCATACTGAAGACACAGAGGGGTACACAACTAAATATCATTTATCGTCGTAACACTATACAGGACCTATTCATTATGTTAATTATCGGGGGAAGAGCGGCCCCCAATAATTAACATTCTACCTCACCGCAAGCGCCAAAGATCAGCTGTCCTGCAAATACTTTCACTGCTGCTTTACTAGCGGTGAAACTTAGCACTGCCGAGTCATTTCACACAGGCGCACAAAGCCCTGGTGTCCGGCAGAAGGAGCCTGGCAGTGGTGGAGAGACCCGAATGGATTATTTTTCACAACCTGGGACTCCTTCCCATAGGGAAACAGAACAGTTCGGTAACAAACGCCATCTGAAGTTGGCGAATATTCCTGCAGTCAAGCTCCGAAGATTTTATATTTTCGTAGCTTTATAAATTTAGGTCCCCATACTAGTGTTTGGGGACAGCGGGCCGGATCGGGGCTGAAAGTTTAGCAGGATATATCCGTGATACCTCCTGCATTACCTTTATAATAAACAGCCCTGATACCTAACTTAGTACTGCCCCTTATACACATAATGCCTACAGTAGTAGTGCCCCTTATACACATAATGCCTACAGTAGTAGTGCCCCTTATACACATAATGCCCACAGTACTGCCCCTTATACACATAATGTCTACAGTAGTAGTGCCCCTTATACACATAATGTCTACAGTAGTAGTGCCCCTTATACACATAATGCCCACAGTACTGCCCCTTATACACATAAGGCCCACAGTACTGTCCCTTATACACATAATGCCTACAGTACTGCCCCTTATACACATAATACCCACAGTACTGCCCCTTATACACATAATGCCTACAGTAGTAGTGCTCCTTATACACATAATGCCCACAGTACTGTCCCTTATACACATAATGCCTACAGTAGTAGTGCCACTTTTACACATAATGCCCACAGTACTGCCCCTTATACACATAATGCCTACAGTAGTAGTGCCACTTATACACATAATGCCCACAGTACTGCCCCTTATACACATAATGCCTACAGTAGTGGTGCCACTTATACACATAATGCCCAAAGTACTGTCCCTTATACACATAATGCCTACAGTACTGCCCCTTATACAGATAATACCCACAGTACTGCCCCTTATACACATAATGCCTACAGTAGTAGTGCCCCTTATACACATAACGCCCACAGTACTGCCCCTTATACACATAATGCCTACAGTAGTAGTGCCCCTTATACAATGCCCACAGCAGTAGTGCCCCTTACACAATGCCCACAGTAGTAGTGCCACTTACGCAGTGCCCACAGTACTATTGCTCTTTACGCAGTGCCCACAGTAGTAGTGCCTCTTAAGCAGCGCCCACAGTAGTAGTGCCCCTTACACAATGTCCACAGTAGTAGTGCCTCTTACGCAGTGCCCACAGTAGTAGTGCTCCTCACACAGTGCCCATAGTAGTGGTGCTCCTTACACAATGTCCACAGTAGTAGTGTCCCTTACACATAATGACAGACACACAGACACACTATACTTACATGAAACCCTGCTCTTGCACCCACCACTGACCGACAGCTCCTCGCGCTCGGCACTATGTCATGATGTCTCTCCCTACACCCACTGCGGGAGCTGTAAGGCGAATCTCAGGAGTGAGCTCCAGCTTCCGGCTGCAGGGAACGAGCAGCCGGGCACTTGAAGGTAACAAAATCTCAGCGGGCGCTCGCCAAATGGAGAAGGTGGCGGCGGCGCCTCTCCAGTCCAGCGGCTCCCTGTTGTGCAGGGCCGGCTGTATTTATCGCGCCAGCTCTGCCATGTGTCTAAAAAATAACGTTGAAAGATTCCAGTTCATGAGCAATAATCTGCAGATGTGCTCCGTTTGCAAGAAACACATTTAATAAACTCCCTAATTAAATATATAAAATGCTCCTGGGTAGGTCACACCTTAACTAAAGAGGAGATGTATCAAGCCTTATAAAGAGTGGAGAAATGGATACGTGGAGAAGTTGCCCACAGCTTCCAATCACCTTCTAAGTATTATTTTATAGAATGTACAGTACTTGATAAATACTACTTCAAAGCTGATTGGTTGCTAATGGGCAATTTCTACACTTGTTCTCTCTTTGGAAGGCGTGATACATCTCTCCCCTTAGCACTTATTTGAATTATTCAATGGGAGTCTATATTAATTTAAAAGTTACACAAAGGTGCACAAAGTTATAATATGAGACCATGGGGCCTATTCATCAACACTAAATGGCCCAGTAACCATGCGGAAACGCTAGTTTCCGCATATTTTAGTTACCGGGCCATTCATCATCACTGGTATATTTCAGTGTTCGGAGTTTGCTTCCGAGAACAAGCTCCATCTTCAGATGGCGCTTGTTCTTGGATCCTTGCTCCTTCCTATGGGAAGGAGTTCCGGGGTTGTGAAGAGGGATCCGAGCGGATCCCTCTGCCGCCTCCTCACTACCTCTCATTAGGCTGTGAGCATGCGTGACCTTGGGTCATGCATGCATAGCCGGGACGACGGGGAGGAGGTAAGTAACGCAGCTACTTCTGTAGCTGTGAAACTAACTGAGGAGACAGCTGCTTTTTGGATACACACCATTGTCGGCTCTAAAGTTGGGGCTGCAGCACAGTCCAAAATTCAAATAGGGGAGCCACGCCAACTGCCAAACGCCGCCAAACAAGTGGCAAGTCGTAAATTGTGTACCCAGCTTTAGAAATCCTGCATAGTTGTGAAGATTTGTTATGTGACTAACCCTGTCTGCTCCCATTATGGTTAGACCATTTCAGTATTATTCTTGACATACTCTCATCTGTAGTACACCGCAATCAAACCATGTCTGATAAATTTGGATTTTTTTTTCTGCAATGTCTACAAATGGATGTGTGGAGGAATTGTTATTCATTATATACAGCATAATTGTCTACGTAACCACCTTTAACCTAGCATATGTCTCTTGTTTATTTTACCATATATATATTTCCTTAGCCACCTTTCCTCCCTAGAGGAGATTTGGCACCATTAAACGTGAACTGCATCCCATAATGTGTAAAAGGGCTCAGTAACCTTTCTAGCCAGCCTTCCTATTGGTACACTGAGTGCTCATATAAGATTTACTGACTCATTTACTGTTTATGCTTCTATAAGCCATCCACATATCATATGGGAGGCAGCTACAGGGATCGGTAATAATTAGTAATGTGAATATTTATTAAGAAGTGTTATGGTTTAGCATGATCACAACATGTGATTCAGAAATTTATAAAACTAGTATGTACTAGGAGACATATACAGTGGCTTACAGAGGAGTACGATAAATAGCTTTTCTGCTCAAGATCCAAAATGTTTGCATTTGGGGACAAGGTTGTCAAATGACCGGCATCACTATGCCAAAAATGGCTTCAGTCGCTCCTATTTTAAAATGTAAAAGACACTATGAGATGCACCAGCTATTAATGCAAGATTCAGGGATTTTTCAACAACATTGTTCTAAGTTAAGCTAGGTACGCACTAAACGCCGTGTGTACCCAGTGATCCGATGGTCAAACCCTACCCCCCGCCAAAGGCCCGACATATGGGATGGCCGGTACACATTACACGATCCGGTGCCCGGACGCCCGATACGTCGACCCTTGCCTTATCACGCTGTATTGGGTTGTCAGCTGCGTCGTCAGGTTGGAGCAGCATGTAGGGCCGGCCTGACGATGCGGCTGATGACCCCACAGGAGCACGCACCGCCTGACATACAGCGTACACCCTTAACTTTTTTGACGATTTGTCGTTCCAATCCATTGGAATCGGGCAAATCGTTAAAACTATCGCTAAGTGTGTACCCAGCTTAAAACTCTGGACACAGACTCATTTACAGGCGCCCTTATGCTCCTAGCTATTTCTGTACGAGTCTGAATAAGCACTACAAATACAGAATGTAGTCATTAGGTCAAAAATAACGACTGTTATGATGTCGACATTGTAAAGATATCAACAGGCAACATGTTGACATTCTCAGAAAGTCGGCATTCGGGTTAGGCTGCAGGATGGGATGGTTATGGGTAGCCACTTGGGGAAGGTTAGGGTTGGTCTATTGGTGGAGGATTAGGCAATAGGATGGGGGGGTTAGGGATTAGGGATAGGGCAGGTATAACCATTGGAATGCCGCTCTATCAGAACTCTGCTGTAAGTCACACTCACATGACTGCTGGGATCCATTGTAGCTGCTCCAGATGTTAGGAGCAGGTAAATCACCGTTGGACATATATGTTGACATTCTAACATGTCAACATTTCATTAGTGTCTACATGTTGAATGTCAAAATTATGACCATGTCGAAATTCATCATGTAGACACTAATGTAATGTTGACATGTTAGAATGTCAACATATCATACTACACCCACAAATACAGGGTCCTTCACCTAATGAACCAAGATAATATATGCAGCCAAGGAGCAGCCCTAGCAGGTGCTGTTACTAGATGATCGAGGTAGGGATGTGCAAAGGATTCACCCACCAATAGATGGTGGGTGAAGGATTGGAATTAAAGTCAGATGGCTACTGATGTATTCTGCTGAAGGATAGAAAAAGATCTGGGATGGTCAGATAGTACTCTCTACATTTATGAACAACATGTGAAATATACTGTTGAATAAATGGATATTTCAGAAGTTGAATAAGTGTTTGCATGAATGATAGATGATGTATGGACAAAGTAGACATGATTAGGATTAGGGATGTGCAGACTTGGATTAGTTAGAATTTCCCGCCAAATTCAGATTTTTCCCGCCAAAAATCGGGTCTCAGAAAGAGATAAAACGTCATCTTTCATGGACAATCATTATTTCTGGACAAAAGTGCATGAAAGATGATGTTTGTTCTCTTTCTGAGACCAGATTTTTGGCGGGAAAAATCTGAATTTGGCGGGAAACTCCGAACTAATCTGAGCCTGCACATCCCTAATTAGGATTCAGTGTTTCTGAGATACAGACAGTAAGTGGTGGAGAGTGTGGTAGACAGAGGTAGGGAATGGGTACAGTATGCAGTAAGAGTTAAGAGAAATATGTAAAGGAGTGGGGATAAAGAGGGATAAGGGGGAGCAGGGAGTATGAAGGAGAAGCATAGGAGAGAACGGATGAAGAAAAGAATAAGGAAAAAGTGATAAATTGAGAAAAAAATCTAAGTATAGAAGTAATGGGAATCATAGGGGTTAAATTAAGATAGCATATGGCTATGGATCTCTTCATGTGGCGCTGTGAGGGGCAGGGGGGATACATTTGGACAAGCAGGGGGGTGGGAGTGTAGACGGCAGTGGATATATATATATATATATATATATATATATATGTGTGTGCTGTCAGATATGTGTAGTGATTTCAGCAATGATGCGGATAGATAAGATAAATGATAAATGAGATGTAGAGGAGGATGGGGCTTGTGGTGTAAGTTGAGGAGGCTGATGAATGACTATATGAACATACAAGGAAGCAGCATGGTAGACTAACAATAGGAAAAAACAACAGTGGGAACAACTATGGTGAATCAATAGAACATAACAGTGATAAAAAGGTCATTTAAATATGTGATATATAAATAAATCACTCAGCGTTTGGAGATAACACGGGAACGTACTGTGTATATACTTTGTTTCCCATTATAAATCCCCCCATTTCTTTCTTTCCTGTGTTGCCGTAATTCATTTCCTAATTGATTGTTATTTGAGAATTAAGGCAAATGCAATAAAAGTTATAAAACACTTTATTATAAATCTTTCCATATCCATGGATATTATACACACACAGGGGGAGATGTATTAAACTTTGAAGCAAGAGAAAGTGGAGAGAGATGAAGTACCAACCAATCAGCTTCTGTCATTTTTCTAGCACAGCCTGTAAAGCGACAGTTAGGAGCTGATTAGTTGGCTCTTAATCTCTCTCCAGGGTTTGATAAATCTCCCCAACAATATATTATATAGTGGTGAGCACAGAACGTTCATTAATGGAGAAGGATTAGTTTTACCTTGGGGGTATATGAGACGGGTGTCACAGGACTAATAGAGGAAATGATTCCACTAAACGTATTAGTGGCTTAGTTGGATCGGGAAGTTGCCTTCCTTGGGGACGAGGAGAGGACATATGGGAAGTGGGTCACAGCTTGTGCTGGCTGGTGTGGTATCTGGAGAGATTTAGCTGCTATAGAATAGACAAATAAGGTAATCTATGTCAGAGCACTATATAATGGAAGGATAGGATGTAAATAAGGGGCCAGTATAATGGGGATGTGGAAGGGATGTGCAATGTGTAGGGGGGATGTAATGTAAATGTAAAATGATGTTCTGAGAGTGGAATTCATCAGCAGAGTCTGGATGGAATAAAGTGATTGGAGCATATTTGTCTTTACCATAGTAATCCTGCTGAGCCGGGAATATCTGGAGGAATCTCATATGAATAATAATTGGGAGGACATCTGTCCGAGATTATAAATATGTAAACATGCAATTGGATTGGAATCATTCGTCGTGGATGTGCGGAATGAGGAATTTAATAGTTAATTTTCAAATTAATGGGGAATACTATTTTTATTATATACATCATTATATATATATATTAAGAAAGTTATATTTAGACAACCTGATTTTGCTGTATATGACATATTACACTGTGTGTGCCATAACATTCTCTGTATATTGTTTTCATGTTAAAACTTCCTAGAAATTCTATTGTGGAATGAATATGTGTCATAGCATTGTAGTTCGTGACTGCGAACCATGCAACATGCAAACTCCAGGAGTTAAGGGAAAGCTAGGGGTATATTTACTAAAGTGCAGATTTGCAAAAGTGAAGATGTTGCCCATAGCAACCAATCAGGATCTACTTATTTATCTAGTACCTTCTATAAAATGACAGCTAGAATCTGATTGGTTGCTATGCGCCACATCTCCACTATTGTATACCCACCCTTTGGTATATATACCCCCTAGATTGCTCATCCCTCAGCAGCATCTCCGCATAGCCATTCACATAAAGCGGCCTATTTATTAAAGGTCGAAGAGTCCTATACTTCAAGGAGTGTTTGACGGTCATCGCAAAGCATAGAGAAGCCTATTTAACTAGGATCTCACAATGCGATGACAAAAGTAAATTAATATTGAAAAAAATCTTTATTATTTGAATAAACCATTGTTTCATCTTGCAATAGACAATAAAACCACTGACAGGTGAAGTGAATAACATTGATTATCTTGTTACAATGGCATCTGTCAGGGGGTGGGATATATTAGGCAGCAAGTGAACAGTCAATTCTTAAAGTTGATGTGTTGGAAGCAGGGAAAATAGGGCAAGCGTAAGGATCTGAGGGACAAGGGCTGAGGGATCATAAGGATCTGAGGGACAATGGCTGAGGGATCATAAGGATCTGAGGGACAAGCTACAAATGATGATGGCTAGATGACTGGGTCAGAGCATCTCCAAAACGGCAGGTCTTGTGGGGTGTTCCCGGTATGCAGTGGTTAGTACCTACCAAAAGTGATCCAGGGAAGGAGACAACCAGCAACAAGTCATAGGTGCCCAAGGCTCATTGATGCACGTGGGGAGCAAAAGCTAGCCCCTCTGGTCTGATCCCACAGAATAGCTACTGTAGCACAAATTGCTGAAAAAGTTAATGCTGGCTATGATAGAAAGGTGTCAGACTACACAATGCATCACAGCTTGCTGTGTATTGAACTGCAGAGCTGCAGACCGGTCAGAGTGCCCATGCTAACCCCTGTCCACAGTCGAAATTGCCTACAATGGGCATGTGAGCATCAGAACTAGACCATGGAGCAATGAATTTTATCTTTTTAATCATGTGACCGGCCAGGTGCGTGTGCTACATTTATCTGGGGAAGAGATGACTCCAGGATTCCCTAAGGGAAAAAGACAAACCGACATGGGCAGTGTGATGCTCTGGGAAACCTTGGGTCCTGCCATTCATGTGAATGTTACTTTGACACGTATCACCTACTTAAACATTGTTGCAGACCAAGTACACCCCTTCTTGGCAACTGTATTCCCTGATGGTGATGGCCTCTTTCAGCAGGATAATGTGCCCTGCCACACTGAAAACATTGTTCGGCAACAGTTTGAGGAACATGACAAATAGTTCAAGGTGTTGACTTGGCCTCCTAATTCCCCAGATATGAATCCAATTGAGCATCTGCGGGATGCGCTGGAAAAAAAACAAAGAGCCATGGAGGCCCCACCTCGTAATTTGCAGGACTTAAAGGATCTGCTGCTAATGTCTTAGTGCCAGATACTACAGGACACCTTCAGAGGTTTTGTGGAGTCCTACACAATAAAATATATGTAAAAATAAAAGCCTAGAGATTTGGGATTTTAGTCTGAGATTTTGTTTCCACTGTGTAATGATACACCTGGATTAATTGACCCCTAGAACCACGTTAAAGAGGCCTTCACCTGTACAGCCGCCCTTTTCCCACAGAGAAAGAAGCTCTCATCGGTACTGAGATGCCGCCAGGACTTGACTCAGCATAGTAGGGACTTATACAATTAAACATGTGATCACAGGATTTAGTCTGGAGTAGCTGAATACAATATGGTAATACACTGAAGCTGTATAGTTTAAACAGGTGGCTCTACAATGACAACTGAAGCTGCATAGCATAAACAAGTGGTTTGACAATGGTAAGTGAAGCAGTATAGTAAAACAGATCTCTGACAATAGTAACTGCAGATAATGGCATTTTTACAATATTTAGTAGAGCAATACTTAACATCAGGTGATGCAGAGGACAGGAAACCATAGAACAGGCTGGACAGGCACAAATTTACCAGGATACCAGCAATACAGAGTTTCACCAGGCACTAGGATCAGCAGGCCAAATACCAAGGCATGAAGCTATAACTGACAAAGAAGTGAAGGCCTGGCTGCTTATTTACATCACACAGACCAATGACAAAACATCAATTAATACCAACCCCCTGCAATTGAAATCAGTTATAAGTGTGCTGCTGCACATAGGATAGCAACTAGTGAGAATCTCAGTAATTAAACATCAGCTGCAGACATTCCTGTGCAGTCTCTAATCCTACACGCTAGTGCCCCAGTCTCCTAGCTATGACTGGGACCAGCAAGCAAAGAGGCTACTGACGCTGGCATTCAAATCTTCTAGCAACCAGCAGGACCTGAGGAGGTAGTGAAACACTGCACTGGCCATCGTGGCTCCTAAGACACTGCACATGTGTAAACCAGCTAGCCTGTGTGTGCATGCAGGGCCACCATCAGAAGGGAACTGCAGGGACTGGAGTCCCGGGCCCAGACAGAAAACTGGGCCCACACCTGGCTCCTACTGCCAAGGTTCAGTTTGGGTCACTGGGTGCTCAGGACAGTTCTCGCTGGGTTGGGCTGGGTCCCGAGCTCCCCTCAGTGGCTTGCCAGGCCCACAGTCCCTGGCTCCTCTCTGTACCAGGTCGATTCACAGGCCTAGCGACAAGGTGCTGCACTGCTGAGAGGAGCTTCGAGATGAAGAGGAGCACCTGTCAGCCGGAAAACAGAATAAGGTAAGTGAGTGATGCTGGGACTGGGGAAATACACAAGCAGAGCTGCAGAAACACATGCTGGGGCTGCAGAGACATGCTGGGGCTGGAGAGACACTGGGCAGCTGGAGAGGCACAAGGAGGCTGGAGAGACAGAGGGGGTGCTGGCTGGGGAGGCAGAAGGTGTGCTGGCTGGGGAGACAGAAGGGTTGCTGGCTTGGGAGAGAAGGGGTGCTGGCTGGGGAGACAGAAGGGGGCTGGCTGGAGCTGGAGAGACACTTCGGGACTGGAGTTGCAGAAACATGGGTGGAGGGGCTGCATAATTTGTCAGTACCATGCCCCACAGTTTTTGATGTCGGGCATGGGACTGATTCCCTCAGACTGACTCAGCAAAGTGGTAAGCAATCCCTTATCATTCTGGGCGTATATCACCAAGGCAGCTGAGTATCACTGAGCATCATCTCGGTGAGATTGTAATGATGAATTACATTGATAGAAAATCTTATCACTGGATATTAATAAATAGACCCCTAAAGTTCTGCTTTTAGGGCTTGATTCACTATGGATTGCTATTCTGCTTATGCACACGCAAAGCAGTTGCCAATATTATCGTTAATATTTAAATGTTTGAATTCGCGTTGTGATCGCAGCCTGACATAATGACGCCCACTTCTCATACTCACATCCGTACACTTGGCTAACATAGAGAAACAATCGGTAACATTGGACAGTAATGAATCCCAGACTTTACTCGGGAATTGCTTACTTCAGCACACGCTGTGAGGCCTCCGGTGGCCTCTGGTATCGCATGTGGCTAACTTATGCACGCCCCTACAACGCCATTGAAATGCACTCGTACGCCTGTGTTCCCCCGGTCCACCACCCACAAACGGCACTTCCTCTCAATCACTTTGCCATGGGTCTGCATATACTCTGCGATCTCAGGGCCTGATTCAGAGCCGGACGCTCCGACCAGAGCGCTCGCTCTGAATCAGGGCCCTCCTACATATTCTTGGAGCGGCCTCTTGGACGCTCGCATAGCTGTGGGTTACCACCCACAGCTTATGCGAGCGTCCATGATGATGGTTGCGATGGTCAAGACCATCGCGACCATCGGGCTTGCGACGAGACCCTGCGGTAGGGTCTCGGTGACCGCAAGCCCTGGAGTGATTTTGGCTCTATCAGAGCCAAAATCACTCCCACTGACATCACTAGTGATGTCAGTGGGGCCGGACCCAGACGGTAGGCGTTCCCATGGGAGCGCCTCCGTCTGGCAGCCACGCCCCCGGCACGCCCACCAAAGGGGGCGTGCTGTCACTCACCATCGACAGCAGGCCCCCTTTGGTGCGAGACCCCGAGCGACGGATTCCCCGTCGTGCGCATGCGCACTTAGGCACCATCGACCCGCTTGCGAGCGTACAGCGCTCGCGAGCAGGTCAGAATCAGGCCCTCAGTCCCGAGTGCAGTGGCTAGTTTGCGCACGCACACTGCAATGCATACACATGCACAGTACGCAACAATCGACTGATTACCTGTGTATAAGCAACTGTGTTGCTTGCTGAATTAGCTCAGAGGAGCGTGACTGGCTGCAGACCAGAGCTGCTCTCTGCTTTGTAAGCCCAGGCTCTGTGACACACACATTTCTATACCTTTGTCATGACTCACGACAAATATGTAGAGAAACTAGATCACTGTGCCCTGAGGGTGCTGCAAACAGTAAATAAAATCAGGATTTCAGATGTACAGGGCAGGGCTTAGTAGTATTAACAGGTAATAATAGATTTTTTCAAATTACATACATTTCTATATTAATTACCATAACTAATAGCTATAGATGTGATACTAATGTGTATATAATGGTGAAAGTAATATCTGCATAAGGTCAATTCTGAAATCATCACTTTGGTGTTTATTAGGAAAACATGTTCATTATTATTATTGCAATGGAAAAAGCACAGTGCACTTTAAATTATTACAAGTATTAAGTGATGCTGGGTACACACTAGAAGATAACTTATGTCGATCTGATGAATGCTCTAATCCAGCAGTGATTATCAGATCGGTGTGTACCCGTACACGATGCACAATTTCTAGCTCAGTGTGTAAATCCTTCAGATCTCTTCAGCAGGATCAGGAACAAGATAGCAAGTGCAGCACACCAGATCCCGACCTTCAGATCTGACCATTGCAGGAATGTTTGAAGCATACATACTTGCCAACTCTCTCTGATTGTCAGGGGGACTCCCTGAAATAGTAACAATCTCCCTGTCTCCCTGAGTCGCGCAATAACCCTGATTGCACCTTACTTACCATACCTTATTATAAAGCTCTTATATAAACCCCCCCCCCAGAAATATATATATTCAAATGGGATCATTGGTATCATTTCCATGTATTGGGTATAAGGCACAAAGATCCCGACGGCTACATGCGTTTTCTGAAAAGTATCAGTGTCTTTTCATCAACAAGTAGATCTTACTAACTGCTTCAGGGCTCATTTACATTTGGATGTCAGTCAGGTTTATGACACGCCCCTCAGATGTAGCATGACACGCCCACTTTACCACTGCACTCATAGGTGTTGCTTTCACAATCTCCCTGAAAAGCTTTTTCAAAAGTATGCAGCTATGGTTTGGAGCTGTTTATCGCCTATCGCTCCTGCATACACACTATACAATTATCAGGCTGATCAGCCCCGATAATGGTATAGGGTTTGACTTTGGAGTTCCGCCACTGTATACTGTAAAATGCAAAAGGGGTTACATTATTCCAAATACAAACAGGAACTCAAATACCGCCCATTTGGATGGGGTAGGGGCGTGTCACTTTAACTGTGCCAATTGCGTTGTCATGCCTCCTGATCTGTCCCACTGGATGTCACCTCCTGGATCTCCCAGATAGGAGGTAAAAAATATTAGCAAGTATGCACCAAGCACTGATTAACACAATAATGCAGAGCCGTAAGCATCACATTCACAACTGCTGAATGGGCGATACTGAGTGGCAACTGGGTGGCAAAAGGGCACACCCACATAAAAGAACCATCCTGTGGGCGTGCAGCGGGCATGTTAGCCAGAGTCAGCCCAAGTTACTACCTATTCTGAGTCATGCATATACAAAGTAGGTGCCAACTTCAGTTGTGAGCATGATGGTGCCGAAGACAGGGCTAATGGCTGCTCTCGCAGATGGTGAACTAGGGCCGTGAGATCACAAAAATGCGCGCAACGTGCGACTCAGCTTATTGTTGCATCAGCATTCTGCTCACTGTAGACGATCGGAGTTGCATTTGCATTACGTGAATTAAACCCAAGTCTTAATTTATCTCACAAATAGATTTTTCCCCTTGTACTGTCTGTTTGAACTTTTAAATCCACACTGTATAAGATCTGGTGAATCATTACTTCTGGCTTAGTGACTGGATCACATCTGTCGTCATTGAGACCCATTAGAGCGGTAGAAAGATGGCCATACGCACCTGCTGATACAGAACAACAGCTGTCATCTACTAACTGCAGTCATGAACCTACAGTATTGATCTTGGTAATTTTGATAGGATCATTGTCGGCATTGCAGTACTGTAGTATCAGGTCATACACTAGGGTTACAGTAATCGGTATGAAATACCGCCGGCCGCATGGCGGTTCGATTCCCGGCAGCAGCAGCCCGACTTCAGCAGAGATCCCGGCAGCGGAAGCCCGACAGCGCTGGAAATCCCGATCGTGGATAGGTGAGTATCTACTAACCTAACCTAATCCCCCTAACCCTCCTTAGGGGTGCCTAACCCTAACCACCCCCCCAAGTGCCTAACCCTAATCCCCCCTCAAAGTGCCTAACCCTAACCCTCCCTCCCCCTAGCCTAACCCTAACCCTCCCAGGGGGGTGCCTAACCCTAAGTCCCCCCCGGGAGCCCTAAACCTAACCCTCCCCCCAGCGGCTGTCCGCTCGTGGCGCCCGGCATCCCTACGATCGGGATGCCGGGCGCCGGTCTCCCGGCATCGGGGAAACGTCTATATGTAGACGCCCGGCATTTCACCCTTGCCGGGATATGACAGTCGGGAAGCCGGCTGCCGGTATTTAAGCAGTCGGCTTCCCGATTGCATACCGGGTTACCATCCATTTGGAATTCCTTAGGACAGTCTGGAAATAGCAAGATCTGTCCGGAGTCTGCACAGGTGGTGTTCATAATTCAAAGGCTTCCATGTAGCTCCGCCTGCTTGTGGTATGCCTTTGACCACCTAAGCCCGCCTTAGTAAAACTGCTTAGTAAATAGACCCCATAGTATTATACACGACAAGCATTGAAATATACAGCACATTAAATATAGCAACTACATAATATACTGTATACAAGTGCTGCTACTGTATACAGAGTTTGTTAGCTACCATGTCCAATAAAGAAACAATGGATAAATATTAGCATTCTGCACCACCACTTGCTGGTCACAAACAGTACTGCAACACCTGTGCTCACCCCTTCCTCCAAAATCACATTGATCGTAATTTCTTGAATTGCAGCTTCTCAAGACAACTGTAAACTCATTATAGACATGTGTACGTATATAATACATGGTGCTATATTTATAGCAAACTTTCCTGACATGTAATGAATATGCATTTATATAAAATAGTTAATGAAGAACATGTGCTTTATTCTAAAACTACCAACCACTTATGCACTTACAGTATATTACTTTAATTAACTGTTAAAAGGTGATAACTGATTAGCTCCTAGGGTTACATAGTATATCAGTGCTCTTTGCACCATGTTATTAACTAGTATTGCATCTGCTCAGTCTGGTGGAGAAACTGCAGCATAGAGACCCTGCTGCTTCTGTTATCTCCAACATCCCCATTAGTTCAGGACCAGTGATCATTATGTGAGCTCTGCACACAAGACGGAGCCGGCTCCGTCGTGCGCATGCGCTAGACCCGGATAGAGACGGGCACTCCGTCACTCCGGGTCTCGCACCAAAGGGGGCGTGCTGTCGATGTTGAGTGACAGCACGCCTCCTTTGGTAGGTGGGCCGGGGGGGGGTGGCTGCCCAGACGGAGGCGTTCCCATGAGAACGCCTACCGTTTGGGGTCGGCCCCACTGACATCACAAGTGATGTCAGTGGGAGAGCTTTCAGCTCTGTTAGAGCTGAAAGTTCTCTGGGGCTTGCGGCCACGAGACCCTACCACAAGGGTCTCGTCGCAAATCCGATGGTCGCTGTGGTCACCCACAGCTATGCGAGCGGCCAGGAGGCCGCTCCATAACAAAAAAAAAAGACGCCCTGATTCAGAGCGAGCGCTCTGTCAGAGCATCCGGCTCTGAATCAGGGCCTGAATGTGACTGATGTCATTTGCATGGTTGTGTAAAAGCCCCCATACATCAGCAATTGATTGCAACAATCGTGCAATCTGTAATCAATTGTGTATAAAAATCTTTCCCTTTTTCAATCGATTGCAGATTGCAGAATTGCCACAATCGATTGAAAAAGGGAATGATTTTTTATACACAATCGATTGCAAATTGCACGATTGCTGCAATCAATTGCTGACGTATGGGGGCCTTAAGATGTAACAATACACCCATTTACACTTTAATTACCGCTGTGGCTGGGTCACAGGTACACGCTTATCACAATGCATAATATCAGAAGAGCGCGAGGCAAAGAATGTATCTCACACACACACACACCCGGTCTCCTGCCTTACCATGTCCGATCACCAGTGGCGTAGCTACGGAGGGTGCAGGGGGTGCGGTTGCTATGGGGCACGGCGTCTTTTCTCCCCCCCCCCAATCCTCCCCCAGGCGCCAGCGGCAGCCGGAGGACGGGGCTCACTCCTGAGAGCTCTGGCTTCCGGGTCCCGCAGTGCATTATGGGAGTGACGTCATGACGTCACTCCCGTAGTTCCAAGGAGCGGGTGCCGGGGACGGACAGCAGCAGGCACTGGGGTTTAAGGTAAGTATTGTTTTTTTTTGTGTGTGTATGTTGGTGTGCGGCGAGGGGGGTCTTACTATTGGGGCCATAATATGGGGGCATTACAGGGGCCTGCCTTACTACTGGGGGCATGATATGGGGGCACCACAGGGGGCATTACAGGGGCCTGCCTTACTACTGGGGGCATGATATGGGGGCACTACAGGGGGCATTAGAGGGGCCTGCCTTACTACTGGGTGCATAATATGGGGGCACTACAGGGGGCATTACAGGGGCCTGCATTACTACTGGGGGCATAATATGAGGGCACTACAGGGGGCATTATAGGGGCCTGCCTTACTACTCGGGGCATAATATGGGGGCATTACAGGGGCCTTACTACTAGGGGCACTACAGGGGGCATTACAGGGGCCTTTCTACTGGGGGCATTACAGGGGCCTTACTACTGGGGGCATCATATGGGGGCACTAAATGGGCCTTACTACTGGGGGCGTCATGTGGGGGTACTACAGGGGCCTTACTACTGGGGGCACTATTTGGAGCATTACAACTGGGGGCACTACAGGTGCCCTTACTACTGGGGGCACTTCAAGGGGCATTACAGGGAGCATTACTGATGGGGGTACGACAGGGGCCCTTACTAATGGTGGCATTAATTTTAGGAGCATTATTACCAGGGGACATTGTTACCAGGGGCATTGCTATAGGGGGTCTTATTACTACTGGGGGCACTACGTAAGGGGCACCATTACAGTGGGCATTGCATAAGGGGCACCATTACAGTCGGCATTTAATGTTTTATGGGAACTACTATGGGCATTGTGTAAGACCTAAGTTAGGGGGGCCCCTTAAAAATGTTGCTATGGGGCCCAAACAGTTCTAGTTATGCCCCTGGCGATCACTGAGAATTACCACTGCTCTAGGCTATCCTCATCGGTTTTGGATGCTCCAATTTCTTTTTATATAATCTTTGTTACCTAATGTTTATAAAATAATGGCAAATATCAGAGAAGACAGATTTTTTTTTTGTGTGCAATATATATATATATATATATATATATATAATACACAAGTCAAGTACTCAATGCCGTACAATTTGCTGTAAACAGTTAATCACCTCAATTATACGATTTAGGCAAAACTGGGTTGAACTGTTAAAGGGGCCTATTCATCAAGCCTCGAACCATGTGGAATTGGCTGTTTCCATATGTTTTTGGCTAATTTTGATATTGGGGTTATTTAAGACAAGCCTAAGGCAGGAAATATCAGCAATATCTCATGCATTAGGCACATTAATGAAGAAAACCAGAAAACCACAATTGCCATATTCCTCTGTGGACAGTGGTCTGGACACATTTATCAAGCTCCGTAAAGCTTAATCCCAATATTTTATGCCATATGAAGATGATGTTATCATGTCTGTCCTATGGGAGAGCATCAGTGGAAAGGGAGAGTGGAGGGGGCAGTAGGGAGAGAGAACAGAAATTATGTCAGAGATGTAGGAGGGAGCAGAGTGATTAAGGGCTCCATTTACTACAATGCGCATTTGTAATGCAGATTGTAGTGTGATATTATCGACTGAATTCGCATTGCGAATTCAGGCAATATCACAGTGATTTATTACAAATCCCTTGGAGGGACAGAGCTTGCGAGAAAGAGAAAGCTCTGTCCCTGCGAATCCCCTTCGCACTCCAGTCATGATATTTTTGCAAAAAAATACCGTGACTAGTGCCCTGCTCATGCGCCGACCGACCGCCGCTGCTACCCTCCCCGGCGCTAAGCCCCGCCCTGACACTAAGCCCCTCCTCCATGATCGCGGACCCCCCGCAACCCCCTCTCCCTTTATAGCACTTACCTGCAGTCATCGGTGCTCCGGTGATGTCTTCCATGCCTCCGGTCAGCTGATATCCCATACTGCACTGGGACCCGATCATCTGATGACCGGGCCGCAGTGCAGCATGGGAGACCAGCTGTCCGGAGGGGAGTCATCACCTGAGCCCTGACCACCGGTCCATGAAGTCAGGTAAGTGAATTTTTTTTATTTACTATTTTTTTTTTTAGCAGAGATCAGCTTGTGGTCTGTTTAGACCACACAGCTAATCACTGGGACTGGCTCCGGGCTCTGCTCTGCCTTTTAGAGCAGAGCAGGAGCCCGGCAACTGGGGGAGACCCTGGATAACGCCACCTCCAGGAGGCGTTATTATCACAGGGCTTTCCCCGGTATTTTTTTACAATTTATTTTTAGTAACTTTGGTCGGATCATATTTCCCATTACAATTATGGGAAATGCGATCTGCTTACTAAAAATAAGTGGGGGGGGAGGGGGGGTCGCGGGGGTCCGCGATCGCTGTTGGGCGGGGCTTAGCGTCAGTGGGTCGGCGCATGTGCGGGCTCTTAGTCGCGGTATTTTTTCCGAAAATACCGCGACTAGAGTGCGGATGGGATCCGCAGGGACAGAGCTTTAGCACAAGCTCTGTACCTGCAAGGGATTTATGGTAAATCCCTGTGATATTGCCTGAATTCGCAATGCGAATTCACTCGGTAATATCACACTACAATCCGCATTCAATATGCGGATTGTAGTAAATAGAGCCCTAAGTGCTTTGTATATGAGGATCAGGAGTTTGAAATGGCTCATCTCAGAGTGGTAAGAAGGGAAATTAAGATGGGCAGCAGCATTCATGATGGACTGAAGTGGGGTAAGGCGAGTAATGGTGAGTCTAGAGATTAGGAGGTTACAGTAGTTGAAGCGCGAGATGATATGTGCATGGATAAGGGTTTTGGTTAATGTTATCAGTGGAATAAGTTTGCATTGCAGGGTTTTTCTTGCCAGTGGCATATCAGATTCTCTGGTATGAGTGTGCTTAGTAAATAACACAATCGCTACAGTATATCCTGATTTATAGGGGTTATATGATATAGGTTCCGAGTTTACGGAACCAGGCTTATAACTAAATGCACTTTATATTTAGTGGCAACATTGCCAAAGTAACGCTGGTTCTATAAATCTATTACATAAGGCGGGAGGCATGACACATCACATTTTTAATCTGATGCATCCCGCTGCTCATCACAAGCATAACGCCGTATGCTTGAAGAAAATCACAAAGGACAGCTCTTATGGTAAGAGCTCTCATTCACGAAAGAATGACTTGCATAATCAAGCTCTGTAAAGCTTAACCCCAATATCCCATCTGAAGATGGCTTGCGCAGAATGATGCCTGTCACGAGGACCATGGGGGGTCTGGGACTTACCTGTCCGGGCGCTCTGGCAGGGTCCGTCTGGCAGGGGTGCAGGCTGCTGGCGATTAGCGCGGTGTGCAGGCAGGTCCCTGAGAAGCAGCGCTGGCATGTTGGAGCTGCTGTGGCTGGAAGTCTGTGCAAACACTGCCAGGTGCTGGGCGTCACTATCTTGGATTTGGTCACATGTCAGGAAGGAGCCAATCCAGTCTGAATGAATCACATGGGCTCTATTTACCAATCCAGCTCCAGCCTTGGGTACTTAGGGGCTTCCTGGGAGTTCTCAGATTGCCAGTACAATGTCTTACACAGCTAGTCTGTGTGCTAGTTCTCTGTGCTCCTTGTCTCGTTTACCTCCAGTGTCCCAGTTGCAGTGCTCAGTTGGTGAAATCGTTTGCTGCCAGCACCAGTTCATAGTGCCACTGCCAGTGCCCTGCTCATCTCAGTTGCGGTAATCTGCTGCTACCTGCGCTACTTTACAGAGCCTCCTCCACCAGCATTCCCAGTCCACACTGGTACCAGGTTCCCATAGCCCAGAGTCTCTGGAGCCGCACTCTGCATAACCGGTGGGGTTTAGTCCCCTTTTCTCTGTGATCTCCATCCTCCGCAAATGTTATAAAAAAATTAAATTTTTATAATTAACAAATGAAGTATAGCGTATTTTTAAATATGTATCCTCCCTTTCTGCTAGCATCTCCTCATACTTGCCAACTCTCCCTAGTGACTCCCATTATGTAGCTGGTATATACTTGGAAAAAATAAATATATATAGTATACATTCAAATGTGATCATCAGTGCCATTTCGTTGCATTGGTTATAAGGTACAATGATCCCTATGGCAACGTACATTTTCAAATAAGGTTTCTAATGATCACTTATATGCACCAAACTATGTAACTTCTTTGGGGTCTCGTTTACATTTGGATGTAAGTCAGTTTATGACACGCCTCTCAGGCAGAGCAGTACACGCCCACTTTACCGCCGCGCTCATAGGTGCTGCTTTCGCAATCTCCCTGAAATTTTTTTCAAAAGTAGGCAGTATGCATTTCCTGCCTAATCACTCTAGTACTGTATGACTCCTTGTCATATTTATGTCAGCAACATAAACTAGATATTGAGGCCCTGATTCTGAGGCGCAAGCTATTTGCGAGCGCTCGCTCTGAATCAGGGTGGGCCGGATTTTTTTCACCGGCCTCTAGGCCGCTCGCTAAGCTATGGGTGACCACCCACAGCTTTAGCGGGCGGCCTGGTGATGGTTGCGATTATTGCGACCATCGGGCTTGCGACGAGACCCTTGTGGTAGGGTCTTGTCCACTGCAAGCCCCAGTGAACTTCCTGCTTTACTAGAGCAGGAAGTTCACTACTGACATCACTGGTGATGTCAGTAGGGCCGCCCACAAAAGGCAGGCGTTTGTCCAGCCACCCCCCCTGCACGCCTACATAACGGGGCGAGATGTCAATCACAATCAACAGCCACCCCGTCTTGTAGTGAGTCCCGCAGTGAGTGAAAATTCACTCGCGACGGGGCTCGCGCACGCGCTCGCGAGCGGGTCTGAATCAGGCCCTGGGTACTGGATTAAAGCCCATAGGGACCTGGGGCTGAAAATGATCAAAAGTCTATTGTGAGAAACAGATTAGCAGTGACCAGTGTTGTGTGGATGTGGCCAGCACCATGTAGGTGTAACCAGTTTGGTGTGGGTGTGGCTTGTGCCATGTGGGCGTGTACACCTGCTACACTATATGCCCCAGTGTCTCCCTAAATACATAAACTAGACCAGTTGCATAATTTTATGGAAAAAAAAATAGAAATACAATTTTAATACTTATGATTTATTGTGTGGCTGGCTGGGCCGCTGGTCATCATCATACTGTCATGATGACTGACCTATTTTTATTTTGCTGTAGGCCTGGTGCTGTAGCCCCATCCTCCCCATTGTTAATCACGTCCCGGGCTTTCCGCATTTCGCTCACTGATGCACAGCTATTGGTGCACCCATGAAGAACTACACTTGCAATCTTGTACTGCGATGTAAGTGACCCCTCAAGAACTCATCATTATGACAACTACCTATATACCAGTTCAGTGCCAAAAGTACTATGTTATAGGGTTGCGCAAATCACATGTAATGTCCTCATACCACTCAGAATTTCTTTGCAGTGTCAACTGCAATAAAACCATTACAGGAACCTCAATGAGTCTGGAAAACTGGGTAATAAGTTTAGATTCTAGTAAAATTCACTACAGATTTCCAGTTGCGAAACACAGCTGTGTCCTGGGAGTATGTATTACCTTACAGCTAAATAAAACAAAATTGTTCCTTAAACCCGGAAGGACAAGATTACGCACTGTTAAGCATTGTTATATAAACTTATCTCCCAATATTTAATGTTGGGCATTTGGTACAAGAGTTGGCATGGGTTAATAATAACGGAGCACATGATAAGGGGATATGGCTTAATACTCCTTCTAGCGCCGCCCTCTTATAACGGACCCTCCCGTTCCATATAGAGGGACCTCCCTATACCTTCTGCCGATGGCTATCTTTTGTGTGATGACATCAGACAGATGGTACGTGCGCAGAAGATCACAGAGGCTCTTGGAGGGTGCCAGCGTCTTTACAATCTCTTGCATTGCCATGTTTATTCCGAATGTATCATCTGAAAATCGGATTCTGGCAGCAGGTATACAGGAGGGGCCGCTACTTGGTACACAGTGGGGTCAATTCTGGGTGCCAAGTGTATGGCTTGGGTTCCCCCTTGCAGAGTGTGCCCATGTGCATTGCACACCTTGCGCCCATTATTGATGGCTTAGCTTCAGACGGGCATCGTCACACATCCTGGGGGGCGTGATCAGCACTTTCAGCGATCTGTACCATTCCATTTACCTCCACTGAAAACACAACTTGCATGCCACTTCCCAATTAGGACTATAACCCCTAAAGCAGGACAGTTGGGAGGTATAAATAACCATTTTTGTGTTGGAGCAAAGTAAATGTGTTCTTTTTAGTGTGGGTTCTTGTATATGACCATACCTCCCGACATTGTGGAACTGGGAGTCAGGACACTCTGCACGCAGGTGTGTAAATGAAAAATGGGCATGGCCCTGCAGCACAGGGGCATGGCCTCAAGGCATAGGGCTGTGTTCCCCCATCAGACCCCTGTTTCTGGTCACTCTGGGGACGTGTCCTGTCCTCTCCAAGTGTTGACACTGCTTAGCTACTGAGTGAGAGGTTGCCCCCTCCCAAAGGTCCAGCTTTTAAAAATATCCATGCTTGTGCACAGATAGCGTAATCAAACTGAATGAGGTACTAATTAAGTCACCTGTGCATAATCATGGACCATTAGGTTACCTCGAGGAACAAGTTTGGGAACTTCTGTATTACAGTACAGATGTATAATTGGTAGCTGCTATGTAGACAATCAGAGCTGGCATGACCCCCAGATTTCTTGCAAAACTCTTGTACCTTCATTTTATGACATTAAACATACAGTAATTCACTCAATTAACTTTGGACAGCAAGCATGCTATAACATGAAACTTCATACCTGACCATCTACATCATAGTAAATACATACATATAGTAGGGGTGTGCACCGGCCACTTTTCGTGTTTTGTGTTTTGGTTTTGGATCTGGATCTTTCTTCGTGTTTTGGATCTGGATTGGTTTTGCCAAAACCACCCTTCCGTGTTTCGGGTTCTGGGTTTTGTATTTTGGATCTGTATTTTTTTTTAAAAAAGCTCAAAAACAGCTAAAATCACACAATTTGTTGGTATCTCTGCTCCTATGCTATTATTAACCTCAATAACCTTAATTTCCACTCATTTCCAGTCTATTCTGAACACCTCACACCTCACAATAGTGTTTTCATGTCCAAAAGGTTGCACCGAGGTAGCTGGATGACTATGCTAAGCGACACGAGTGGGCGGCACAAACACGTGACCCATCTAGGAGTGACACTGCAGTGGCAGACAGGATGGCAGTTAGAAAAACTAGGCCCCAAACTGTACATAATGCAAAGAAAAAAAAGAAGTGCAAGATGGAATTGTCCTTGGGCCCTCCCACCCACCCTTATGTTGTATAAACAGGACATGCACACTTTAACAAATCAATCATTTCAGCGCCAGGGTCTGCCACACAACTGTGGCTGAAATGATTGGTTCGTTTGGGCCCCCACAAAACAAGCTGGCAATTAATGTGTCCCTGCACAAACTGGCTCTACGGAGGCAAGATGTCATCCTCATCCTCCTCATCCACCGATTCCTCACCCTCTTCAGTGTGTACATCCTCATCCTCACAGAGTATTAATTCGTCCCTGCTGGAACCACAGGTCCCTCTGTACGTTCTGGAGGCTGGTCTCCCTGGAAGAGTTGATAATTCATTTTATGAACATCATCTTCTCCACATTTTGTGGAAGCAACCTCCTACGCCTTTCGCTGACAAGGTTCCCGGCTGCACTAAACACTCTTTCGGAGTACACACTGGAGGGGGGGCAACTCAGGTAAAATAGAGCCAGTTTGTACAGGGACCTCCAAATTGCTTCTTTATCCTGCCAGTACAGGTACGGACTGTCTGACATGCCTACTTGGATGCTGTCACCGATGTAATCCTTTAACAGACAGACGCACGCTTGTCGCTGCTGCTTTGAGGATTCAAGTGCAGCTACAGCCCACACAATTCACAAAGACAGAAAAAAAAAAAGAATATTTTTATTGTTTGTGGAGCACACTTTGAGGGTTACACCACCCTTTAACAGACAGACGCACGCTTGTCGCTGCTGCTTTGAGGATGCAAGTGCGGCTACAGCCCACACAATTCACAAAGACAGAAAAAAGAAGAAGAATATTTTAATTGTTTGTGTAGAACACTTTGAGGTGTCACCACCCTTTAACAGACAGACGCACGCTTGTCGCTGCTGCTTTAAGGATGCAGGTGCGGCTACAGCCCACACATTTCACAAAGACCGAAAAAAAAAGAACAATATTTTAATTGTTTGTGTAGAACACTTTGAGGTGTCACCACCCTTTAACAGACAGACGCACGCTTGTCGCTGCTGCTTTAAGGATGCAGGTGCGGCTACAGCCCACACAATTCACATAGACAGAAAAAAAAAGAACAATATTTTAATTGTTTCTGTAGCACACTTTGAGGGTGTCACCACCCTTTAACAGACAGATGCACGCTTGTCGCTGCTGCTTTGAGGATGCAAGTGTGGCTACATCGCACACAAGTCACAAACACATTAAAAAAATAGTTTTTTATTTTTTGGAACACTTTGAGAGTTACACCACCCTTTAACAGACAGACGCACGCTTGTCGCTGCTGCTTTAAGGATGCAGGTGCGGCTACAGCCCACACATTTCACAAAGACCGAAAAAAAAAGAACAATATTTTAATTGTTTGTGTAGAACACTTTGAGGGTGTCACCACCCTTTAACAGACAGACGCACGCTTGTTGCTGCTGCTTTAAGGATGCAGGTGCGGCTACAGCCCACACAATTCACATAGACAGAAAAAAGAAGAAGAATATTTTTATTGTTTGTGTAGCACACTTTGAGGGTGTCACCACCCTTTAACAGACAGACGCACGCTTGTCGCTGCTGCTTTAAGGATGCAGGTGCGGCTACATCGCACACAAGTCACAAACACATTAAAAAAATAGTTTTTTATTTTTTGGAGCACTTTGAGAGTTACACCACCCTTTAACAGACAGACGCACGCTTGTCGCTGCTGCTTTAAGGATGCAGGTGCGGCTACAGCCCACACATTTCACAAAGACCAAAAAAAAAAGAACAATATTTTAATTGTTTGTGTAGCACACTTTGAGGGTGTCACCACCCTTTAACAGACAGACGCACGCTTGTCGCTGCTGCTTTGAGGATGCAAGTGTGGCTACATCGCACACAAGTCACAAACACATTAAAAAAATAGTTTTTTATTTTTTGGAACACTTTGAGAGTTACACCACCCTTTAACAGACAGACGCACGCTTGTCGCTGCTGCTTTAAGGATGCAGGTGCGGCTACAGCCCACACATTTCACAAAGACTGAAAAAAAAAGAACAATATTTTAATTGTTTGTGTAGAACACTTTGAGGGTGTCACCACCCTTTAACAGACAGACGCACGCTTGTCGCTGCTGCTTTAAGGATGCAGGTGCGGCTACAGCCCACACATTTCACAAAGACCAAAAAAAAAAGAACAATATTTTAATTGTTTGTGTAGCACACTTTGAGGGTGTCACCACCCTTTAACAGACAGATGCACGCTTGTCGCTGCTGCTTTAAGGATGCAGGTGCGGCTACAGCCCACACAATTCACAAAGACAGAAAAAAGAACAATATTTTAATTGTTTGTGTAGCACACTTTGAGGGTGTCACCACCCTTTAACAGACAGACGCACGCTTGTCGCTGCTGCTTTAAGGATGCAGGTGCGGCTACAGCCCACACAATTCACAAAGACAGAAAAAAGAACAATATTTTAATTGTTTGTGTAGCACACTTTGAGGGTGTCACCACCCTTTAACAGACAGACGCACGCTTGTCGCTGCTGCTTTAAGGATGCAGGTGCGGCTACAGCCCACACAATTCACAAAGACAGAAAAAAAAAGAACAATATTTTAATTGTTTGTGTAGCACACTTTGAGGGTGTCACCACCCTTTAACAGACAGACGCACGCTTGTCGCTGCTGCTTTGAGGATGCAGGTGGAATCTAGACGGGATTTGGAACCGAGGACACACTACCTCCATCAATTGTCTAAATCCCACTGCACTAATGTCGGATACCGGACGCACGTCTAACACCAACATAGCAGTCAAGGCCTCAGTTATACGTTTTGCTTCAGGATGACTGCTGTCGTACTTCATCCTCATCGCTAGGGACTGTTGGAGGGTCAATTGTTTAGTAAAAGTAGTGATGTTCCTACTTCCTCTCTGGGATGATGAACAACTCCCAGCAGCAGCAACAGCACTAGGAGGAAGAGGTTCTTGATCTTTCCCTATTTTATTTTTATCGGAGAAAGTTTGGTCCTCCATTTATGTTATATTGATATATATACGTGCGGCTAAAGCGCACACAAACACAGAAAATATTATTTTATTTTTCTGGAGAGTAGTGCACTTTGTGGGTTACACCACCCTTTAAGAAATGAGCCAGCCGGCTCTTTACTTATGGGACACAGGCGCACGCTTGGCGCTGCTCCTTTGTTGATGCACGTGCAGCCACAGTGCACACAATTCACAAACACAGAAAATAATTTTTTTTTTGGTTTGGACTGGAGTGTACTTTCGGGGGTTACAGCACCCTTAACGGTCAAGCCAGCCGGCCCTTTACTTATGACACAGGCGCACGCTTGGCACTACTTTGTTGATGCACGTGCGGCTACTGCGCACACAATTCACAAACACAGAAAATAATTTTTTTTTAGGTTTGGACTGGAGTGTACTTTCGGGGGTTACAGCACCCTTAACGGTCAAGCCAGCCGACCCTTTACTTATGACACAGGCGCACGCTTGGCACTACTTTGTTGATGCACGTGCGGCTACTGCGCACACAATTCACAAACACAGAAAATAATTTTTTTTTTGGTTTGGACTGGAGTGTACTTTCGGGGGTTACAGCACCCTTTAACGGTCAAGCCAGCCGGCCCTTTACTTATGACACAGGCGCACGCTTGGCACTACTTTGTTGATGCACGTGCGGCTACTGCGCACACAATTCACAAACACAGAAAATTATTTTTTTTTAGGTTTGGACTGGAGTGTACTTTCGGGGGTTACAGCACCCTTAACGGTCAAGCCAGCCGGCCCTTTACTTATGACACAGGCGCACGCTTGGCACTACTTTGTTGATGCACGTGCGGCTACTGCGCACACAATTCACAAACACAGAAAATAATTTTTTTTTTGGTTTGGACTGGAGTGTACTTTCGGGGGTTACAGCACCCTTAACGGTCAAGCCAGCCGGCCCTTTACTTATGACACAGGCGCACGCTTGGCACTACTTTGTTGATGCACGTGCGGCTACTGCGCACACAATTCACAAACACAGAAAATAATTTTTTTTTTGGTTTGGACTGGAGTGTACTTTCGGGGGTTACAGCACCCTTAACGGTCAAGCCAGCTGGCCCTTTACTTATGACACAGGCGCACGTTTGGCACTACTTTGTTGATGCACGTGCGGCTACTGCGCACACAATTCACAAACACAGAAAATAATTTTTTTTTTGGTTTGGACTGGAGTGTACTTTGGGGGTTACAGCACCCTTTAACGGTCAAGCCAGCCGGCCCTTTACTTATGACACAGGCGCACGCTTGGCACTACTTTGTTGATGCACGTGCGGCTACTGCGCACACAATTCACAAACACAGAAAATTATTTTTTTTTTGGTTTGGACTGGAGTGTACTTTCGGGGGTTACAGCACCCTTAACGGTCAAGCCAGCCGGCCCTTTACTTATGACACAGGCGCACGCTTGGCACTACTTTGTTGATGCACGTGCGGCTACTGCGCACACAATTCACAAACACAGAAAATAATTTTTTTTTTGGTTTGGACTGGAGTGTACTTTCGGGGGTTACAGCACCCTTAACGGTCAAGCCAGCCGGCCCTTTACTTATGACACAGGCGCACGCTTGGCACTACTTTGTTGATGCACGTGCGGCTACTGCGCACACAATTCACAAACACAGAAAATAATATTTTTTTTGGTTTGGACTGGAGTGTACTTTCGGGGGTTACAGCACCCTTAACGGTCAAGCCAGCCGGCCCTTTACTTATGACACAGGCGCACGCTTGGCACTCGGCACCTTATATAGGATCCAAAACCCGCGAGACTCGGAAGGCGGGATGATGACGTTTTGCCTCGATTTCAGATCCGAGTCAGGCGGGAAAAGTCGAGCCTGACTCGGATCGGACTCGGATCGGGGGGGCTCGGGGGGGTTCGGATTTCTGAAATCCGAACCCGCTCACCCCTAACATATAGTAGTATATCTGTCCTTGTTACTGCTTGTGGCCGCCTTTAACTCATTCGCTGTCTGCAGAGAAAAGGACAGCTAACATGATTAATTCCCATGCATTGACAGCATGATTTTCTTGTTTAGAAGTTACTCAGAAAGCTAAAATTAGCTTCGTCTGTAAATACCTGGCAAACTGGATAACTCATTATGGGAATTAAGTGACACTTCTGGGAAAGAAACTCCTTGCTGTTACTGGTGTACAAGTGGTTCTGTAACTAGTATCAGGGGGTAGGTAGTGTGTGTTTCATCCATCCCAGACTGCGGAGCTTACTGAGTGCATTATGTAATCACTTATGTATGATGGGCAGGTACGCTGCGCAATTGTGTCTATATTTGTGCAGAAATACTGTATAACAATATTTGCACATGTAAGCTTACTGTTATTTGTATGCAGAAAGGATAACCCAGTAACAATTCTGCCACTGTACTCACCGCTTGTAAAAATCAGGACCTTGCTTTGGCATATTTACAATTTATTTGACTGTCAGTAAACACACACAAAGGTGGTTTAACAAGTAAGATAACAAGACCTCTCACATGTGTAATGTCCTCTATTTCATTCCAATTTCTCAAATAGAGCTGGTAGACCACTGCTTCCCCTCACGACCTATAGACTGCGCCTCATATCAGTCATACTGGGATCTATGTACTAAGCCTTGGAGAGAGATAAAGTGGACGGAGATAAAGTACCAACCAATCAGCTTCTAACTGTCACTTTTCAAACACAGCCTGTAAAGTGACAGTTAGGAGCTGATTGGTTGGTACTTTATCGATCTCCAAAGCTTAGTATATAGACCCCACTGTCCCAACATCAGGTGTAAGATGGCGGTGCTGGCGGAAACATGGTGAGACATTGAGGTGCGTAGTGTGATCAGATTTCTGCGTCTAAAGGGCACAGCAGCAGTTGAAATTTATTGCCAACTTGTTGAGGTGTTCAGTGATAAAGCCATGTTATGGAAACAGGTTTGGGTTTGGTGCACTGCCTTTGATAATGGCAGAACAGACGTTCAATTAGCGATCCGGCTGGTCGAGTACGTCCACCACAGATGACAGTTTGTGCCGCGTTGAAGGTCTGACTCAGGAGGACAGACGCATTCGAGTTAGTGATATTGCTGACGAACTGAACATCTCAGTGGGTGCTGTGCACAGATCGTTCATGAGCAACTGGGGTACAGGAAAAGTGTTCACGCTGGGTACCGAACTAACTCACAGAAGTTCACAAAACCAGTAGGATGGGATTGTCTCTTGTGCACTTAATGCATGAGGTTTTCTGTTTTTATCTCTATATCTATGGAGTTAAAGAAACCTTGATGTGCCTGCAAAATGCTATTTTCATGTAAGCTGCAGTGTAAGCATTATATGTTTTCCTATACACTGAGGTGTTGCTAGTGACAACGGGGGATTTCTAAAGATACCCTGATAAAAAAATATCCTACCTCTTATGTAAGCACAAATGTGAGCACCTCTGTCTTATTACTTACACCCTAATTGGGAGCTTCACTCCGTTCATTTATGGCTATAGATCTTAGGTTAACACTGATAATCTATATATTTATTTTTTCCTTTGCATATAACATTTCTTTGAGGACTAAGGGCTCTGTTTACTACAATCTGCATTTGTAATGCAGATTGTAGTGTGATATTACCGACTGAATTTGCATTGCGAATTCAGGCAATATCACAGGGATTTACTACAAATCCCTTGCAGGGACAGAGCTAGCGATAAAGCTCTGTCCCTGTGGATCCCCTCCGCACACTTATCACGGTATTTTTGCAAAAAATACAGTGACAAGTGATGACGCATGCGCCAACCAACTGTCGCTAAGCCCCACCCCCCGTGATCGTGGACCCCCATGACCCCCCTCCATTAATTACTACACTTACCTGCAGTCATCGGTGCTCCGGTGATGTACACCGTGGATCTGGTCAGCTGACATCCCATACTGCACTGGGACTCGGTCAGGTGACGACCGGGCACCAGTGCAGGCTGGGGGACCAGCTGACCGGAGGGAGGACATCACGGGAGCCCCGATCTCCGTTCCCTGGACTCAGGTAAGTTTTTTTTTTTTTTATACTATTTTTTCTTCTTTTTATTTAACAGAGATCAGTGTGTGGTCTGATTAGAGCACACAGCTGATCACTGGGGCTGGCTCCATGCTCTGCTCTATCCGTTAGAGCAGAGTAAGGGTCCGGTAACCGGGGGGGACCCTGGATAACGTCACCTCCAGGTGGCGTTATTATCACAGGGCTTTCCCGGTATTTTTTTACAATTTATTTTTATTAACTTTGGCCAGATCACATTTCCCATTACAATTATGGGAAATGCGATTTGCTTACTAAAAATAAATTATAATTAGGGCTTGGAGTAGAATTTTACGAACTCTACTCCAATTGCCCTGTAGTAACTTTAGGTGATACGAAAATAATGTGAAAAGGGTGTGAAAACACCCTTTTTCACTTTATTGTTTATTTTAGTAAAAATAATGTTAATAAATAGAGCCCTATATGTGGCTTCATTGCTCCGTTAAAGAAGTTCCAATGAAACAAATAAACAGAATAATTGACACTTGAAACAGGATTGGCGCACAACTTTTTTGATCTTTTTATTGTATTATTTGTCTGTTGGCAGATGCCTACAAGTTGGTAGGTGCGTAGCACATGTGAGCAAGGAGGTTAGTCCACACATTGGCTCCAAAGCAGAGTAGATTTATTGAAGATAACAGGATACAGGTGATAGAAGATAAACATCAGTCAATATGATAAGATAGTAAACTCTCTTGGGCTAATTACTGTACAGCAGTACAGCACTGTGACACTCCATATAGAGCAAGTAAGCAAGTTTTGCAGCTGCAGTCTTAATTAGCCTGACCTTTAAGTCTGGTGACTCATACATGTGATGAATCATGCACACTACACACAGGGCCATTTCTATGGGAGGACCCTGGTCCTGTCAGTTAGACTCACACAGACAAGTCGCTGTGGCAGCAGCGACTGCTGCACTGCGCTTGCCACTCGCTCCCACCTCCGGCGGTCTCTCCCGGCCCAGCCCCGTCCACTGCATGACACGGCAGCATCATGACGGCCTCAATCCTTAGCAGGCTTTAGCAGGGGTGGCAGCGGAGCGAGAGGAGGAGGATCAACATTCTGCACAGGAACGCTCTGGTGCCCACCAGCTGAATCTCCAGTGCCAAGTGTCAAGCTGTCCGTGCCTGTCGTTGGAAAGCCTGTTGGACCTGTGCCCCTGATGACCTGGCTCCTTCATTCTGTCCCCAGAGGTACACTCCGGATCCTGCTGCCAGGCTCATAAGCTCTGCCATTTTGAATAATCATATCTGAAGACCTGTCCTCCTCAGTATATTCACTTTCCATCATATATAGCCATTTTACCTTAGTACAACAAAATGGCTCGTTATATGATGGAAAGTGAATATACTGAGGAGGACAGGTCTTCAGACTGTGGGGGTGCAATGTTATTTCTTCTGTGGGGGAGCAATGTGTTTATTTCTGTGGGGGTGCAATGTTATTTCCTGTCGGGAGCAATGTATTTTTTTCTGTCGGGAGCAATGTTATTTCCACTGTGGGAGAGCAATGTGTTTTTTCTCCAGTGGGGGGGATGGGACTGAGGGTGTGCCTTAGAACAGAAAACAGGATAACAGCAGTTGGTTTTATTGTCCCTAATCTTAAGTTATGTTAACGTTATTTATTCATATGTTAGTCTTTTCATTTGAAACCATGCCCCTTATTGCGAGATTATGCCCCTTTCCGGCGGCACGCACATCATTCATGTGTTGTACTTGTGGGGGGTGGGGGCGCTGCATTTTGTCTTTTTGCACTGGGAGACCCAGCCCCCAGAAACGGCCCTGACTAGACATGTGATGTTATTGTGGCTGATGAGTCATGCACTATCAATAACACACAGTTAAGAGGCCACTTGTAGTGTTTAAATATTTAACTACATGTCAACAATGTCCACATTAGCATTAGGGTTAGGGTTAGGTTTATGAATTAGGGATACCTTACAAATGGATTGTGTCAACATACTGAATGCTGACATATTGTCTGTCGACATCACCATTTTGACATATTCATGTCGAGATTATGAATATCAACATGGTCACCGTCAATATAGATACCAAACCAGTTTTATTTTCCAGTTGAAATACAATAGTAATGTAATATATACACATACAAAATGTCAGATTACATACTATATATACTTCAAACAACAAGAATTTTAATTTTAAAATAAGATCAGACCTTTTTCTACCCTCTTATCTGGCAGCCTGGGGCAAATGCCGAATCTGCCCTTCCGACCATGTCAATGTCCCGGTGTACTACAAGAACTTCCACGTCCCTTTTCCAAGAATCAATTTACTTTGCTGGCATGCTAGGACTGCCCCACTCCAGGTATTTACGAGCAGCTTCGCTGTGACATTTTGTCTTTTGCGATGTTTTTGTACATTGTGTCACAGGTTGCACAACATGACGGTGGCTGCGCCAAATAAATGCACGCATCAGTGTGTTTTATACACATACAATGATTAAAAAGTGACCCACGTAAGCAGTTTTACTCGATGATCATATCTCAGAAGAAAATATATTTTAGTTTGCATATCCAAGAAACGGTCTCAGTTGGATTATCTCTGAAACATCATAGCTCAGCTGTAAGCATATGATTTTACATTTTATTCTCAGGCATGTCTGATAAACAGGTAGGCTTACAGTGCATCCGGAAAGTGTTCACAGTGCTTCACTTTTTCCACATTTTGTTATGTTACAGCCTTATTCGAAAATGGAATAAATTCATTTTTGTCCTCAAAATTCTACACACAATGGACCTTATTCAGAGTCGGTCGCAAGCGCTGAGCGCTCGCAACCGACTCAATGTTGGTCCACAGGGCATGCGCACGACAGAGACGGCTCCGTCGTGCGCATGCGCAAGCCCCCGCTAACGACGGGTGATCCGTCGTTAGCGGGCTCGAAGCAGACGGAGCGAGCTGTCGATGTTGATTGACAGCTCGCTCCGTTTGCTGGGCGGGCAGGGGGCGTGCCTGCCCATACGGAGGCGTTCCCGCCGGAACGCTTGCCGTTTGGGGGCCGCCCCACTGACATCACCAGTGATGTCAGTGGGGAGCTTCCTGCTGAAACACAGCAGGAAGCTCCCTGGGGCTTAAGGTTGACGAGACCCTACCCTAGGGTCTCGTCGTAAGCCCCGATGGTCGCGATGGTCTTGACCATCGCGACCATCTCCCTTAGCGGTCGTTAGAGCTGCGGGTGTTAACCCACAGCCTAACGACCAACATGGAGGCGGCCGTTCAGGATGCAAGCGGCCGCCCTGTTTCTGAGTGACCGCTTGCATCCTACGACCGCCTCTGAATGAGGCCCAATATCCCATAATGACAACGTGTAAAATTTTTTTTTGAGATTTTTGCAGATTTAATAAAAAGAAAAAAAAGATCACATGTGCATAAGTATTCACAGCCTTTACTCAATACTTTGTTGATGCACCTTTGGCAGCAATTACAGCCTCAAGTCTTTTTGAATATGATGCCACAAGCTTGGTACATCTATTTTTGGGCAGTTTCGCCCATTCCTCTTTGCAGCACCTCTCAAGCTCCATCAGGTTGGATGGGAAGCATCGATGCAAGGCCATTTTCAGATCTCTCCAGACATGTTCAATCGGATTCAAGTCTCGGCTCTGGCTGGGCCACACAAGGACATTCACAGAGTTGTCCTGAAGCCACTCCTTTGATATATTGGCTGTGTGCTTAGGGTCTTTGTCCTGCTGAAAGATGAACCGTCGCCCCAGTCTGAGGTCAAGAGCGCTCTGGGGCAGGTTTTCATTCAGGATGTATCTGTACATTACTGCATTTATCTTTCCCTCTATCCTGAATAGTCTCCCAGTTCCTGCCACTGAAAAACATCCCCACAGCATGATGCTGCCACCACCATGCTTCACTGTAGGGATGGTAATGGCCTGGTGATGAGCGGTGCCTGGTTTCCTCCAAACATAATGCCTGGCATACACGCCAAAAAGTACATTCTTTGTCTCATCAGACCAGAGAATTTTTTTCTCATGGTCTGAGAGTCCTTTAGGTGCATTTTGGCAAACTCCAGGCGAGCTGCCATGTGCTTTTTTCTAAGGAGTGGCTTCCATCTGGCCACTCTACCACACAGGGCCTTTTGGTGGATTGCTGCAGAGATGGTTGTCCTTCTGGAAGGTTCTCCTCTCTCCACAGAGGAATGATGTAGCTCTGACAGAGTGACCATCGGATTCTTGGTCACCTCCCTGACTAGGGCCCTTCTCCCCCTATCACGCAGTTTAGCCGGCGAGCCAACTCTAGGAAGAGCCTTGGTGGTTCCGAACTTCTTCCATTTACGGATGATGGAGGTCACTGTGCTCATTGGGAACTTCAAAGCAGCAGATATTTTTCTGTACCCTTCCCCAGATTTGTGCCTCGAGACAATCCTGTCTCGGAGGTCTACACACAATTCCTTGGACTTCATGCTTGGTTTGTGCTCTGACATGCACTGTCAAGTGTGGGACCTTATATAGATAGACAGGTGTATGCCTTTCAAAATCATGTCCAATCAATTGAATTTACCACAGGTGGACTCCAATTAAGCTGTAGGAACATCTCAAGGATGATCAGTGGAAACAGGATGCACCTTAGCTCAATTTTGAGCTTCATGGCAAAGGCTGTGAATACTTATGTACATGCGATATCTTTTTTAGTTAAATTTGCAAAAATCTCAAAAAACTTTTTACATATTGTCATTATGGGGTATTGTGTGTAGAATTTTGAGGACAAAAATGATTTTATTCCATTTTGGAATAAGGCTGTAACATAACAAAATGTGGCAAAAGTGAAGCGCTGTGAATACTTTCCGGATGCACTGTATACTGTATATGAGCTCAGAAACAGCAACAAGTCATTTAGTCCTTTGGGTATGTATATCAGCATCTTTCCAATGGTATAACTATGGTAAAATATTAGACATACCTCCCAACTGTCCCAATTTCAGCGGGACAGTGCTGCTTTTTGGAGACTGTCCTGGTGTCGCACCTATGGGCCGCAGTGTCCCACGGGTGATCGGGAGGTTGGAAGGCCCTGTGGCACCGCTGCTCTTCATAGTGTCCGGAGAGGCTGGGGGCAGCCTAGCAGCTGCCAGAGTTCTGGGCTCACCACCAGCGTGACAAGATAACGGGAACGTAACACGTGGTCACGTCTCCAAAATGTCATTCACCAGTGGGTGTGGCCTCGCAGACACGAAATAACGAACCCTAAAATCTTGAATGTTGGGAGGTATGTATTAGGAATAGTTTATTTGCCATTTCTGTGGACTATTAGGGGACGTGTATCAAATCTTCTAAAAAGGACAAGTGAGGTTGTTGCCCATAATAACCAACTTCTAGCTATAATTTTTCTAGTACATTCTATAATTTGATAGCTATTATCTTATTGGTTGCTATGGACCACACCTCCACTTGACCTCTTTAGAAGGTTTGATAAACCTCCCTGTATATTGTATGGGGAAGATGTATCAAAGTTTGGAGACAGATAAAGCAGCGAGAGATTATGGTGGAGATGTGCTAAGCCTTGGAGAGAAATAAAGTACCAACCAATCAGCTCCTACCTGTAATTTTTTAAACACAACCTGTATTTGACAGTTAGGAGCTGATTGGTTGGTACTTTAGCTCTCTCCACTTAATCTATCCCCAAGCTTTGATAAATCTCCCCCTATTATATGTCAGCAAGTACAGCATTGACAATCATATGTATAGTTTTCTATTGAAAAAGGTATCTCTTACAAACATTTCAGTAGCAATAACTAGGAGAACATTTCACAACAGGTATATGGGGCGGAATTCAATTGTTTTTATCCCCTATCGCGCCTGACAGAGCTTTTCTATTTTTGCTCCTGTCGGGCGCGATCAGCTGCCAAGCGCTACATTTCAGCTCGCAGCCCCTGGGGGATGAGAGCTGAAATGTGCGAAAAGTGACATGTTTGGGCGCCCAAACATCACTTTTCGCGATCGCGCCCAGCACTTTGGTCGGGTTTAGCTGCTTTACGCGGCTAAACCTGACCTCTATGGGCGCGATCATGGCGAAGAACAGCAGCAATTGAATGGCGGCCCGCGATCTCCTGTCACTTTAGACGGGAGATCCGGACTGCGTAATCAATTGAATTCCGCCCTTAGAGTCTGGTGGTAGCTTAGTAATAGCCTTATTACCACTGGCGTAACTATAGAGGGTGCAAGGGGTGCGCTTGCTATGGGGCCCTTTGGCTTGGGGGGCCTGCCGGACCAGCAAGCAATCCCCTGCACCCAGGAGCGCAGAGAGAGGGGAGCGGGTACTAATCACCCGGGCCCGGGCTTGCTGGAGGGGCCCGGGTCCGGCACCGCTCCTCCCCCCTCTTACATCACGCTGCTGTGTGCTGGGCTGCACTGGGAGACTGCTCGCAGCTGCTAAGAAGCAGCCACAGCAGTCTCCTATGCCTGGCCTGTGGGGGGAGTGATCAAGCTGATTGCGCCCCCCACTCGCTATGCGCTAGGCTGAGTGGGTTCTCAGCGCCCCCCTCACCAGTACATGCAAAACTTTTAATTTTAACCTAAGTGTGCATGGCCACGCCTCCCGCAATTAGGCCACACACCCTTTTACCAGGGCCTGGCGTGGCTCTTGGCGGGTCTGCCTGCTCCCTGCCAAGTACAGCCAGCGCCGATGTCTTTTTTTAATCAGGAGCCAGTCACAAGCAAATCGAAACTCGCGGATCAGCAGCCGCTGCCGACCGGCACCTGATTAAAAATGACATCGGCTCTCTTAGAAGCTGGGAGGAGGTTTGACTATGATGACATCCCCGGACCACAGCCACGCCTTCTCCCAGCTTCAGTGAGGAGAGATGGAGCGGCACGCCGGGCTCAGGAGGAGGTAAGTATTATGGGGCTTGGGGGTGGAGGGGCGGGTTAAGTGTTTCCATAGATGTGGATCAATGTGCATCTTCCCATCAGATGTGGAGTAGATGTTCCTTCAGATGTGGAGCAGTATGGTTGTTATATTCAGATTTGGAGCAGCACATGATACTAAAGATGTGGATTAGTAGAGGTTTGTACACATGAGGAATCACTGTGGGACTCCGTTAGAGCCGAAATCTCTCTGGGGCTTGCTGCAACGAGACCCTACCACAAGGGTCTCATCGCAAGCCCGATGGTCACAATGGTTTTGACCATCGCGACCATCTTCCTGGCCGCTCGCTATAGCTGTGGGTGGTCACCCACAGCTATGCGAGCGGCCAGGAAGCCGTTCTAAAAAAAAAAATAGCCCGGCCCTGATTTAGAGCGAGCGCTCTGTCAGAGCGACCGGCTCTGAATCAGGGCCTCCATACATTCATTTCATTCATTATACACATTCAGATTCCCAATTGCTAAAACTATCATACTCTGTCTATACATGTACACTATCTTTGCCTCCATGCTGCTGTAACTTCCCCAATCCCTACAGCTGTGTGTTCTCCCAACTGTGCTAGTCTGCAAGCCCTAATCCACACCGATTTGTCTTTCCCCATGTGCACCGCCCTGTCTTCCTGCATCCTTGTTGCAACTGTGTTTCCTTCCTTCTGCACCACTGCCTTGCTCCCAGCCACGTCACTCTGTCTTTCCCTTATCTCTGCCAAACTTTATTCCTCCATCTGCACCACTCTGTCCCCCCAACCGTGCCAAACTGTCTTTTCCCCTCCCACCCTTACCACTCTGTCTTGCCACCCATTTGCACCAATTTGTCTTCCCCAATCCCTTCTGTTGTGTGTTCTCCCATTGTACTAGTCTGTATTTCTCATCCACACCAATCTGGCTTAATGGGACATGTGAAACTGTAAGGTTTTTTGTCTATGGAATTTCATAGCTTTTTTAATATGTATTAACCATCAGGGTTTTGACGAGCAAACTGGGCCACCTGCAGGGCAGAAGGTCAACAAATTGGTACACTAACACAGGTGGAGGAGCAGACAGCACACAGGAGGTGTTTTAAGGGTGCAGAGGGAGAGATGGCTATGGGGGCAGGCTTCAAGTCTGCGGGGCAGTGGCAGCAATGGGGGTATGGAGCAGTGGCAACAACAGGGCCGTGCGCAGAAGCATCAGCGGGCTACAGAGGGACTCACTGGTGCTGGGCATGCACCTGAGAAAATCAAATCACTAAGACAAAGATGCATGGATGTATCAGTAAGATCCATCCATGCATTGTTTTAAAAATAAATGTGTAATAAAAATAAAAAAAATACATGCCCCCACAGCACAAACAGCATCAAGCTTTGGAGCCCCAGTGCTGGTTGTGCTAAACACAGGGGACAAACGACGCAGGGATTCCCTGTATAAAGCACAACCAGCACCAGGCTAATCAGAGCTAGTCCTGGTTACCAAAATACAGGGGACAAATGACGTAGGGGTCCCTTAAAAAAAATAGAGAATTCTGGAGGGAGGGGGTATGGTGTTTAAGGGGCTACACCTCAAAAGCTATTGGGAGGTACAGAGCTGAAATTTGTTATGGGCTGGTAGAATTGTCGCTCGGTGCTGCATGCCAAATTTCAGGGCAAAAACATAGGAATTGAGGACTTGGAAGTAATCTAAATTTCCAACTGTCAGTTTTTTCTGACACTCAATTAGGACCACTTTTCTGCTGTTCTCTATGATGGATTTTTTGGAAGGCATAACTCAGGATAGGGGGCAAATTCAGATTTGGGGTTTGTTTTATTAGGTAACTATTGTTCAACGGTAGGTGTTCTTTTTGGGTTTAGGTAATTGAGAAACTTACAGTTTTAAATCTATTACCTCACGAATCCGCCATTATAGAGATAGGAAGTTTCAACTTGATACGTAGCCTCAGTAGGAGCCTCCATCAGGTGTACTCACTGTGGCTTCACTTGGGTGCAAAAAAGATGGGAGATCAGTGCGGGTGGTAGCAGCTGATGGGGTTGGGGGAAGAAAGCAGCCGTAAGTTACGGCAGGAACCCAGGTGGTCAGCAGACGTTAGCTGTAGCCGGGACCCGGGGGCAGCAGACGTTAGCTGTGGCCGGGACCCGGGGGCATTAGTGGCGTGGTGGAGCAGGCGGAAGGACTCGCGGGAGGTAGCAGCAGACAGATGCAGGCTCGGATCTGAAAGATCCGTGATACCTGCATCTGTGTATAAATAAACACAAAAGCACGGATGGGATCAGTGAGACCCGTCTATGCTTCTGTGATTAAAATAATCCAGTGTAAAAAACAAAATGGCGTGCCCCTCCCCAAAAACAACAACCAGCACCGGGCTTTGGAAAGCCAGTACTGGTTGTGCTAAATACAGGAGACAAATGATGTAATAAACACAACCAGCACAAGGCTTTTCAGAACCAGTCCCTGGTTGCCGGAATGTGGGGGACAAATGACATAGGGGTCCCCCGTATTCAGTGCAACCAGCACTAGGCACTGAGCCGGTCCTAGTTCAGAAAAACACAGGGGGAAAAATGCATAGGGCCCCCCTGTATTTCCCAGAACCAGCACCGGACTCTTTCTAGCGGGGGAGTAATGCCACAGCCAGGGGAGCCCTTTCACCAGGCCCCCCAGCTGAAGCATCACCCCTGACAGCTAGTCACCCCAGGCAGGGGAACTTGGGGAGCTGAGGACTCCCCTAAATAAAGAGGTCCCCCTCCTCAGGGCACCCCAGGCCCAGGCTGATAGCCCGGGGCTATCCCCAGCAGCCCTGGGCGGTGGGTGCTGGGTTGATTATGTAGTGTAGTGCGTATGAAAATATAAATATTGTCTTTTGCAGTAGTACTACAGGTCCCAGCAGGCATCCCCGCACACTGGCACTTGGAGAACCACAAGTACTAGCAGGCGGGGCACTAAGGTCCTGCTGGTACCTATAGTACCCCTGCAAAAGAAATATTAAAATAAAACAAACAGACACAGTTTTTTTAATAATTTTATTTAGCTGCACCTTCACCTGGGAGAGCAGCAGCCTTTAAGTTCTTTTTCATGACTGCCGCTCCCCCCAGGACTTCTATGGCGTCTTCACCTGGATGGCGGCGGCCTTTTAGCTCTTTTGCACGTCGCGAGTCATGATTGGCTTGCGGTGGCCATCTTTGAAAATCAAAGATGACTGCCGCGAGCCAATCATGGCTCGCAACATCATCGTCGGTGCGGGACAGGCGTCTGTTCGGGTGGCGGCGGCAGGCCTGGATCCGAGAGCCGTGAGCCGTGATTGGCTCCTTGCGGCCATCTTTGAATTTATGGATTTTTGTTTAAAATGTTTACACATTTTAGGTAGACTGTTACCTTTTTCTTGTGTAGTTGTGCCATTATTTATTGTATTGTTTTATTTAAGACTCTGGTTACAATTTACAGTAAGCGCACATTGGTTTGTTTAGCATTTAATGTATCATTGCTAACTATTTTGTTAAAAGCTCATTTCTAATTGGTTGCTATGGGTTTAATTGCAGATTTGTTCCTTTGAGCAATGGCCCTCATTCAGAGCCGTACGCTCTGAGCAGAGCGCACGCTCTGAATGAGGGCCGCCCTCCATAATTATGGAGCGTCCTCCTGGACGCTCGTATAGCTGTGGGTCACCACCCACAGCCTATACGAGCGTGCAGTTTGATGGCCGCGATGGTCGTGACCATCGCGACCATCGCCACTGCGAGCCGGAGCCTGCGGTTGAGGTTTTCAACCGCAAGGCCAGGAGTGATTTTTGGCTCTATCAGAGCCAAAATCACTCCCACTGACATCACTAGTGATGTCAGTGGGCCGGCTTCTGACGGTAGGCGTTCCCTTGGGAACGCCCCCGTCAGGGAGGCACGCCCCTGGCACGCCCACCAAAGGGGGCGTGCTGTCAATCAACATCGACAGCACGCCCCCTTTGATCAGACACAACGAGCGAAGGAAAGTCCTTCGCTCGTCGCATCTGGCGCATGCGCACGACGGAGCTCCCTCCGTCGTGCGCATGCTCAGTGCAGACCATTGACCCACTTGCGAGCGGACAGCCGCTCGCGAGTGGGTCTGAAACAGGCCCTATGTTAGTAAATAACCCCCAGAATATTTTACATATCACAATATTTCTACAGTTTTGTCTACCACCGCAATGTGTAGTCTCTTTAATATCCAATGTGGCAATAGGATCTCTGGGCCTGATTCTGACCCGGTGGCAAGCGCTGTGCGCTCGCAACCGGGTCGATGGTGGGGCAGTGCACATGCGCACGACGGAGCCGGCTCCGTCGTGCGCATGCATGAGACCCGGATAGCGATGGGCAATCCGTCGTTCTGGGTCTCGTACCAAAGGGGGCGTGCTGTCGATGTTGAGTTACAGCACGCCCCCTTTGGTGGGCAGGCCAGGGGAGTGGCTGCCCAAACGGAGGCGTTCCCATGTGAATGCCACCGTTTGGGGCCGGCCCCACTGACATCACATCATGATGTCAGTGGGAGAAATTTCGGCTCTGTTAGAGCCGAAATCTCTCTGGGGCTTGTGGCAACGAAACCCTACCACAAGGGTTTCGTCGTGACCATCTTCCTGGCCACGCTATAGCTGTGGGTGGTCACCCACAGCTATGCAAGCGGCCAGGAGGCCGTTCTAAAAAAAAAAAAATGCCCGACCCTGATTCAGAGCGAGCGCTCTGTCACAGCGTCCGGCTCTGAATCAGGGCCTCTGTCTCTGTATTTTCTATGGTATTTCCTTTTTTTCCTCACCTTTATTATTATTCTTGATTAGTTTCCAGTAAATTATATTTCCAGTCAGCGCTCTTGTTTTGCTAGGGGCTGAAATGACTGTATAATCTATTTCCTGATAACAATGTTGGGCAACCCAGATACGTATTACAGCATAGAGATACCATCTGGAGAACGCTCATTTTTGCTCAGAACATTGAGATTATGATGCATTTCACCATTATTTGGGCAAAGGCCCACAAGCCAAGATGTATTGTGGGACTGGGGACATTGCAGATAATTCTAGCTCATTTGTTTTTCTTTATGTGCTATTTGTTAAATATCAGCTAAAAGTAATTTGCTCTGAGATGTGTGCTTCGGAGAACAGTGTACCTCTTTAGGTTTGAATGTGTAGAAATATTAATGAGATTAATGAGTTTGGCATTGAGAATTGGTAGCATCCTCCTTCTGTTTAAACTAGTATTTGATGGAAGCTTGTTGTAAAGTTTTTTTTTATATGTATTGTGTGCAGGGTCTTACAAATGTATTTGTCTTCACCAGACGGCTGACAGGACTAGACTCTGCTGATGTGATTATGGTAGAGCTTATTTCCCCTTCTCGCTAGGGACCTGGAAGTGCCGTGAGTGAGGGCGGAAGTGCGGTTCTATGCCCATAAAAGCCACCTAAAGAAGAAAGTTGTTCCCTCGTGGGCTCGCTTTGCTCGCCATGCTTCGGGCTATGCTTGTCACAAGAGTTATATTCCCCCTCTATGTCCACATGGATGGTAGGTAATGACGTTGGACAGTAGCTGATGATGTCAGGGTCCTCTCCGCGAAGGGAATCTAGACACTACCATGTAATTATCCCTAATAATTTGCACAGGGCACTGGTACAGTAGCTCCCTCCCAGAAGAAAGATGTTGGGCTACGATCAGCCAGAGGATTATTAAACCCTGAGGTTGTAATCCTGGGGCCTCATTAGCATCTGTAAAGTTGCACCTTTAAATAGCTTCTAAACTTATGAGTAACAGCCTTGGGGGGCCAATTGGAGAGCTAAGCAGGTGAACCTAGATAGTTTATTTAAGGTCCCATACATAAGGTCTAGGCCTGTTTGATTCGGTTTACCCTCTTTCCCTCTCTCCTATGGGATTGTGGTTTCTGTGCAGTAAGTTTATGGTGGTGGTAAAGAAAAGCAGTAGTTGTTGTAATAAAGTTTTTTGGGTGCACTCTCCTCATAAAGTTTACTATTTGATAATAGATATGAGATCCAAGGGGAGACAAGTACGACTTTTACAGCAGGGACGAAAAGCCCCTCATGTAATATAAGTGGTACATCCAGGGGCATTTTAAGAAGGGAGGGGGCCCATGTGCACTCCTCGTGCGGGGCCCCTCCTCTCTCCCTGGTGGCTGGCAGCCGACTGACGCGGCTGGCCAGCCACCAGAGCATTAGTAGACTCCGGGCACTAGAGCGTTCCCAGAATCTACTGCGCATGTGCAGAACGCCGGAAAAATGGCTGCGGCGGTAATTTTCCGGCGTTCTGTGCATGCGCAGTAGACTCCGGGCACACTCTCAGACAGGTGAGTTTTAAAAAAATATGAGTGTAGTGTGTGCAGTGCGGGGCCCCGCTGGACCTGGGGGCTCGTGTGCCCCGCACACACTGCACCCATTATAGATACGCCACTGGGTACATCTGAGATACTGTAAGTATCTTTCTATCTAGAGGAATTAGGGACAACTCTTAAAACTCAAAGCATACAGTATAGCAGTAATAGAAAATTTCTTACAAATGAAAATGACTTAAGGTGCGCATCCACTTGCCGACAACGAAGGACTGAACGATTACGATATCGTTATCGTTCAGTCGTTCATTGTACTGTGCAGTGCCCACACTGAACGATATGTCGCCCAGTGCAGGCACCCTCCCTCACCCCTTGAACATGCACAACTTGTCAATATCGGCAGGTTGGCCTGCATGTTCAGGCTATGATAGATGTCAAAAATGACCAGCAGTCGCTGGTCGATTCCAACATTTTGGTGCACGATTTATGAACGATTAATGAGCGATTGAACGATAACGATATCGTTATCATTCAATCGCTCATTTTAATCGTGTAGTGGATATGCAGCATTACAGTATAGTCTGAGCACCCCAGGTATACAGTGCACCGGTCTTGGAAGCTAGCCATTTGTTTTGGAGTAAGTTAGGCATTTCTGTACTGTGCCTATGCACCACAAATGCACATCTTAATAATGATGTTTGTGTATCGTTGACTTACACCTGGACATGCTGTATGGGGCAGGCAATCTTAGGCTACAGTAAAGCAGGGTTTATGTAAGTGACATGGATAAACACACAGGTATGCCTATTAGGAGGTGCATTGCTTGCGGGTACTGATCGGCTGGATGGAGGCATGAATTAGTCTGCAGTGAAACCTCTGCATCACTCACTAGTGACACCTCTACCATGGGAGAGGTCATCATATCCCCTTGAGCTCTGGGTCTCATTTATAAAGTTGAGCCCCTACTATTTTACTGATCTTTTTTAGGTATGTGAAACAATCTGCCACCAAAATGACGCTATAGCACATACAGGGGCTAAGTTATAAACTATTTTTTTGTGGTCAATCCTCAGAAAACAGTAGTTTTCTGATGATTTCCATATTAATTTTTAAGGGTATGTATTAGAAAGGTACCAGAGCATATATCGGAGATATCTGCTACGGGCCCTTGGGTATTGATTGCACATGCAGTCCCCTTAGGTTTATCTGGGGACCGCCCAAATGTATTATGCTCCAAAAAGCACAACTTGCCTCCCCATAGCCAACGCCATATTTTTCTTTATAGACTAAGAAATTTAAATTGTTTTTGGAGAGGGATCATTCGGATCTCTCTCTAGTAATGACTGCTTGCGCAGGCACAGATTAATGACCATGTATTCACTATTCACAATAGCTGTACCAGGTCTAAACCCGGAAGGAAATGGATTGCTTAACCACTTAGCTGACAATTTTTTTTTCTAAAAAGGTTTTTTTTTATATTTGTAAAAAAATCAGTTTTTCAAACATGGGAACATTGGATCACCACAATCGGAACATCGCGATTTCATTTTTCACAGCGGCTTCGGGCACCAGGTACACTTTAGGGGGTGAGGGGGGGGGGTTAATTTACTTTTTCCCCTGCGGCTGCTAATCTCTGCAGCCGCCTGGTGGGAGGTCCTGCTGTGCTGGCCGATCAGCAGTAATCGGCAGCACGGGAGATACTGGGGACGGGTGCAGGCAAGCTGAGGGACCGGAAGGTCCCTCTGAGAGCAGCAGCTGGGGGAAGACTCTCTTCCTGCAGCCGGCCACACTGTTTATCTGAGTGGTCGAGATATTGCGACCAGATCAGATAACGCAAAGCCTGGTGTGGTGGGAAAAATACGACCGTGCCAGGCAAGTGGTTAAGTGACCACTTTACCTATTTCCCTTGATATGCATGGACAAGATATTTGTTATACATACGCCCTCCCACGCACACACAAAATTCTTATTGCCGCAATATGCAGCAGTACAACAATAATACTAAACAGGAGTCAAATGCTGCAGATGATATATTGGCCCCACAAAGTCTTCCACTCCAGCTGCTGCTGCCCTCCACCCGGTGCAATACCGGTGAAGTTGGCAGTCCAGGGGGCTGATGACGCAATTAGTGCCCAGATGGAGAGGAGGCATAGGGCGCTATCTCATAACGAAAACGCTAAGCTTTATATGCATCAGAGTAGCCCCGCCAACCAATGGACTCCATCTTCCTTTGCCCCACAGATCCATGAACCTGGCTGTACAATACAATCACGTGCACTTTTACACTTTTATAAATAATTTTTATAGAAATATCTCCACACCCACAGGACAGACTATATTTAAGTTTCTGAGTTATCAGAGCTATTTCCACATACAAAGTAAAGCAAGATTTACAGGTTTCTTTTCAGCTGCTAGGTTTAAGAAAGCTGATCTTCCTTTAGGTTTTCTGCAACGCACTCCAATATGATTATTGTTGTAGGACACAGGGGGGTAGAGCCTGTGTGCTAAATACATATTCATAGATTACACAGAAGTATTTCTTGTCCCTATAAAAAAAACAAAAACAAATAGCCCTCTATTCAGGTAATATTTCATTAACTTTAATAACTTCCAATATACTTTCACAGAATTAGGCAATATAAGGCTCTCCAGCGTAGAGCCGTATTCAATTTGAGCAGATCCGCGATACTTTTCTGCCTCCCAGACTTTTCGCCTACATTGTGTGTTTTGTAGGCGGAAAAGTATCGCGCGCGTGCTCGCGTATCCCCGTATTCAATTTGAAACTACGCGAAAACGGGACCCGGCTGAACTTAAACAAGTGGAAAGTACTGTCAGATTTGGGGAAATCAGCCTGACACTCCCTAAAAGATGCTCTGACATTGGGGTTAGCTATGGTACCCCCCCAATTTGGCTTGCTGAAGGTATTTGGTGTTTTTAAACGGGTTCAATAGCTGCTAAATAGCGTTTTTGTAGAAGTGGTGCAGAATAGTATTCTGAAGTTTTTTTTGCAGAAAATAACTTATCCCAGCAAATTTGGGGTACTTGAAAATGGGGGCCAGCATATTTTAAAGTTGCTAAAGTTAAGTTTAAAAAAACGTGAAAAATCCACCTGCTGCAAGCCCCTGCAATGAAAAAAAACACTTGGGGCATACTTGGGGACCCCCCAGAGTTTTTAACTTTGTCCCCCAACATTTTGTTTTTTCCGCCCCCAAATTCAAAGTGATTTTTTGGGGTGTTCTTAAGTGTTTTTTTTTTATTTTTTGACACAGTTTACCTTTGGGGGACTGTTTGAAGGCTGCAGGGGTTTCCCGCAACGTTGCACCCCAAAACCCCAATTCTGCACTTTTTTCCGTCTGCTATTCTGCCTAGGCGGAAAGTCTTTCAAATTGAATACCGCGATACTTTTCCACCTGGCAAAATGACGTCATCAGCTAAACTTTTTTGCCGATTCCGGCTTTTCGCCTCAAATTGAATACGGGCAATAGTTGCTATCTGTCCCTAATTTACAAGGACTGTCCTAGATTTGTCCCTTAATGCATCATGATTGACACTACAAGTCCCAGCATGTTCTCCAGAGCATAGAGGAGTACTGTGTGCTGAAACTCGTAGTACAGCAGGATTTGCAGAGCCATACACAATACTTCCAGGGTTCTCTAACATTGGCTTCTGTGGTCGTTTGGCAGAATCTATTCATTGAGAATATATTACTTTTAAAAGTGACCAAAAAGCGTAAATATCAGAATTGTAAAGATGTTTTATTTAATGGGGGATTATGTGATTTTTTTTTTTCCATTTTGATCTTTTAGGGCTATTACTGAAATACCACTATTTTTCAGGAAAGCATCTGAGTACAGTTCCTTCCACCCTCATTGAATAGCAATTAAGAGAACCATTTCCGGCCTTCCCTGTTTCTGCCACGTGTGCCAGAAATGGTTGCACCATGCCAAGAGGTCATGTGAGGACAGGGAGAGAAAAGTTATTTGTTATTATGGTATGGATGACACCAACCCATAGGCTGGCTCGTCCATGAAAATAATGGGCCTCATTTTGATCCTCCCACAAGTCACTGTGGTTACGTGCACGATCGCTTTGCCACCGCCAAGTTCCCACCCTAAAACTCACTATTTCATGGAAAGACAGATTAGGCCAAGTTCCGACTCAGAAAAAGACGGACATATGGTGGGGGGGGGGGATGGGTCATTGTTAGCAAACATGCAGAATGTATAATCAAACAGAAACTCTTTATTCCTATACAAACACATGCTTCTTTCAACAATTTATTTTGTATTTTTTTTTACTAACTTTATCATCAGCTGAACACTAATGCATACCTCCCAACTGTCCCGCATTCAGCGCAGAGTCCTGCAGTGGGTGGGGAAGGTTGGGGCGAGCACACACTGCTGCTCTGCACAGAGCATTAAGTAAGCAGAGGGAGAACTCGGCATCTATTCACAGAGTAGAAGGAGTCCAGGGGCAGCCCGAAATCTTGGAGAGTGCTGGGCACACCCCTGAGTGATGTAAATGGGGGCGTGACACCAGGCCAAATCCCCTTTACTAATTGGCCATGCTTCCTTTTCGGGCGCACACGCCTTCGGCTCATGGATGTCCCGACTTTGAAAGTGCAAATGTTAGGAGGTATGCTAATGACTAGGGATGACCATCGGTAGGTTAAGAATCGGTGGCTAACATCGATGTGATTAAGCCATCGATGGGGAACCATTCGCCCACCAAAGGTCATCCCTGCTCTTTTGCTTAAGGACCACCGGACCAATCACTATTGGGGGCGGTGGTTCGCAGGTCGCATCGTAGGGTGGAGCTATGCTCTGTGTCCTGGCTCCCAGTAAAAAAAAACATTGACCATCGGTGGTTAACCGTTGATGGATTTTAACCATCGATGGTCGATGGCCATCCCTACTAATGACATCGACTCACAGTTGAGAACAATGGGCCTGATTCTGACCCGCTCGCGAGCGCTGGACGCTCGCAAGCGGGTCGATGGTGCCCGAATGCGCATGCGCACGACGGAGGGAGCTCCGTCGTGCGCATGCGCGAGACCCGGCGAGCGACGAGGAAGCCGTCGCTCGGGGTCTCGCACCAAAGGGGGCGTGCTGTCGATGTTGACAGCATGCCCCCTTTGGTGGGCGTGCCGGGGGCGTGGCTGCCAGATGGAGGCGTTCCCATGGGAACGCCTACCGTCTGAGTCCGGCCCCACTGACATCAGTAGTGATGTCAGTGGGAGTGATTTTGGCTCTGATAGAGCCAAAATCACTCCAGGGCTTGCTGCAGCGAGACCCTACCGCAGGGTCTCTTCGCAAGCCCGATGGTCGCGATGGTCTTGACCATCGCGACCATCATCATGGACGCTTGCTATAGCTGTGGGTGGTAACCCACAGCTATGCGAGCGTCCATGAGGCCGCTCCAAGAACAGGTAGGAGGGCCCTGATTCAGAGCGAGCGCTCTGGTCAGAGCGTTCGGCTCTGAATCAGGCCCTGTGGTTGCAATATCAAAGTGGCAAATGTCTAACAGTAATCAGTAGGTTTAGAGCTGTAAATGTCATTATAACACTAAAATAAGTTTACTACTATACAGTTTGACTTTAGCACCACAACTTAAAATAAATGTGCCAAATTTTCTTTATCACAGACCCATCACTTCTTGGGAGGAGTGTTTGATAAATGTAATTATTGTATATCTAATTAACCAAATGAAGTTTAGACAGTATCCCAGCACACAACAGCCCTTGATCCATACTAATGTGGTTTAATACTGACACTGACTAATCAACATTACTGTCCTAAAACACCGTTCACAGACACAACTGAAAATCCTGTACCACTAAGCAACGTCAGGGTCTCAGGGCCCGATTCACTACGGATAGCAATTGCGATTGCGCACGCAGTTCAACTGCGATAGTATACTAATTAATTGCGATTGCTATCACATCGCACAGAGGCGTCTTAAGAGAGGAGGGCGCCCACGTGCATTCCCCATCCGGGGCCCCCTCCTCTCTCCCTGGTGGCCGGTGGCCGGCAGATGACTGACGTGGCTGGCCGGCCACCGCAGCATCAGAAGACTCTGGGCGCGGCCACCATTTTCCCGGTTATTTCCTCACTGTGAATGAGCAAAACGCAGGAAAAATGTCTGCAGCTGCCATTTTCCGGCTTTATGAGCAGCGCTGAGACACCCGACGCGGGACCTCGGAGAGGTACGTTTTAGATAATATGGGTGCAGGGTGTACACTCATTATAGATATGCCCCTGCCATTGCAGCACTACATAAGGATGCCCACTTTACTTAGCACACATGTTCAATGTTTACAAAGACTGCAAAAACATCGGTACTATCGAGTACCATCACAGCCTCACGTGCACTTGCACAGGCCCTGACCTTACTCAGATATTGCTAACTTCCACGCACGCTATCAGGCCTCAGGCTGCGTATGACATCGCAGTGGCTAATTTATGCACGCCCCTGCAACGGCATCTGAACGCACTGGGACGCCTGCGTTTCACGGACCACCCCCATCACCTCCCGCAAATGGCACTTCCTGTCAATCACTCTGCGATGGGTCTGCATAGTCACTGCGATCACTGAGCAATTCAGGTGAGAGACCACCCCTATCACCACAATATATTATATATATATAGGCTTGCCGACTTTCTGGCTGCCCCTTCCGGGAGGGAGCAGCCAGATCAGTATGACAGGGGGCGTGGCCAGCATGGGGAGAAGGGGCCGGCCAGACAACGATTATTTGTGGGCGGAGCAGGGGCGGGGCCACATGATCGCATCATTTTGGCCCCGCCCCCGCTACAAAATGCCCGTATTACTGGTATTGTGAAGCAGGGGGCGGGGCAAAAATGACACGACTCAGCGTGAATCACGTCACCGGCCCCCCCACTGCGGGGTTTTTAAAGGTAATTGTGGGGGGGATAGGAGGGGTGGGAGGATTGCCTGCCTTCCCGGGAGGTCGGGAGCTGCACCTGATTTTCGGGAGGCTCCCGACCAAATCGGGAGGGTAGGCAAAGATGTGTATATATATATATATATATATATATATATATATATATATATATATTTTTTAGGGGTGTGCATCGGCCTCTTTTCGTGTTTTGTGTTTTGGTTTTGGATCTGGATCTGGATCTTTCTATGTGTTTTGGATCTGGATTGGTTTTGCCAAAACCACCCTTCCGTGGTTTGGGTTCTAGGTTTTGTGTTTTGGATCTGGATTTTTTTGACAAAAAGCATAAAAACAGCTAAAATCACAGAATTTGTGGGTTTTTATGCTCCTATTCAATTATTAACCTCAAAAACGTTCATTTCCACTCATTTCCAGTCTATTCTGAACACCTAACACCTCACAATATTGTTTTTATGGCCAAAAGGTTGCACTGAGGTAGCTGGATGACTATGCTAAGCGACACGAGTGGGCAGCACAAACACGTGGCCCATCTAGGAGTGACACTGCAGTGGCAGACAGGATGGCAGTTTGAAAAACTAGGCCCCAAACAGTACATACTGCAAAGAAAAAAAAGAGGTGCAAGATGGAATTGTCCTTGGGCCCTCCCACCCACCCTTATGGTTGTATAAATAGGACATGCACACTTTAACAAACCAATCATTTCAGCGCCAGGGTCTGCCACATGACTGTGGCTGAAATGATTGGTTCGTTTGGGCCCCCACAAAACAAGCTGGCAATTAATGTGTCCCTGCACAAACTGGCTCTACGGAGGCAAGATGTCGTCCTCATCCTCCTCATCCACCGATTCCTTGGATAAAACAGGAAAAAGGGATTTAGGTGTCCCTGGACTGCTTACGGTCTTAGCCAAAGTTTCTTAACTTGACAGTAACTTTTTATGAACGCGCTGCAGGTGCCGTATAAGGGAGGATGTTCCTAGGTGGTTAACGTCCCTACCCCTACTTATTCCACCTTTACATATGGTACATATGGCAAGACAGTTGTTGTCCGGATTTGGATAGAAATATTGCCAGACCAAAGAGGTGGAATGTTTGGTCTTCTGCCCAGGCATGACCGTGATGGGCTTTTTCATCCCACGGACAACAACTGTCTCCCCCGGAGCCTGATTTAAACAAACCACATCACCATCAGAATCCTCCTCGCCAACTTCCTCCTCATCCTGTTGTACTTCAACAGTGACATCTTCAATTTGCATATCAGAAAGTGGACTGTGGGTGCTCCTTTCAGCACTTGCAGGGGGCGTGCAAATGGTGGAAAGAGCCACCTCTTCCCGTCCAGTGCTGGGAAGGTCAGGCATCGCAACCGTTGGGCATCGGCCTTGGCAGACGACGTTGATGGCATGTTATCGTCTATGTCATGACTAGTGGCAGCAGCTTCAGCACTAGGAGGAAGTGGTTCTTGATCTTTCCCTATTTTATTTTTATCGGAGAAAGTTTGGTCCTCCATTTATGTTATATTGATTTGATATATACGTGCGGCTAAGGCGCACACAAACACAGAAAATATTTTTTTATTTTTGCTGGAGAGTAGTGCACTTTGTGGGTTACACCACCCTTTAAGAAATGAGCCAGCCGGCTCTTTACTTATGGGACACAGGCGCACGCTTGGCGCTGCTCCTTTGTTGATGCACGTGCAGCCACAGTGCACACAATTCACAAACACAGAAAATATTTTTTTATTTTGTTTGGAGTTTACGTTGGGGGTTACAGCACCCTTTAACGGTCAAGCCAGCGGGCCTTTTACTTATGACACAGGCGCACGCTTGGCACTACTTTGTTGATGCATGTGTGGCTACAGTGCACACAATTCACAAACACAGAAAATATTTTTTTATTTTGTTTGGAGTGTACTTTGGGGGTTACAGCACCCTTTAACGGACAAGCCAGCTGGCCCTTTACTAATGGGACACAGGCGCACGCTTGGCGCTGCTCCTTTGTTGATGCACGTGCAGCCACAGTGCACACAATTCACAAACACTGAAAATATTTTTTTATTTTGTTTGGAGTGCCCATTGGGGGTTACAGCACCCTTTAATGGTCAAGCCAGCCGGCCCTTTACTTATGGAACACAGGCGCACGCTTGGCGCTGCTCCTTTGTTGATGCACGTGCAGCTACAGTGCACACAATTCACAAACACAGAAAATAGTTTTTTATTTTGTTTGAAGTTTACTTTGGGGGTTACAGCACCCTTTAACGGTCAAGCCAGCCGGCCTTTTACTTATGACACAGGCGCACGCTTGGCACTACTTTGTTGATGCACGTGCGGCTACTGCGCACACAATTCACAAACACAGAAAATTTTTATTTTTTTTGCTTGGAGTGCCCTTTGGGGGTTACAGCACCTATTAGCGGTCAATCCAGGTGGCCCTTTATTTATGGGACACAGGCGCACGCTTGGCACTACTTTGTTGATGCACGTGCGGCTACTGCGCACACAATTCACAAACACAAAAAAATATTTTTTTTTATTTTGTTTGGAGTGCCCTTTGGGGATTACAGCACCCTTTAGCGGTCAATCCGGCCGGCCCTTTATTTATGGGACACAGGCGCACGCTTGGCACTACTTTGTTGATGCACGTGCAGCTACTGCGCACACAATTCACAAACACAAAAAAGTATATTTTTTTATTTTGTTTGGAGTGCCCTTTGGGGGTTACAGCACCCTTTAGGGGACAAGCCAGCCGGCCTTTTACTTATGGGACACAGGCGCACGCTTGGCGCTGCTCCTTTGTTGATGCACGTGCAGCCACAGTGCACACAATTCACAAACACAGAAAAAATATATATTTTTTTGCACTTGGGAGAGCACCCCTGACGGACAGAGCACCCCCTGGACAACACTACAGCACCCCTTTAGGACTGGGACACTGCACAGGACTTTGGAGTGGACAACTGACTGCACAGCACAGTCCAGTCAGCCCCTATGGACTTTGAAGTAGTGGACACAGCCCCTATGGACAACAGCAGCACAGTGCAGCACAGCACAGCACAACACTACACTACACAGCCCAGCCAGCCCTAACTCCCACCCTCCCTCTTCACTGTCCACAGCCGAGTGAGAAAATGGCGCCGTCGCGGGTACCTTATATAGGATCCAAAACCCGCGAGACCCAGAAGGCGGGATGATGACTTTTTTGCCTCGATTTCAGATCCGAGTCAGACGGGAAAAGTCGAGCCTGACTCGGATCGGCCTTCGGATCGGGGGGGGGTTCGGATTTCAGAAATCCGAACCCGCTCACTCCTAATATATATATATACATACACAGTATATATGTATAGCTTTATCTATCTATATATATATTAGGGATGTGCAGGCTCGGATAGGTTCGAGTTTGCACGTGGAGTTCGGATTTTTCCCTCCAAAAAAACGGAACTCAGAACGAGGCAAAACGTCATCTTACATGGACGAACATCATCATTCCTGGACAAAAGACCAGGAATGATGATGTTCGTCCATGTAAGATGACGTTTTGCCTCGTTCTGAGTTCCGTTTTTTTGGAGGGAAAAATCCGAACTCCACGTGCAAACTCGAACCTATCCGAGCCTGCACATCCCTAATATATATATATATATATATATACATACAGTATATATACATATATATATATACAATATATATATATATATATATATATATATATATATAAATATAATTTTTTTTTTATCTGCACTCACATCCCAATGTTCAGCAGTGGGGTGCAGCCTCCAAAATCAGTCAAGCTGATCCAATGTAAGTCCAAAGTATTCCACCAATGTAGAAAGAAGAGGGCACTCACCAAAGCAATACGCTTATTGTTTAATCACCATAGAAAAAATATCCAAGCAGCATGTCATGTCATCATATCGACGTTTCGGTCTCTTGCGACCTTTGTCAAGACAGCATTATCATAAGCAGCAATATATCAGCATCAGCCATTACATCCAGCAGCGTGCTCGTCAAAGTAGCAACATTGCTACTTTGACGAGCATGCTGCTGGATGTAATAGCTGATGGTGCAATACTTTGGACATATATATATATATATATATATTATATATATAGCCCCCACACACACAACACATATGTACTTCATGTTCTTTTCATTTATCACAACAAATAACAAAATTGTAGCAGTTTGGCTCCTCAACTTTAGTGAGCATATCACCGCAGGAGTCACCCTGATACGTGAAAGTCTTCACGCTGCTCTTCCTTTGGGAGGAATTCCTTTGTATGTATTTTGTTTTTATTTTGTTTGTCTACTTATGGTCTAGGCATTTCCTTATACAGTGCTTAGAGTTAGGATATGTGATGCACACTTGGCTGACACCTAGGTGCAAGATGCAAAAATACAGCCATAAAAGTGTGAGTTATGAAAATCTTGTTCAATGCAATTTGCATCTATATTATATACCCATACAACTCACAGAGATAGATTATAAACTAGGGTAAGTATCAGGCACATTATGAAGGGTTGATCATCTATAGCCTTCTTATAAAAATGTCTCTTGATTTTCACAATTTAATGTTATGTGATCTGGTCTATATATTAGCATAATAAATCCACACAGACCTATCGCAGAGTGATTGACAGGAAGTGCCGTTTGTGAGTGATAACGGGGGGGGGGGGGGTCGGGCGAACGCAGGTGTGCCAGTGCGTTTCAACACCGTTGCAGGGCCGTGTATAAATGATGCCCTACGCAGCCTAAGGTCTGATAGCGTGCGTGGATGTTAGCATTTTTCTGAGAACGGTCAGGTCTTGTGCAAGTGTGTGTGAGGCTGCGATGGTACCCAATTATACCGATGGCTTCACAGTCCTGATAAACATTACGGATGTGTGTAAGTTAAGTAGGCATCCTTATGTTGTGCCGAGATTGCTTTGCGATCGCAATTGATTAGCATACTATCGCAGTGTGTAATCGCTATTGCAGTTGCATTCCTTGCTGAATCAGGCCCTATATGACAACCATATAATATGGTATCAGTGACCGCTATATACTACAGAAAGCATTAGTGACCACCATATACTATAGAGATCTTAGTGACTGCCACAAAGGTGAAACTAGCCTGTCAATCGGGGCTAAGACTCATCATGCACACATTCCCCCTGCACACAAACAAGCCCCTGCATACTTTCCTCCATGCACAGCAAGTGCAACATGCTCCCTGCACACATTCTCCTGGACATCAACATGCCCCCTATACACATCCCCACTGCACACCAAGCCTTCTACACATTCCTTCATGCACACACTCTCCACTGCACATCAACATGCCCCTGCACACTAACATTCATCCTGCACACCAACATGCCCCCCTGCATATATTCCACCCTTCTCCCCAATATGCCCCCTGAACACATTATTTTTGCACACCAACATGTCCCCTACACACATTCCCTCCTGCACACTAACAATCCCCTGCACACATAAAAATGCCCTCTGCACATATTTCCCATGCACATCAACATGCCCCTCTGCACATCAACATGCCACCTGCACACATCACCTTTGCACACCAAGATACTCCCTGCACACTTTCCTGCTGCAAACCAACATGCTCCATGCACATATTCCCAATACACACCAAAATGCCTCCTTGCCAACATTCCCCTGTGCACACCAATATCACCCATGCACACCATATTAGTCCCTAAATTACACTTTTTAATTATATTTTGCTGCAGCAGTCTCCATGCAGTGTGTACTGTACCATCAGCAAGGAGTCATCTAAAGAACTTGGGCTAGTTCCCTTATCCGGTGGATTGAAAACAACTGGAAAGGGCAAAATTATGCAGCTGAGATGGCTCCCCCTGCTGGACCTGGAACCCGGAGCATGAGCCTCATCTGCCATGGCCACGCTATGCCTGTGTGCAAAGTACTATTTTTATAATTCCATCTTTTCACATATTAGACTCCCTTCTAGTTTATGGAGGTGTCACCTGAGAGCTGATCCATATTACAATGAGGATTGTGATAAATAGGTGCCTAATAGCAATGTGAAATCAGTTGTCTTTGAACATCATGCTAGCACAAATGTTTGTGAGTCTGTGTGAGTAGCAGGAGAACATTCCAGTTGCCACCTCAGGCAATATGACAGCTAAGAACTCCTGTAGTGCGGAATAATATGCTTCCTCCAGCAACAGATGCAGGCAGCTTAATTAAATGGGTGTTAGGAGTCTGTGCTTCATAGAGTAGGAAGGATGTGACAGAATGAGAAAGTGTACAGTGGCCAGAAGAAGAGAGAATACAGTATCAGTATGTGCATTTCATTTAGTATCAATACCATTCTCAATTCATCCAAATGTTTATTGCTTGCACTTTACACTGATGAGTCAAGAGGACACGATGAATATGCTCTCTAAAGGTTATGTAATAGGTTCCAAGATAGAGGATTTCAGCAAGTGCATTGCTAAATTTAAATCGGCAATCAGCTATAAGGCTGGTTTTGATTTATAACTGATTGCCGCTTTAAATTTAGCCAATGAACTTGCTGAAATCCCGCCAGTTCTATAATATCGGAACCTATTACATAACACCCTACGGTCCTGATTCAGACCCGCTCGCTAAGGCGCGATCAAAGCGAGCGATCGCTCGCAATGCACAGCGCAAGCGGGTAAACACCCACCACAATGAAAACACACCTACCGGACCACATAACAGTACGAGCGATGACTACACTCGTAGTAGTCTGATGGACGCAGCCGTCACCCTACGCGGCCATCGTGATTACTTGGCAGAGTCATGTTTTCTCATCTGCGCTTTCGATGTACCCTTTAATTGCTTCTGATGCGATTGCAATCAGTGTAAATTCGTACCTGTTATTATTTTTTTTCTTTCACTTCTAATTTTTAAAGGCTGTAGTTCGCAAATTGGACTTCCCCCAACTTTGTTTGTCTAATTAAATATTGTCGCTCTCAATATATATATATATACTGAGAGAGAGAGAGAGAGAGATACTGTATATGTACACATTAAATATTACATATCTGCGCAAACATTGAATCAGATAGTTCAACTTTATTAAGATGTTACTTCTAGAATATTTGACCTTTAAATAAAAACACCACACTTTTTTTGTGAACAAAATTTTTATTTTTTAAAACAAACAAAAATTTAAAGCGCATTTTGGATGTGTAAAATGGCCTCCAAAATCTGTATGACACATGTGGCTATTGTGCCCACCTCCCTCCTTAGAAGCTCACGAACTGGCTCCTCTTGTTCAGCTGACATGTAAAGGAAAAGAGAAATTAATTACTAAAGCTGCATACACACACAACGATTTTTTGAACGATTATAGTTAAACGATATCATTTAATGATAATCGTTTGAAAAAATCGTTCACTTTCTGAGTCAAATGATGAACGATTATCATTCATGCGCGTTCACGTTTGTAGTTTGTAGTTCAGTCAGACTTGTCAACTGAACGATTTTCCTTAAGGGAATATGCAAAAATCGTTTGTAGTTCATAAAAATCGTTCATTACACTTTAAAAAATCTGACAGATAATCTGACAGAAAATCGTTCAGAAAAATCATTGGTAACAAAATCGTTGTGTGTGTATGCAGCTTTATGGAGCATACACACGGTCAGATTTGTCAGACTTGTCAGATTTGTCAGATGAACGATTGAACGATTAAACGATTTGAACGATTTGAACGATTGAACGATTTTTGACTGCATTAAAATGAATGGAATCGTCCAAGTCTGACTGCAAACACATCAGATGTCAGAAATCGTTATCTGACCATCGGGAACGCGCATCGTTGATCGTCCATCGTTCAGGCATGTCAGATATGTCAGATTTTCCTTCAGATATGAACGACTGAACGATTTTTAAATCGTTATCGTTCATATCTGAAGGAAAAATCTGATCGTGTGTATGCACCATTAGTATTTGTTTTTAAAGCAAAACAGTTTGACATAAAAACCTCCCAACATAGCCATGAATAATTGGTGTGTATCCCTTCCCCAGATAGTAGCCAATGTGAAACACTGTGCAGTACTGAGGTTAATGCTGCTTTCACATTGCATTCTTTTCAGGTTCCTACATTAGATATACATTGCATAATGGCATCTGTGACATATGTACCTTCATCTCCTTGGTCCCATAGGCAAACGCAGGGGGGTTTCCATCTGCCTGGAAACCCCCCTCCCCAGCCCACACCATGACCACAATAGAAATAGTAAGGTAATTTTACAAGTGCTGCGTGTTCTTCACAGTATCACAAATGAAATAATTAGCACCACCTGTGGATCTTTTAACGTGTATCAGTCAGTAATAAATAACCTGTGCACCAACTAGGAGATCTGGAAAACATCCACTGTTAGGGATGTGCTGCTATAGAGCTCAATATGTACATATATGTCCAGGGCAGTGCTAGGTTCTTCTGCTGCTCCTCCAGACTCCCGGACTTGCTCTAATACTCTGGAATGGTGTCTAAATCTAAAATAAAAACATTCAGCTCAGGCAGGATGGACCTACTGCCACATCTAATGGCATACTGTGATTGCTGGTCCTGTATATGCTGGAATTATGACACACAATATACTTTGTATGACGCATATTAAAGCTGGTTAAGTGCTAATTATGCCCTCTTCATGGACTGGCCACACTCACTCTAAAATCCAGCATTTGGAAACCCCCCTCTAGAAATCCTGCGTTTGTCACTGGGTCCGGCACTTCTTGGACTGAAGCAGCCCAATTCAAGCTTCCGAAGGAGTGGGTGGGGGAGGCAGGTTCAGGGATGGGTGGGGAGGAGTGGGTGGGGGAGGCATCCTCAGGGATGGGTGAGGAGGAGTGGGTGGGAGAGACATCCTTAGGGATGGGTGAGGAGAAGTGGGTGAGGGAGGCAGGTTCAGGGATAGGTGAGGAGGAGTGGGTGGGGGAGGCAGGTTCAGGAATGGGCGAGGAGGAGTGGGTGGAGGAGGCAGGGTCAGGGTGAGTGGGGAGGCATCTTCAGGGGTGGGTGGTGCTTTGGCTTGCCTAGCCCTTTAAATTCTTAGGATTATGTCAAAGAAGACAAATAAAAAAATTTATAAATTTGAAATTTTTTGCAATGTCCAAAAAACATCACATCCAGATCTCCCTGGTTTAGCAGAGCAAAGCCATGAGCAATTTTTATAAATTGTAAAAAAAATAAAAAAAAATAAAAATGGATTACATAAAGACACCAGTGTCACCCATGTGACAATAATCCAGAAACACTGCATAAAATGTAGCCTGACACTCAAATTGTCAGCCATCATTTAAACACATCAGAAACCATGTTGATTTTCAAATAATCCCACACACACACACACACAAACTCACTCATACTTGTTTTTGTGACCTTTTCAGGACCCATGACTGGATCGTCCATCGTGGGGACGCCTGCTTCCCATTGCCCAAACAGCTTGACCAGCAACCCGTGCATGCTGGCAGGTATCTATATCATATCACCCGGCGCGCATGTGCCGTATAGCTTGCTGACAGAAATCGGACACCATTATGCCTCACCGGGACCTAGTCAGTTTTTCCTAACCATGTGGGTACTGCCTATGCCTCACCGGGACCTAGTCTGGTATTCCTAACCTTGTGGGTACGCCCTTTGCTATGACCACTTAATGGTTTCACCAAAGTAAATAAAAAAGACGCCTTGGTTGGACCAACAGAAATTTTATTCAGACTGTACACTTTCGCTTGATAGCAGTTATTCGGTTTTTTATGTAGTACTTGACCGACAGCCAGTTCCTAGCCTTCAGAGCCTGCTCCTAAGCGCCGAGGCAGGGGTCGCAATCCTTTTTGCCAGGTACCTTGCAGGAGAGGATGAATCGCATCAGGTGTCTCTCAACAGCTGCTACTTCTTTTCTGCTCCACGGTTTCTTTTTAGAACCCATGCAATCACCTATGCAAGAGAGTGAAGAGATCAGTCACCCAAAAACCCACCGCCAGCCCAAGCCACCCAATGGATTTGACGGACACACACACACCTTTAGTAGCCATGGGCGCATGCCTCTCCATCACTTTCGTTGCACTGGCATCTCCCTCCTCCACGTGCACTGCTCCAGCTTCCATCTCTGGCTCATCATCAGACTTATCACTGGCTAGCGGGATTGGTTCTGGAAATACAGAGATAAACAGATATCCCCGGTCACAGTATCCCCCTTAGACTGTCATCCCATGGAACAACCAGTTGGGTGAGGACCCATGCTACTTACCGTTGGGATCAATGGAGATCTCTTCCAGGCTTTGACCCTTAAAGAAAGCCAATCGACCTTGCTGGAGTGCCACGAAGAGTTTGCTAATTTTGGCCAATTGCAGGGTACTTTCAGGGAGGCGGTAGTACTGGCGGTGCACCCAGATATCGTGCCCTAGGAAATCGGCTAGCTGATACATCTCCGTGTCACACATGTTCAGCACCCTCGAAAGGGTGGCCACATGTTTCTGAAGCCTGGTAGAGGAGAGAGCTTCTGGATGTTTGGCCCCACATGCCCGTGCATAGAGACAAATGCAGTCGGATCCTCTGAGGTATAACAAGGAGGAGGGTCTTGCAAACATATAGACATTGTCAGGACTGACATCACACTCTACCCTTTTATCTGTGAGGTGCTCCATTGCCCTCTGCATGCAAGGGGACAGGAGGACAGGGACTTTCCTGCCTCTCTTACCAGGAATCTCAATGCATGTGAAGTGCTGACATAGCCTCTTTTCTGGCTCTGACAGGGAGAGATGCAAAAGAGCAAAGCATCATCTTTGAGACCTCACCTTCCCTACGTCGGTTGAATAGGATTAGCTGTGTGAGGGTTACCTTGGCCAGCAGCAACCACTTCTTTGTGGTCGGGTGGGTGGACAAATCCTCTAGGTACTCCCACTGTCTGTCAGTGAAATAAAGGTGCAACTGTTTTACATCATCAGTGAAAGGTAGAAGGGGAGGGAGGGTGTTCCATTTTTGTTCCTCCAGGGTTTTGAGGGCAGCAGCTGAGATCATCTCGCTCCACCTTGCCTTGTATAGTTTTTGAAAGCTCCGTGCGCTCTCCACAGCCGGGGCATGGCCCTCCATAAGTGCCTGGCACTCAACCATGGTAGATATTTTTTGGAGGCTATGGCCTACTTTCAGGGCCAGTGAGGGTACCTTATAGGTATTCGTCAATTCAGCATAGACGGCCAGGCTCCTTACGGCAGTTATGACCTGCAGGGAGTTTGAGTAGCATGGCACAGTTCATCCACCCTGCAGAGAGGTGGGGCGACTGTTACTGCATGCCAGGATGGTTAGTCCTCTAAGCTTCTGCCGTATATAATAATGCTTACTGACATCCGAACCATGCCGGTTATAGAGGTGGAGCCCAAACTGCATGATGCAAGGGTCACCCTTTATTACCTGTACCACATCATCATGAATCATATAACACAGCACCTTCCAGCGGCCCTTCCCAACACCTGGTGGAACGGGTCTGGTGTAAGCGCAGACGGATTGCACTCTGGTCCTGCCTGGTTTGGTGTTGGCAGGACCTTTTTTCAGCGGGCACCTTTTCACATGACGCCACAGGTGTTGCCTTGAGAAAAGGCCCTGGCAATATGTGCAATGCATGAAGTCTTGGGGAGCCACAGCTTCACCAGGATGCTTGCATGGAAGTAGGACACCGCAGCCCTCACTTAGAACCCCGGCATTATTGGCAAAGTTTCTCCAGTTGCAAATCAGGTTAAGCTGTAGCCACCTTTCCCTTGAACACTTTGGGTAGCTCAGTGCCCGGGCTGCCTCAGGCTCATCGCGGTGGATGGCCTCCACATGCCTTGCAATTTTTGAGAATAGCTTCTCGCACCATAGACAATAGTTCTTTATTTTATACACCTTTGAGCCATCACATTTTTTGGTAAGTACCTCGACTGTCACAGCATGGGTTTTTTTTGAGCTGCAGAACCCTGGGCCAGAAATTGGGGAGTCTTTGATAGCAGAGTGACCCTCAGCCAGCATCTGTGTCCCATGATGGGCCCGCTCATCCCCGCTGCTGTCTTCCAAACTGTCTGCCTCAGAGGAGTCAGGGAGATAGCACTGACGGCAGTGACAAAGACTGATGTCACCGGGTGCACTGCTTAGCTCCATATTTTCCACCTTTAAAAGAAACCAGAAAAATAAGGGTCAGCCCTCCCGCAATAACATATGCATGGTAAACGAAGCAAAAGGCCAACACCTACCGACACAGCGAAAGCACTCCAGCTGGACAAGCCTCCACACAGTGGTGCAAAAACCTGAAGCTGCCTGGTTCTGTGTGTGATGCAGCTAAAACCCGAAGCTGCCTGGTTCTGTGTGTGATGCAGCGCGCCTTTTTGAAAGAACCAATCACGCCTTGAGTCCCAGCATGTGCCCGCCTATCAACCCTTAACCCTAGGGAGGGGAAGCTGGCGGCTCTCTCACCACCCATGAAAAATATGATGACACCTAAACCTGGGTAGACTGAATCCCTCCCAATAAAAAAAGATGCCGACACCTAAGCCCAGGTAGACTGCCCCCCTTCCAATAAACAAAACAAAAAAATATAAATAAATAAATAAAAATTGCCGACACCTATGCCTAGGTAGACTGCCCCCTCTCCCATTAAAACATTTTTTTAAATAAAAAAATGCAGACACCTACCTACAGGTTACAGGTAGACTGCCCCCTCCACCGTGGAGGAAATATGCCCAGTGGGGGCCAGGACTGCGCCCCCCACGCGGGATGCCTCATCTCCACGGATCTCTTCCTGGCTCTCTCTCTCTCTTGCCTCTTCACCATCTGTGAATCCACTCGAGGAATTCCCCCGGACATCACGGCATCACTGCTGTGCGCCACCTTCTGCGGGGGCACTGGCGGGTTTTACCCAGCCTCCTGGAACTGGGTCCCGGCATCGGGCCCTTTTTCTAAACCTCATCGGGGCTTCCTGAGGTTGCAGTTCTCCTGTCTTCCACCAAGTGGCAGTGTGCCACAGGGAAGGGACGCCTCACTCACCGAATCTCCCATGCTCTCCTGGAGCCCTGGCAGAGATACCTCGCTCGCAGAATCTCTCATACTCTCTTGGAGCTATGGCTGGGATGCCTCGCTCACAACATGTCCATGATCTCCCTGCTCAAAGAATCTTCCACTCTTCTCTTGGAGATTTGGCCGGGATACCCTGCTCGCAGAATCTCCCATGCTCTCCTGGAGTCCCAGCTGGGACACCTCGCTCACAATATGTCCATGCTCTCCTGGAGCCCTGGCTAGGACGACTCGCTTGCAGAAACTCCCATACTCTCCAGGAGCTTTGGCTGGGACGCCTTGCTCACAGAATCTCCCTTGCTCTCCTGGAGCCCTGGCAGGGACGCCTCACTTGCAGAATCTCCCATGCTCTCCTTGAGCCCTGGCCTGGAAGCCTCACTTGCAGAATCTCACCATCTGTAAATCCACTCGAGGAATTCCCCCGGACATCACGGCATCACTGCTGTGCACCATCTTTTGTGGGGAATTGCCGGATTTTACCCAGCCACCTGGAACTGGGTCCAGGCATCAGGCCCTTTTTCAAAACTTCATCGGGACTTCCAGAGGTTACAGTTCCCCTGTCTGCCACTGGGTGGCAGTTCGCCGCAGGGAAGGGATGCCTTGCTCACCGAATCTCCTGGAGACCTGGCTGGGATGCCTCGCTCGCAAAATCTCCAATGTTGTCCTGGAGCCCTGGCAGGGACGCCTCACTCGCAGAATCTCCCATGCTCTCCTGGAGCCCTGGCTGGGACACCTCGCTCACAACATGTACATGCTCTCCTGGAGCCCTGGCAGGGACGCATAACTCTTAGAATCTCCCATACTCTCCTGGAGCCCTGAATGGGATGCCGTGCTCGCAGAACTCCCATGCTCTCCTGGAGCCCTGGCTGGGATGCCTCACTCACAATATGTCCATGCTCTCCCGGAGCCCTGGCTGGAACGCCTAACTCGCAGAATCTCCCATGCTCTCCTGGAGCCTTGGCTGGGACACCTCACTCACAATATGTCCATGCTCTCCTGGAGCCCTGGCTGGGACGCCTCGCTCACAACATGTCTATGCTCTCCTGGAGCCCTGGCTGAGACGCCTCGCTCTCCTGGAGCCCTGGCCAAGACGCCTCACTCGCAGAATCTCGCCATCTGTGAATCCACTTGAGGAATTCCCCCGGACGTCACGGCATCACTGCTGCGTGCCACCTTTTGCGGGGCACTGCTGGATTTTACTCAGCCTCCTGGAACTGGGTCCAGGCATCAGGCCCTTTTTCAAAACCTCATCGGAAATTCCAGAGGTTGCAGTTCCCCTGTCTGCCACCAGGTGGCAGTGTGCCGCAGGGATGGGAAGCCTTGCTCGCAGAATCTCCCATCCTCTCCTGATGCCCTGGCAGGGATGCCTCACTCACAGAATCTCCCATGCTCTCCTGGAGCCCTGGCTGGGACGCCTCACTCACAACATGTCCATGCTCTCCTGGAGCCCTGGCAGGGATGCCTCACTCGCAGAATCTCACCATCTGTGAATCCACTCGAGGAATTCCCCCGGACATCACGGCATCACTGCTGCGCGCCACCTTTTGTGGCGCACTGCTGGATTTTACCCGGCCTCCTGGAACTGGGTCCAGGCATCAGGCCATTTTTCAAAACCTCATCGGGACTTCCTGAGGTTGCAGTTCCCTTTGTGCCACCGGGTGGCAGTGTGCCACAGGGAAGGGATGCCTCGCTCACCGAATCTCCTATGCTCTCTTGGAGACCTGGCTGGGACGCCTTGCTCACAACATATCCATGCTCTCTCCTGGAGCCCTGGCAGGGACGCCTCACTCACAGAATCTCCCATGTTCTCCTGGAGCCCTGGCAGGGACGCCTCGCTCGCAGAATCTCCTATGCTCTCTTGGAGCCCTGGCCGGGACGCCTTGCTCACAACATATCCATGCTCTCTCCAGGAGCCCTTTCAGGGACGCCTCACTCACAGAATCTCCCATGCTCTCCTGGAGCCCTGGCTGGGACGCATCACTCACAACATATCCATGCTCTCCTGGAGCCCTGGAAGGGACGCCTCACTCACAGAATCTCCCATGCTCTCCTGAAGCCCTGGCTGGGTCGACTCGCTCACAACATGTCCATGCTGTTCTGGAGCCCTGGCTGGGATCCTTCGCTCACAGAATCTCCCATACTCTCCTGGAGCCTTGGCTTGGACACCTCGCTCGCAGAATCTCCAATGCTCTCCTGAGCCCTGGCTGGGACACCTCGCTCACAACATGTCCATGCTCTCCTGGAGCCCTGGCGTTGATGCCTCGCTCGCAGAATCTCCCATGCTCTACTGGAGCCCTGGCTGGGACGCCTCACTCACATCATGTGCATGCTCTCCTGGAGCACTGGCTGGGACGCCTCTCTCGCAGAATCTCCCATACTTTCCTGGAGCCCTGCCAGGGATGCCTCGCTCACAGAATCTCCCATGCTCTCCTGCAGCCCTGGCTGGGATGCCTCGCTCACAACATGTCCATCCTCTCCTGGAGCCCTGGCTGGGATTGCTCGCTCACAGAACTCCCATGCTCTCCTGCAGCCTTGGCTGGGACACCTCGCTCACAATATGTCCATGCTCTCCTGGAGCCCTGGCTGGGAAACCTCGCTCACAACATGTCCATGCTCTCCTGGAGCCCTGCCAGGGACGCTCGCTCACAGAATCTCCCATGCTCTCCTGGAGCCCTGGCTGGAATGCCTAACTCACAGAATCTCCCATGCTCTCCTGGAGCCTTGGCTGGGATACCTCGCTCACAATATGTCCTTGCTCGCCTGGAGCCCTGGCTGGGACACTTTGCTCACAACATGTCCATGCTGTCCTGGAGCCCTGGCTGGGACGCTTCGCTCGCAGAATCTCCCATACTCTCCTGGAGCCCTGGCTGGGACGCCTCGCGCACAAAATGTTTATGCTCTCCTGGAGCCCTGGCTCGGACACGTCACTCGCATAATCTTCCATGATCTCCTGGAGCCCTGGCTGGGATGCCTCACTCTCCTGGAGCCCTGGCCAGGACGCCTCACTCGCAGAATCTCGCCATCTGTGAATCCACTCGAGGAATTCCCCCGGACGTCACAGCATCACTGCTGTGCGCCACCTTTTGCGGGGCACTGCTGGATTTTACCCGGCCTCCTGGAACTGGGTCCAGGCATCAGGCCATTTTTCAAAACCTCATCGGGACTTCCAGAGGTTGCAGTTCCCCTATCTGCCACTGGATGGCAGTGTGCCACAGGGAAGGGATGCGTCACTCACCGAATCTCCTGGAGCCCTGGCTGGGATGCCTCACTCGCATAATCTCCCATGCTCTCCTGGAGCCCTGGTAGGGATGCCTCGCTCGCAGGATCTCCCATGCTCTTCTTGAGCCATGGCTGGGACGCCTCGCTCACAACATATCCATGCTCTCCTGGAGCCCTGGCTGAGAGACCTCGCTCGCAGAATCTCCCATGCTCTCCTGGAGCCCTGGCTGTCCCACTCACAACAAATCAATGCTCTCCTGGAGCCCTGGCAGGGACGCCTCGCTCACAGAATCTCCCATGCTCTCCTGGAGCCTTGGCTGGGATACCTCGCTCACAATATGTCCATGCTCGCCTTGAGCCCTGGCTGGGACACTTCACTCACAACATGTCCATGCTGTCCTGGAGCCCTGGCTGGGATGCTTCACTCGCAGAATCTCCCATACTCTCCTGGAGCATTGGCAGGGACACCTCGCTTGCAGAATCTCCAGTGCTCTCCTGAGCCCTGGCAGGCACGCCTCGCTCACAACATATCCATGCTCTCCTGGAGCCCTGGCAGGGATGCCTCACTCTGAAATTCTCCCATGCTCTCCTAGAGCCCTAGCTGGGATGCCTTGCTCGCAGAATCTCCCATGCTCTCCTGGAGCCTTGGCTGGGACACCTCGCTCACATCATGTGCATGCTATCCTGGAGCCCTGGCTGGGATGCCTCGCTCACAACATGTCCATCCTCTCCTGGAGCCCTGGCAGGGAAGGCTCGCTCACAGAACTCCCATGCTCTCCTGCAGCCTTGGCTGGGACACCTCGCTCACAATTTGTCCATGCTCTCCTGGAGCCCTGGCTGGGACGCCTCGCTCACAACATGTCCATGCTGTCCTGGATCCCTGGCTGGGACGCTTCGCTCGCAGAATCTCCCAAACTCACCTGGAGCCTTGGCAGGGACACCTCACTCACAGAAGCTCCAATGCTCTCCTGAGCCCTGGCAGGGACCCCTCGCTCACAACATATCCATGCTCTCCTGGATCCCTGGCAGGGATGCCTCACTCACAGAATCTCCCATACTCTCCAGGAGCCCTGGCTGAGACGCCTTGCTCGCAGAATGTCCCATGCGCTCCTGGAGCCCTGCCAGGGATGCCTCACTCGCAGAATCTCCATGCTCTCCTGGAGCCCTGGGTGGGATGCCTCGCTCACAACATGTGCATGCTCTCCTGGAGACCTGGCAGGGACACCTTGCTCGCAGAATGTCCCATGCTCTCCTGGAGCCCTGGATGGGATGCCTCGCTCACAACATGCCCATCCTCTCCTGGAGCCCTGGCAGGGACGCATTGCTCGCAGAACTCCCATGCTCTCCTAGTGCCTTGGCTGGAACGCCTCGCTCACAACATGTCCATGCTCTCCTGGAGCCCTGGCTGGGACGCCTCGCTCGCAGAATCTCCCATGCTCTCCTGGAGCCTTGGCTGGGACACCTCGATCACAACATGTCCATGCTCTCCTGGAGCCCTGGCTTGGATGCCTCGCTCACAACATGTCCATGCTCTCCTGGAGCCCTGGCTGGGATGCCTTGCTCACAACATGTCCATGGTCTCCTGGAGCCCTGGCTGGGACGCCTCGCTCGAAGAATCTCCCATGGTCTCCTGGAGCCCTGCCAGGGACGCCTCGCTCACAACATATCCATGCTCTCCTGGAGCCCTGGCAAGGATGCCTCACTCACAGAATCTTCCATACTCTCCTGGAGCCCTGGCTGGGACACCTCGCTCGCAGAATGTCCCATGCTCTCCTGGAGCCCTGGCTGGAATGCCTAACTCACAGAATCTCCCATGCTCTCCTGGAGCCTTGGCTGGGATACCTCGCTCACAATATGTCCATGCTCGCCTGGAGCCCTGGCTGGGACACTTCGCTCACAACATGTCCATGCTGTCCTGGAGCCCTGGCTGGGACGATTCACTCGCAGAATCTCCCATACTCTCCTGGAGCATTGGCAGGGACACCTCGCTCGCAGAATCTCCAGTGCTCTCCTGAGCCCTGGCAGGGACGCCTCGCTCACAACATATCCATGCTCTCCTGGAGCTCTGGCAGGGACGCCTCACTCACAGAATCTCCCATACTCTCCAGGAGCCCTGGCTGGGACGCCTTGCTCACATCATGTCCATGCTCTCCTGGAGCCCTGGCTGGGACATCTCGCTCACAGAATCTCCCATGTTCTCCTGGAGCCCTGGCTGGGACGCCTCGCGCACAACATGTCCATGCTCTCCTGGAGCCCTGGCTGGGACACCTCGCTCTCCTGGAGCCCTGGCCAGGACACCTCACTCGGAGAATCTCGCCATCTGTGAATCCACTCGAGGAATTCCCCCGGACTTTACAGCATCACTGCTGCGTGCCACCTTTTGCGGGGCACTGCTGGATTTTACCCGGCCTCCTCGAACTGGGTCCAGGCATCAGGCCCATTTTCAAAACCTCATCAGGACATCCAGAGGTTGCAGTTCCCCTGTCTGCCACGGGTTGGCAGTGTGCCTTACTCACCGAATCTCCTGGAGCCCTAGCTGGGATGCCTCACTCGCAAAATCTCCCATGCTCTCCTGGAGCCCTGCCAGGGACGCCTCGCTCGCAGAATCTCCCATGCTCTCCTGGAGCCCTGGCTGGGACGCCTCGCTCACAACATTTCCATGCTCTCCTGAAGCCCTGTCTGGGACGCCTCGCTCACAACATATCCATGCTCTCCTGGAGCCCTGGCAGGGATGCCTCACTCACAGAATCTTCCATACTCTCCAGGAGCCCTGGCTGGGACGATTTACTCACATCATGTCCATGCTCTCCTGGAGCCCTGGCTGAGACACCTCGCTCACAGAATCTCCCATGCTCTCCTGGAGCCATGGCTGGGACGTCTCGCGCACAACATGTCCAAGCTCTCCTGGAGCCCTGGCTGGGATGCCTCGCGCACAAAATGTTTATGCTCTCCTGGAGCCCTGGCTCGGACACGTCACTCGCATAATCTCCCATGATCTCCTGGAGCCCTGGCTGGGATGCCTCACTCTCCTGGAGCCCTGGCCAGGACGCCTCACTCGCAGAATCTCGCCATCTGTGAATCCACTCGAGGAATTCCCCCGGACGTCACAGCATCACTGCTGTGCGCCACCTTTTGCGGGGCACTGCTGGATTTTACCCGGCCTCCTGGAACTGGGTCCAGGCATCAGGCCATTTTTCAAAACCTCATCGGGACTTCCAGAGGTTGCAGTTCCCCTATCTGCCACTGGATGGCAGTGTGCCACAGGGAAGGGATGCGTCACTCACCGAATCTCCTGGAGCCCTGGCTGGGATGCCTCACTCGCAAAATCTCCCATGCTCTCCTGGAGCCCTGGTAGGGATGCCTCGCTCGCAGGATCTCCCATGCTCTTCTTGAGCCATGGCTGGGACGCCTCGCTCACAACATATCCATGCTCTCCTGGAGCCCTGGCTGAGAGACCTCGCTCGCAGAATCTCCCATGCTCTCCTGGAGCCCTGGCTGGGACGCCTCACTCACAACAAATCAATGCTCTCCTGGAGCCCTGGCAGGGACGCCTCTCTCACAGAATCTCCTATGCTCTCCTGCAACCCTGGCTGGGATGCCTCGCTCACAACATGTCCATCCTCTCCTGGAGCCCTGGCTGGGATGGCTCGCTCACAGAACTCCCATGCTCTCCTGCAGCCTTGGCTGGGACACCTCGCTCACAATATGTCCATGCTCTCCTTCAGCCCTGGCTGGGACACCTCACTCTCCTGGAGCCCTGGCCAGGACACCTCACTCGGAGAATCTCGCCATTTGTGAATCCACTCGAGGAATTCCCCCGGACTTTACAGCATCACTGCTGCGTGCCACCTTTTGCGGGGCACTGCTGGATTTTACCCGGCCTCCTCGAACTGGGTCCAGGCATCAGGCCCTTTTTCAAAACCTCATCAGGACATCCAGAGGTTGCAGTTCCCCTGTCTGCCACGGGTTGGCAGTGTGCCTTACTCACCGAATCTCCTGGAGCCCTAGCTGGGATGCCTCACTCGCAAAATCTCCCATGCTCTCCTGGAGCCCTGCCAGGGACGCCTCGCTCGCAGAATCTCCCATGCTCTCCTGGAGCCCTGGCTGGGACGCCTCGCTCACAACATTTCCATGCTCTCCTGGAGCCCTGGCTGAGACACCTTGCTCACAGAATCTCCCATGCTCTCCTGGAGCCTTGGCTCAAACACCTCGCTCACAATATGTCCATGCTCTCCTGGAGCCCTGGCTGGGATGCCTCGCTCACAACATGTCCATGCTCACCTGGAGCCCTGGCGTTGATGCCTAACTCGCAGAATCTCCCATACTCTCCTGGAGCCCTGGCTGAGATGCCTTGCTCGCAGAATGTCCCATGCTCTCCTGGAGTCTTGCCAGGGATGCCTCACTCGCAGAATCTCCCATGTTCTCCTGGAGCCCTGGCTTGGATGCCTTGCTCACAATATGTCCATGCTCTCCTGGAGCCCTGGCAGGGATGCCTCGCTCACAGAATCTTCCATGCTCTCCTGGAGCCTTGGCTGGGAAACCTCGCTCACAATATGTCCATGCTCTCCTGGAGCCATGGCTGGGACGCCTCGCTCACAACATGTCTGTGCTCTCCTGGAGCCCTGGCAGGGATGCCTAACTCTCAGAATCTCCCATACTCTCCTGGAGCCCTGGCTGGGACGCCTCGCTCGCAGAATCTCCCATGCTCTAATGGAGCCCTGGCTGGGAAGACTCGCTCACATCATGTGCATGCTCTCCTGGAGCACTGGCTGGGACGCCTCTCTCGCAGAATCTCCCATACTTTCCTGGAGCCCTGCCAGGGATGCCTCGCTCACAGAATCTCCCATGCTCTCCTGCTGACCTGGCTGGGATGCCTCACTCACAACATGTCCATCCTCTCCTGGAGCCCTGGCTGGGATGGCTCGCTCACAGAACTCCCATGCTCTCCTGCAGCCTTGGCTGGGACACCTCTCTCACAATATGTCCATGCTCAAATGGAGCCCTGGCTGGGACACCTCGCTCACAACATGTCCATGCTCTCCTGGAGCCCTGACAGGGACGCTCGCTCACGGAATCTCCCATGCTCTCCTGGAGCCCTGGCTGGGACGCCTCGCTCACAACATGTCCATGCTCTCCTGGAGCCCTGGCTGAGACGCCTCGCTCTCCTGGAGCCCTGGCCAAGACGCCTCACTCGCAGAATCTCGCCATCTGTGAATCCACTTGAGGAATTCCCCCGGACGTCACGGCATCACTGCTGCGTGCCACCTTTTGCGGGGCACTGCTGGATTTTACTCAGCCTCCTGGAACTGGGTCCAGGCATCAGGCCCTTTTTCAAAACCTCATCGGAAATTCCAGAGGTTGCAGTTCCCCTGTCTGCCACCAGGTGGCAGTGTGCCGCAGGGATGGGAAGCCTTGCTCGCAGAATCTCCCATCCTCTCCTGATGCCCTGGCAGGGATGCCTCACTCACAGAATCTCCCATGCTCTCCTGGAGCCCTGGCTGGGACGCCTCACTCACAACATGTCCATGCTCTCCTGGAGCCCTGGCAGGGATGCCTCACTCGCAGAATCTCACCATCTGTGAATCCACTCGAGGAATTCCCCCGGACATCACGGCATCACTGCTGCGCGCCACCTTTTGTGGCGCACTGCTGGATTTTACCCGGCCTCCTGGAACTGGGTCCAGGCATCAGGCCATTTTTCAAAACCTCATCGGGACTTCCTGAGGTTGCAGTTCCCTTTGTGCCACCGGGTGGCAGTGTGCCACAGGGAAGGGATGCCTCGCTCACCGAATCTCCTATGCTCTCTTGGAGACCTGGCTGGGACGCCTTGCTCACAACATATCCATGCTCTCTCCTGGAGCCCTGGCAGGGACGCCTCACTCACAGAATCTCCCATGTTCTCCTGGAGCCCTGGCAGGGACGCCTCGCTCGCAGAATCTCCTATGCTCTCTTGGAGCCCTGGCCGGGACGCCTTGCTCACAACATATCCATGCTCTCTCCAGGAGCCCTTTCAGGGACGCCTCACTCACAGAATCTCCCATGCTCTCCTGGAGCCCTGGCTGGGACGCATCACTCACAACATATCCATGCTCTCCTGGAGCCCTGGAAGGGACGCCTCACTCACAGAATCTCCCATGCTCTCCTGAAGCCCTGGCTGGGTCGACTCGCTCACAACATGTCCATGCTGTTCTGGAGCCCTGGCTGGGATCCTTCGCTCACAGAATCTCCCATACTCTCCTGGAGCCTTGGCTTGGACACCTCGCTCGCAGAATCTCCAATGCTCTCCTGAGCCCTGGCTGGGACACCTCGCTCACAACATGTCCATGCTCTCCTGGAGCCCTGGCGTTGATGCCTAACTCGCAGAATCTCCCATACTCTCCTGGAGCCCTGGCTGGGATGCCTCGCTCGCAGAATCTCCCATGCTCTACTGGAGCCCTGGCTGGGACGCCTCACTCACATCATGTGCATGCTCTCCTGGAGCACTGGCTGGGACGCCTCTCTCGCAGAATCTCCCATACTTTCCTGGAGCCCTGCCAGGGATGCCTCGCTCACAGAATCTCCCATGCTCTCCTGCAGCCCTGGCTGGGATGCCTCGCTCACAACATGTCCATCCTCTCCTGGAGCCCTGGCTGGGATTGCTCGCTCACAGAACTCCCATGCTCTCCTGCAGCCTTGGCTGGGACACCTCGCTCACAATATGTCCATGCTCTCCTGGAGCCCTGGCTGGGACACCTCGCTCACAACATGTCCATGCTCTCCTGGAGCCCTGCCAGGGACGCTCGCTCACAGAATCTCCCATGCTCTCCTGGAGCCCTGGCTGGAATGCCTAACTCACAGAATCTCCCATGCTCTCCTGGAGCCTTGGCTGGGATACCTCGCTCACAATATGTCCTTGCTCGCCTGGAGCCCTGGCTGGGACACTTTGCTCACAACATGTCCATGCTGTCCTGGAGCCCTGGCTGGGACGCTTCGCTCGCAGAATCTCCCATACTCTCCTGGAGCCCGGGCTGGGACGCCTCGCGCACAAAATGTTTATGCTCTCCTGGAGCCCTGGCTCGGACACGTCACTCGCATAATCTTCCATGATCTCCTGGAGCCCTGGCTGGGATGCCTCACTCTCCTGGAGCCCTGGCCAGGACGCCTCACTCGCAGAATCTCGCCATCTGTGAATCCACTCGAGGAATTCCCCCGGACGTCACAGCATCACTGCTGTGCGCCACCTTTTGCGGGGCACTGCTGGATTTTACCCGGCCTCCTGGAACTGGGTCCAGGCATCAGGCCATTTTTCAAAACCTCATCGGGACTTCCAGAGGTTGCAGTTCCCCTATCTGCCACTGGATGGCAGTGTGCCACAGGGAAGGGATGCGTCACTCACCGAATCTCCTGGAGCCCTGGCTGGGATGCCTCACTCGCATAATCTCCCATGCTCTCCTGGAGCCCTGGTAGGGATGCCTCGCTCGCAGGATCTCCCATGCTCTTCTTGAGCCATGGCTGGGACGCCTCGCTCACAACATATCCATGCTCTCCTGGAGCCCTGGCTGAGAGACCTCGCTCGCAGAATCTCCCATGCTCTCCTGGAGCCCTGGCTGTCCCACTCACAACAAATCAATGCTCTCCTGGAGCCCTGGCAGGGACGCCTCGCTCACAGAATCTCCCATGCTCTCCTGCAACCCTGGCTGGGATGCCTTGCTCACAACATGTCCATCCTCTCCTGGAGCCAAGGCTGGGATGGCTCGCTCACAGAACTCCCATGCTCTCCTGCAGCCTTGGCTGGGACACCTCGCTCACAATATGTCCATGCTCTCCTGGAGCCCTGGCTGGGACACCTCGCTCACAACATGTCCATGCTCTCCTGGAGCCCTGCCAGGGACGCTCGCTCACAGAATCTCCCATGCTCTCCTGGAGCCCTGGCTGGAATGCCTAACTCACAGAATCTCCCATGCTCTCCTGGAGCCTTGGCTGGGATACCTCGCTCACAATATGTCCATGCTCGCCTTGAGCCCTGGCTGGGACACTTCACTCACAACATGTCCATGCTGTCCTGGAGCCCTGGCTGGGATGCTTCACTCGCAGAATCTCCCATACTCTCCTGGAGCATTGGCAGGGACACCTCGCTTGCAGAATCTCCAGTGCTCTCCTGAGCCCTGGCAGGCACGCCTCGCTCACAACATATCCATGCTCTCCTGGAGCCCTGGCAGGGACGCCTCACTCACAGAATCTCCCATACTCTCCAGGAGCCCTGGCTTGGATGCCTTGCTCACATCATGTCCATGCTCTCCAGGAGCCCTGGCTGGGACGCCTCGCTCACAGAATCTCCCATGCTCTCCTGGAGCCCTGGCTGGGACGCCTCGCGCACAAAATGTTCATGCTCTCCTGGAGCCCTGGCAGGGACACGTCACTCGCATAATCTCCCATGATCTCCTGGAGCCTGGCTGGGATGCCTCACTCTCCTGGAGCCCTGGCCAGGACGCCTCTCTCGCCTGGCCAGGACGCCTCTCTCGCCGAATCTCGCCATCTGTGAACCCACTCGAGGAATTCCCCCGGACGTCACAGCATCACTGCTGTGCGCCACCTTTTGCGGGGCACTGCTGGACCTGGCAGGGAGGCCTCACTCACAGAATCTCCCATGCTCTCCTGAAGCACTGGCTGGGATGACTCGCTCACAACATGTCCATTCTGTCCTGGAGCCCTGGCTGACATGCCTCACTCACAGAATCTCCCATGCTCTCCTGGAGCCTTGGCTGGGACACCTCGCTCACAACATGTCCATGCTCTCCTGGAGCCCTGGCAGGAACGCCTCACTCACAGAATCTCCCATGCTCTCCTGGAGCTCTGGCAGGGACGCCTCGCTCACAACATGTCCATGCTCTCCTGGAGCCCTGGCCAGGACACCTCACTCGGAGAATCTCGCCATCTGTGAATCCACTCGAGGAATTCCCCCGGACGTCACAGTATCACTGCTGTGCGCCACCTTTTGCGGGGCACTGCTGGATTTTACCCGGCCTCCTGGAACTGGGTCCAGGCATCAGGCCATTTTTCAAAACCTCATCGGGACTTCCAGAGGTTGCAGTTCCCCTATCTGCCACTGGATGGCAGTGTGCCACAGGGAAGGGATGCGTCACTCACCGAATCTCCTGGAGCCCTGGCTGGGATGCCTCACTCGCAAAATCTCCCATGCTCTCCTGGAGCCCTGGTAGGGATGCCTCGATTGCAGAATCTCCCATGCACTTCTTGAGCCCTGGCTGGGACGCCTCGCTCACAACATATCCATGCTCTCCTGGAGCCCTGGCTGAGAGACCTCGCTCGCAGAATCTCCCATGCTCTCCTGGAGCCCTGGCTGGGATGCCTCACTCACAACAAATCAATGCTCTCCTGGAGACCTGGCAGGGAGGCCTCACTCACAGAATCTCCCATGCTCTCCTGAAGCCCTGGCTGGGACGACTCGCTCACAACATGTCCATGCTCTCCTGGAGCCCTGGCAGGAACGCCTCACTCACAGAATCTCCCATGCTCTCCTGGAGCTCTGGCTGGGACGCCTCGCTCACAACATGTCCATGCTCTCCTGGAGCCCTGGCTGGGACACCTCGCTCTCCTGGAGCCCTGGCCAGGACACCTCACTCGGAGAATCTCGCCATCTGTGAATCCACTCGAGGAATTCCCCTGGACGTTACAGCATCACTGCTGTGTGCCACCTTTTGCGGGGCACTGCTGGATTTTACCCGGCCTCCTCGAACTGGGTCCAGGCATCAGGCCCTTTTTCAAAACCTCATCAGGACATCCAGAGGTTGCAGTTCCCCTGTCTGCCACCGGGTGGCAGTGTGCCTCACTCACCGAATCTCCTGGAGCCCTAGCTGGGATGCCTCACTCGCAAAATCTCCCATGCTCTCCTGGAGCCCTGCCAGGGACGCCTCGCTCGCAGAATCTCCCATGCTCTCCTGGAGCCCTGGCTGGGACGCCTCGCTCACAACATTTCCATGCTCTCCTGGAGCCCTGGCTGAGACACCTCGCTCACAGAATCTCCCATGCTCTCCTGGAGCCTTGGCTCAAACACCTCGCTCACAATATGTCCATGCTCTCCTGGAGCCCTGGCTGGGACGCCTCGCTCACAACATGTCCATGCTCTCCTGGAGCCCTGGCTGGGACGCCTCGCTCTCCTGGAGCCCTGGCCAGGACGCCTCACTCGCAGAATCTCCCATGCTCTCCTGGAGCCCTGGCTAGGACACCTCACTCACAGAATCTCCCATGCTCTCCTGGAGCCCTGGCTGGAATGCCTAACTCACAGAATCTCCCATGCTCTCCTGGAGCCTTGGCTGGGATACCTCGCTCACAATATGTCCATGCTCGCCTGGAGCCCTGGCTGGGACGCTTCGCTCACAACATGTCCATGCTGTCCTGGAGCCCTGGCTGGGACACTTCGCTCACAACATGTCCATGCTGTCCTGGAGCCCTGGCTGGGACGCTTCAGTCGCAGAATCTCCCATACTCTCCTGGAGCATTGGCAGGGACACCTCGCTCGCAGAATCTCCAGTGCTCTCCTGAGCCCGCCCTGGCTGGGACGCCTCGCTCACAACATATCCATGCTCTCCTGGAGCCCTGGCAGGGACGCCTCACTCACAGAATCTCCCATACTCTCCATGAGCCCTGGCTGGAAAGCCTTGCTCACATCATGTCCATGCTCTCCTGGAGCCCTGGCTGGGACGCCTCGCTCACAACATGTCCATGCTCTCCTGGAGCCCTGGCTGGGATGCCTCGCTCTCCTGGAGCCCTGGCCAGGGCGCTTCACTCGCAGAATCTCGCCATCTGTGAATCCACTCGAGGAATTCCCCCGGACGTCACAGCATCCCTGCTGTGCGCCACCTTTTGCGGGGCACTGCTGGATTTTACCCGGCCTCCTGGAACTGGGTCCAGGCATCAGGCCATTTTTCAAAACCTCATCGGGACTTCCAGAGGTTGCAGTTCCCCTCCCCTATCTGCCACTGGATGGCAGTGTGCCACAGGGAAGGGATGCGTCACTCACCGAATCTCCTGGAGCCCTGGCTGGGATGCCTCACTCGCAAAATCTCCCATGCTCTCCTGGAGCCCTGGTAGGGATGTCACGCTCGCAGAATCTCCCATGCTCTTCTTGAGCCCTGGCTGGGACGCCTCGCTCACAACATATCCATGCTCTCCTGGAGCCCTGGCTGAGAGACCTCGCTCGCAGAATCTCCCATGCTCTCCTGGAGCCCTGGCTGGGACGCCTCACTCACAACAAATCAATGCTCTCCTGGAGCCCTGGCAGGGACGCCTCACTCACAGAATCTCCTATGCTCTCCTGCAACCCTGGCTGGGATGCCTCGCTCACAACATGTCCATCCTCTCCTGGAGCCCTGGCTGGGATGGCTCGCTCACAGAACTCCCATGCTCTCCTGCAGCCTTGGCTGGGACACCTCACTCACAATATGTCCATGCTCTCCTGGAGCCCTGGCTGGGACACCTCGCTCACAACATGTCCATGCTCTCCTGGAGCCCTGCCAGGGACGCTCGCTCACAGAATCTCCCATGCTCTCCTGGAGCCCTGGCTGGAATGCCTAACTCACAGAATCTCCCATGCTCTCCTGGAGCCTTGGCTGGGATACCTCGCTCACAATATGTCCATGCTCGCCTGGAGCCCTGGCTGGGACACTTCGCTCACAACATGTCCATGCTGTCCTGGAGCCCTGGCTGGGACAATTCACTCGCAGAATCTCCCATACTCTCCTGGAGCATTGGCAGGGACACCTCGCTCGCAGAATCTCCAGTGCTCTCCTGAGCCCTGGCAGGGACGCCTCGCTCACAACATACCCATGCTCTCCTGGAGCCCTGGCAGGGACGCCTCACTCACAGAATCTCCCATACTCTCCTGGAGCCCTGGCTGGGACGTCTCACTCTCAGAATCTCCCATGTTCTCCTGGAGCCCTGGCTGGGACGCCTCGCTCACAACATTTCCATGCTCTCCTGGAGCCCTGGTAGGGATGCCACGCTCGCAGAATCTCCCATGCTCTTCTTGAGCCCTGGCTGGGACGCCTCGCTCACAACATATCCATGCTCTCCTGGAGCCCTGGCTGAGAGACCTCGCTCGCAGAATCTCCCATGCTCTCCTGGAGCCCTGGCTGGGACGCCTCACTCACAACAAATCAATGCTCTCCTGGAGCCCTGGCAGGGACGCCTCACTCACAGAATCTCCTATGCTCTCCTGCAACCCTGGCTGGGATGCCTCGCTCACAACATGTCCATCCTCTCCTGGAGCCCTGGCTGGGATGGCTTGCTCACAGAACTCCCATGCTCTCCTGGAGCCCTGGCTGGGATGCCTCGCTCTCAGAATCTCCCATGTTCTCCTGGAGCATTGGCAGGGACACCTCGCTCGCAGAATCTCCAGTGCTCTCCTGAGCCCTGGCAGGGACGCCTCGCTCACAACATACCCATGCTCTCCTGGAGCCCTGGCAGGGACGCCTCACTCACAGAATCTCCCATACTCTCCTGGAGCCCTGGCTGGGACGTCTCGCTCTCAGAATCTCCCATGTTCTCCTGGAGCCCTGGCTGGGACGCCTCGCTCACAACATTTCCATGCTCTCCTGGAGCCCTGGCTGGGACGCCTCGCTCACAACATGTCCATGCTCTCCTGGAGCCCTGGCTGGGACGCCTCGCTCTCCTGGAGCCCTGGCCAGGATGCCTCACTCGCAGAATCTCGCCATCTGTGAATCCACTTGAGGAATTCCCCCGGACGTCACGGCATCACTGCTGCGTGCCACCTTTTGCGGGGCACTGCTGGATTTTACTCAGCCTCCTGGAACTGGGTCCAGGCATCAGGCCCTTTTTCAAAACCTCAACGGGAATTCCTGAGGTTGCAGTTCTCCTGTCTGCCACCGGGTGGCAGTGTGCCGCAGGGAAGGGAAGCCTCACTCGCAGAATCTCCCGTGCTCTCCTGATGCCCTGGCAGGGATGCCTCACTCACAGAATCTCCCATGCTCTCCTGGAGCCCTGGCTGGGACGCCTCGCTCACAACATATCCATGCTCTCCTGGAGCCCTGGCTGAGACACCTCGCTCTCCTGGAGCCCTGGCCAGGACGCCTCACTCGCAGAATCTCGCCATCTGTGAATCCACTCGAGGAATTCCCCTGGACGTTACAGCATCACTGCTGTGTGCCACCTTTTGCGGGGCACTGCTGGATTTTACCCGGCCTCCTGGAACTGGGTCCAGGCATCAGGCCATTTTTCAAAACCTCATCGGGACTTCCAGAGGTTGCAGTTCCCCTCCCCTATCTGCCACTGGATGGCAGTGTGCCACAGGGAAGGGATGCGTCACTCACCGAATCTCCTGGAGCCCTGGCTGGGATGCCTCACTCGCAAAATCTCCCATGCTCTCCTGGAGCCCTGGTAGGGATGCCACGCTCGCAGAATCTCCCATGCTCTTCTTGAGCCCTGGCTGGGACGCCTCGCTCACAACATATCCATGCTCTCCTGGAGCCCTGGCTGAGAGACCTCGCTCGCAGAATCTCCCATGCTCTCCTGGAGCCCTGGCTGGGACGCCTCACTCACAACAAATCAATGCTCTCCTGGAGCCCTGGCAGGGACGCCTCACTCACAGAATCTCCTATGCTCTCCTGCAACCCTGGCTGGGATGCCTCGCTCACAACATATCCATGCTCTCCTGGAGCCCTGGCTGAGAGACCTCGCTCGCAGAATCTCCCATGCTCTCCTGGAGCCCTGGCTGGGACGCCTCACTCACAACAAATCAATGCTCTCCTGGAGCCCTGGCAGGGACGCCTCACTCACAGAATCTCCTATGCTCTCCTGCAACCCTGGCTGGGATGCCTCGCTCACAACATGTCCATCCTCTCCTGGAGCCCTGGCTGGGATGGCTTGCTCACAGAACTCCCATGCTCTCCTGGAGCCCTGGCTGGGATGCCTCGCTCTCAGAATCTCCCATGTTCTCCTGGAGCATTGGCAGGGACACCTCGCTCGCAGAATCTCCAGTGCTCTCCTGAGCCCTGGCAGGGACGCCTCGCTCACAACATACCCATGCTCTCCTGGAGCCCTGGCAGGGACGCCTCACTCACAGAATCTCCCATACTCTCCTGGAGCCCTGGCTGGGACGTCTCGCTCTCAGAATCTCCCATGTTCTCCTGGAGCCCTGGCTGGGACGCCTCGCTCACAACATTTCCATGCTCTCCTGGAGCCCTGGCTGGGACGCCTCGCTCACAACATGTCCATGCTCTCCTGGAGCCCTGGCTGGGACGCCTCGCTCTCCTGGAGCCCTGGCCAGGATGCCTCACTCGCAGAATCTCGCCATCTGTGAATCCACTTGAGGAATTCCCCCGGACGTCACGGCATCACTGCTGCGTGCCACCTTTTGCGGGGCACAGCTGGATTTTACTCAGCCTCCTGGAACTGGGTCCAGGCATCAGGCCCTTTTTCAAAACCTCAACGGGAATTCCTGAGGTTGCAGTTCTCCTGTCTGCCACCGGGTGGCAGTGTGCCGCAGGGAAGGGAAGCCTCACTCGCAGAATCTCCCGTGCTCTCCTGATGCCCTGGCAGGGATGCCTCACTCACAGAATCTCCCATGCTCTCCTGGAGCCCTGGCTGGGACGCCTCGCTCACAACATATCCATGCTCTCCTGGAGCCCTGGCAGGGATGCCTCACTCACAGAATCTTCCATACTCTCCAGGAGCCCTGGCTGGGATGCCTTGCTCACATCATGTCCATGCTCTCCTGGAGCCCTGGCTGAGACACCTCGCTCACAGAATCTCCCATGCTCTCCTGGAGCCCTGGCTGGGACGCCTCGCGCACAACATGTCCATGCTCTCCTGGAGCCCTGGCTGGGATGCATCGCTCTCCTGGAGCCCAGGCCAGGATGCCTCACTCGCAGAATCTCACGGTCTGTGAATCCACTCGAGGAATTCCCCCGGACGTCACGGCATCACTGCTGCGCGCCACCTTTTGCGGTGCACTGCTGGATTTTACCCAGCCTCCTGGAACTGGGTCCAGGTATCAGGCCATTTTTCAAAACCTCATCGGTACTTCCAGAGGTTGCAGTTCCCCTGTCTGCCACCGGGTGGCAGTGTGCCACAGGGAAGGGATGCCTCGCTCACCGAATCTCCTGGAGCCCTGGCTGGGATGCCTCGCTCACAAAATCTCCCATGTTCTCCTGGAGCCCTGGCAGGGACGCCTCGCTCACAGAATTTCCTATGCTCTCTTGGAGCCCTGGCTGGGACGCCTTGCTCACAACATATACATGCTCTCTCCTGGAGCCCTGGCAGTGATGCCTCACTCACAGAATCTCCCATGCTCTCCTGAAGCCCTGGCTGGGACGCCTCACTCACAACATATCCATGCTCTCCTGGAGCCCTGGCTGGGACGCTACGCTCACAGAATCTCCCATACTCTCCTGGAGCCTTGGCTGGGACACCTCGCTCGCAGAATCTCCAATGCTCTCCTGAGCCCTGGCTGGGACACCTCGCTCACAACATGTCCATGCTCTCCTGGAGCCCTGGCGTTGATGCCTAACTCGCAGAATCTCCCATACTCTCCTGGAGCCCTGGCTGAGATGCCTTGCTCGCAGAATGTCCCTTGCTCTCCTGGAGCCTTGCCAGGGACGCCTCACTCACAGAATCTCCCATGTTCTCCTGGAGCCCTGGCTTGGATGCCTTGCTCACAATATGTCCATGCTCTCCTGGAGCCCTGGCAGGGATGCCTCGCTCGCAGAATCTTCCATGCTCTACTGGAGCCTTGGCTGGGACACCTCGCTCACAATATGTCCATGCTCTCCTGGAGCCCTAACTGGGATGCCTCACTCACAATATGTCCATGCTCTCCTGGAGCCTTGGCTGGGAAACCTCGCTCACAATATGTCCATGCTCTCCTGGAGCCATGGCTGGGACGCCTCGCTCACAACATATCCATGCTCTCCTGGAGCCCTGGCTGAGAGACCTCGCTCGCAGAATCTCCCATGCTCTTCTTGAGCCCTGGCTGGGACGCCTCACTCACAACAAATCAATGCTCTCCTGGAGCCCTGGCAGGGACGACTCGCTCACAACATGTCCATGCTGTCCTGGAGCCCTGGCTGAGATGCCTTGCTCACAGAATCTCCCTTGCTCTCCTGGAGCCTTGGCTGGGACACCTTGCTCACAACATGTCCATGCTCTCCTGGAGCCCTTGCAGGAACGCCTCACTCACAGAATCTCCCATGCTCTCCTGCAACCCTGGCTGGGATGCCTCGCTCACAACATGTCCATCCTCTCCTGGAGCCCTGGCTGGGATGGCTCGCTCACAGAACTCCCATGCTCTCCTGGAGCCCTGGCTTGGATGCCTTGCTCACAATATGTCCATGCTCTCCTGGAGCCCTGGCAGGGATGCCTTGCTTGCAGAATCTTCCATGCTCTACTGGAGCCTTGGCTGGGAGACCTCGCTCACAATATGTCCATGCTCTCCTGGAGCCCTAACTGGGATGCCTCACTCACAATATGTCCATGCTCTCCTGGAGCCTTGGCTGGGAAACCTCGCTCACAATATGTCCATGCTCTCCTGGAGCCATGGCTGGGACGCCTCGCTCACAACATGTCTGTGCTCTCCTGGAGCCCTGGCAGGGATGCCTAACCCTCAGAATCTCCCATACTCTCCTGGAGCCCTGGCTGGGACGCCTCGCTCGCAGAATCTCCCATGCTCTACTGGAGCCCTGGCTGGGAAGCCTCGCTCACATCATGTGCATGCTCTCCTGAAGCACTGGCTGGGACACCTCCCTCGCAGAATCTCCCATACTTTCCTGGAGCCCTGCCAGGGATGCCACGCTCACAGAATCTCCCATGCTCTCCTGCAGACCTGGCTGGGATGCCTCACTCACAACATGTCCATCCTCTCCTGGAGCCCTGGCTGGGATGGCTCGCTCACAGAACTCCCATGCTCTCCTGCAGCCTTGGCTGGGACACCTCTCTCACAATATGTCCATGCTCTCCTGGAGCCCTGGCTGGGACACTTCGCTCACAACATGTCCATGCTGTCCTGGAGCCCTGGCTGGGACGCTTCACTCGCAGAATCTCCCATACTCTCCTGGAGCATTGGCAGGGACACCTCGCTCGCAGAATCTCCCATGCTCTCCTGAGCCCTGGCAGGGACGCCTCGCTCACAACATATCCATGCTCTCCTGGAGCCCTGGCAGGGACGCCTCACTCACAGAATTTCCCATACTCTCCAGGAGCCCTGGCTGGGATGCCTTGCTCACATCATGTCCATGCTCTCCTGGAGCCCTGGCTGGGACGCCTCGCTCACAGAATCTCCCATGCTCTCCTGGAGCCTTGGCTGGGACACCTCGCTCACAACATGTCCATGCTCTCCTGGAGCCCTGGCAGGAACGCCTCACTCACAGAATCTCCCATGCTCTCCTGGAGCTCTGGCTGGGACGCCTTGCTCACAACATGTCCATGCTCTCCTGGAGCCCTGGCTGGGACACCTCGCTCTCCTGGAGCCCTGGCCAGGACACCTCGCTCTCCTGGAGCCCTGGCCAGGACACCTCACTCGGAGAATCTCGCCATCTGTGAATCCACTCGAGGAATTCCCCCGGACGTCACAGCATCACTACTGTGCGCCACCTTTTGCGGGGCACTGCTGGATTTTACCCGGCCTCCTCGAACTGGGTCCAGGCATCAGGCCCTTTTTCAAAACCTCATCAGGACATCCAGAGGTTGCAGTTCCCCTGTCTGCCACCGGGTGGCAGTGTGCCTCACTCACCGAATCTCCTGGAGCCCTAGCTGGGATGCCTCACTCGCAAAATCTCCCATGCTCTCCTGGAGCCCTGCCAGGGACGCCTCGCTCGCAGAATCTCCCATGCTCTCCTGGAGCCCTGGCTGGGACGCCTCGCTCACAACATTTCCATGCTCTCCTGGAACCCTGGCTGAGACACCTCGCTCACAGAATCTCCCATGCTCTCCTGGAGCCTTGGCTCAAACACCTCGCTCACAATATGTCCATGCTCTCCTGGAGCCCTGGCTGGGACGCCTCGCTCACAACATGTCCATGCTCTCCTGGAGCCCTGGCTGGGACGCCTCGCTCTCCTGGAGCCCTGGCCAGGACGCCTCACTCGCAGAATCTCGCCATCTGTGAATCCACTTGAGGAATTCCCCCGGACGTCACGGCATCACTGCTGCGTGCCACCTTTTGTGGGGCACTGCTGGATTTTACTCAGCCTCCTGGAACTGGGTCCAGGCATCAGGCCCTTTTTCAAAACCTCATCGGGAATTCCTGAGGTTGCAGTTCTCCTGTCTGCCACCGGGTGGCAATGTGCCGCAGGGAAGGGAAGCCTCGCTCGCAGAATCTCCCGTGCTCTCCTGATGCCCTGGCAGGGATGCCTCACTCACAGAATCTCCCATGCTCTCCTGGAGCCCTGGCTGGGACGCCTCGCTCACAACATATCCATGCTCTCCTGGAGCCCTGGCAGGGATGACTCACTCACTGAATCTTCCATACTCTCCAGGAGCCCTGGCTGGGATGCCTTGCTCACATCATGTCTATGCTCTCCTGGAGCCCTGGCTGAGACACCTCGCTCACAGAATCTCCCATGCTCTTCTTGAGCCCTGGCTGGGACGCCTCGCTCACAACATATCCATGCTCTTCTGGAGCCCTGGCTGAGAGACCTCGCTCGCAGAATCTCCCATGCTCTTCTTGAGCCCTGGCTGGGACGCCTCACTCACAACAAATCAATGCTCTCCTGGAGCCCTGGCAGGGACGACTCGCTCACAACATGTCCATGCTGTCCTGGAGCCCTGGCTGAGATGCCTCGCTCACAGAATCTCCCATGCTCTCCTGGAGCCTTGGCTGGGACACCTTGCTCACAACATGTCCATGCTCTCCTGGAGCCCTTGCAGGAACGCCTCACTCACAGAATCTCCCATGCTCTCCTGCAACCCAGGCTGGGATGCCTCGCTCACAACATGTCCACCCTCTCCTGGAGCCCTGGCTGGGATGGCTTGCTCACAGAAATCCCATGCTCTCCTGCAGCCTTGGCTGGGACACCTCGCTCACAATATGTCCATGCTCTCCTGGAGCCCTGGCTGGGACACCTTGCTCACAACATGTCCATGCTCTCCTGGAGCCCTGCCAGGGACGCTCGCTCACAGAATCTCCCATGCTCTCCTGGAGCCCTGGCTGGAATGCCTAACTCACAGAATCTCCCATGCTCTCCTGGAGCCTTGGCTGGGATACCTCGCTCACAATATGTCCATGCTGTCCTGGAGCCCTGGCTGGGACGCTTCACTCGCAGAATCTCCCATTCTCTCCTGGAGCATTGGCAGGGACACCTCGCTCGCAGAATCTCCAGTGCTCTCCTGATCCCTAACAGGGACGGCTCGCTCACAACATATCCATGCTCTCCTGGAGCCCTGGCTGGGATGCATCGCTCTCCTGGAGCCCAGGCCAGGATGCCTCACTCGCAGAATCTCACCATCTGTGAATCCACTCGAGGAATTCCCCCGGACGTCACGGCATCACTGCTGCGCGCCACCTTTTGCGGTGCACTGCTGGATTTTACCCGGCCTCCTGGAACTGGGTCCAGGCATCAGGCCATTTTTCAAAACCTCATCGGTACTTCCAGAGGTTGCAGTTCCCCTGTCTGCCACCGGGTGGCAGTGTGCCACAGGGAAGGGATGCCTCGCTCACCGAATCTCCTGGAGCCCTGGCTGGGATGCCTCGCTCACAAAATCTCCCATGTTCTCCTGGAGCCCTGGCAGGGACGCCTCGCTCGCAGAATTTCCTATGCTCTCTTGGAGCCCTGGCTGGGACGCCTTGCTCACAACATATCCATGCTCTCTCCTGGAGCCCTGGCAGTGACGCCTCACTCACAGAATCTCCCATGCTCTCCTGAAGCCCTGGCTGGGACGCCTCACTCACAACATATCCATGCTCTCCTGGAGCCCTGGCTGGGATGCTTCGCTCACAGAATCTCCCATACTCTCCTGGAGCCTTGGCTGGGACACCTCACTCGCAGAATCTCCAATGCTCTCCTGAGCCCTGGCTGGGACACCTCGCTCACAACATGTCCATGCTCTCCTGGAGCCCTGGCGTTGATGCCTAACTCGCAGAATCTCCCATACTCTCCTGGAGCCCTGGCTGAGATGCCTTGCTCGCAGAATGTCCCATGCTCTCCTGGAGCCTTGCCAGGGACGCCTCACTCGCAGAATCTCCCTTGCTCTCCTGGAGCCCTGGCTTGGATGCCTTGCTCACAATATGTCCATGCTCTCCTGGAGCCCTGGCAGGGATGCCTCGCTCGCAGAATCTTCCATGCTCTACTGGAGCCTTGGCTGGGACACCTCGCTCACAATATGTCCATGCTCTCCTGGAGCCCTAACTGGGATGCCTCACTCACAATATGTCCATGCTCTCCTGGAGCCTTGGCTGGGAAACCTCGCTCACAATATGTCCATGCTCTCCTGGAGCCATGGCTGGGACGCCTCGCTCACAACATGTCTGTGCTCTCCTGGAGCCCTGGCAGGGATGCCTAACTCTCAGAATCTCCCATACTCTCCTGGAGCCCTGGCTGGGACGCCTCGCTCGCAGAATCTCCCATGCTCTACTGGAGCCCTGGCTGGGAAGCCTCGCTCACATCATGTGCATGCTCTCCTGAAGCACTGGCTGGGACACCTCTCTCGCAGAATCTCCCATACTTTCCTGGAGCCCTGCCAGGGATGCCACGCTCACAGAATCTCCCATGCTCTCCTGCAGACCTGGCTGGGATGCCTCACTCACAACATGTCCATCCTCTCCTGGAGCCCTGGCTGGGATGGCTCGCTCACAGAACTCCCATGCTCTCCTGCAGCCTTGGCTGGGACACCTCTCTCACAATATGTCCATGCTCTCCTGGAGCCCTGGCTGGGACACTTCGCTCACAACATGTCCATGCTGTCCTGGAGCCCTGGCTGGGACGCCTTGCGCACAAAATGTTCATGCTCTCCTGGAGCCCTGGCTGGGACACGTCACTCGCATAATCTCCCATGATCTCCTGGAGCCCTGGCTGGGATGCCTCACTCTCCAGGAGCCCTGGCCAGGACGCCTCACTCGCAGAATCTCGCCATCTGTGAATCCACTCGAGGAATTCCCCCGGACGTCACAGCATCACTGCTGTGCGCCACCTTTTGCGGGGCACTGTTGGATTTTACCCGGCCTCCTGGAACTGGGTCCAGGCATCAGGCCATTTTTCAAAACCTCATCAGGACTTCCAGAGGTTGCAGTTCCCCTATCTGCCACTGGATGGCAGTGTGCCACAGGGAAGGGATGCGTCACTCACCGAATCTCCTGGAGCCCTGGCTGGGATGCCTCACTCGCAAAATCTCCCATGCTCTCCTGGAGCCCTGGTAGGGATGCCTCGCTCACAACATATCCATGCTCTCCTGGAGCCCTGGCTGAGAGACCTCGCTCGCAGAATCTCCCATGCTCTCCTGGAGCCCTGGCTGGGACGCCTCACTCACAACAAATCAATGCTCTCCTGGAGCCCTGGCAGGGACGCCTCACTCACAGAATCTCCCATGCTCTCCTGCAACCCTGGCTGGGATGCCTCGCTCACAACATGTCCATCCTCTCCTGGAGCCCTGGCTGGGATGGCTCACTCACAGAACTCCCATGCTCTCCTGCAGCCTTGGCTGGGACACCTCGCTCACAATATGTCCATGCTCTCCTGGAGCCCTGGCTGGGACACCTCGCTCACAACATGTCCATGCTCTCCTGGAGCCCTGCCAGGGACGCTCGCTCACAGAATCTCCCATGCTCTCCTGGAGCCCTGGCTGGAATGCCTAACTCACAGAATCTCCCATGCTCTCCTGGAGCCTTGGCTGGGATACCTCGCTCACAATATGTCCATGCTCGCTTGGAGCCCTGGCTGGGACACTTCGCTCACAACATGTCCATGCTGTCCTGGAGCCCTGGCTGGGACGCTTCACTCGCAGAATCTCCCATACTCTCTCCTGGAGCATTGGCAGGGACACCTCGCTCGCAGAATCTCTAGTGCTCTCCTGAGCCCTGGCAGGGACGCCTCGCTCACAACATATCCATGCTCTCCTGGAGCCCTGGCAGGGACGCCTCACTCACAGAATCTCCCATACTCTCCAGGAGCCGTGGCTGGGACGCCTTGCTCACATCATGTCCATGCTCTCCTGGAGCCCTGGCTGGGACGCCTCGCTAACAGAATCTCCCATGCTCTCCTGCAACCCTGGCTGGGATGCCTCGCTCACAACATGTCCATCCTCTCCTGGAGCCCTGGCTGGGATGGCTTGCTCACAGAACTCCCATGCTCTCCTGCAGCCTTGGCTGGGACACCTCGCTCACAATATGTCCATGCTCTCCTGGAGCCCTGGCTGGGACACCTTGCTCACAACATGTCCATGCTCTCCTGGAGCCCTGCCAGGGACGCTCGCTCACAGAATCTCCCATGCTCTCCTGGAGCCCTGGCTGGAATGCCTAACTCACAGAATCTCCCATGCTCTCCTGGAGCCTTGGCTGGGATACCTCGCTCACAATATGTCCATGCTGTCCTGGAGCCCTGGCTGGGACGCTTCACTCGCAGAATCTCCCATACTCTCCTGGAGCATTGGCAGGGACGCCTCACTCACAGAATCTCCCATGCTCTCCTGCAACCCTGGCTGGGATGCCTCGCTCACAACATGTCCATCCTCTCCTGGAGCCCTGGCTGGGATGGCTTGCTCACAGAACTCCCATGCTCTCCTGCAGCCTTGGCTGGGACACCTCGCTCACAATATGTCCATGCTCTCCTGGAGCCCTGGCTGGGACACCTTGCTCACAGAATCTCCCATGCTCTCCTGGAGCCTTGGCTCAAGCACCTCGCTCACAATATGTCCATGCTCTCCTGGAGCCCTGGCAGGGACGCCTCGCTCACAACATGTCCATGCTCTCCTGGAGCCCTGGCTGGGACGCCTTGCTCTCCTGGAGCCCTGGCCAGGACGCCTCACTCGCAGAATCTCGCCATCTGTGAATCCACTTGAGGAATTCCCCCGGACGTCACGGCATCACTGCTGCGTGCCACCTTTTGCGGGGCACTGCTGGATTTTACTCAGCCTCCTGGAACTGGGTCCAGGCATCAGGCAATTTTTCAAAACCTCAACGGGAATTCCTGAGGTTGCAGTTCTCCTGTCTGCCACCGGGTGGCAGTGTGCCGCAGGGAAGGGAAGCCTCGCTCGCAGAATCTCCCGTGCTCTCCTGATGCCCTGGCAGGGATGCCTCACTCACAGAATCTCCCATGCACTCCTGGAGCCCTGGCTGGGACGCCTCGCTCACAATATATCCATGCTGTCCTGGAGCCCTGGCAGGGATGCCTCACTCACAGAATCTTCCATACTCTCCAGGAGCCCTGGCTGGGATGCCTTGCTCACATCATGTCCATGCTCTCCTGGAGCCCTGGCTGAGACACCTCGCTCACAGAATCTCCCATGCTCTCCTGGAGCCCTGGCTGGGACGCCTCGCGCACAACATGTCCATGCTCTCCTGGAGCCCTGGCTGGGATGCATCGCTCTCCTGGAGCCCAGGCCAGGATGCCTCACTCGCAGAATCTCACCATCTGTGAATCCACTCGAGGAATTCCCCCGGATGTCACGGCATCACTGCTGCGCGCCACCTTTTGCGGTGCACTGCTGGATTTTACCCGGCCTCCTGGAACTGGGTCCAGGCATCAGGCCATTTTGCAAAACCTCATCGGTACTTCCAGAGGTTGCAGTTCCCCTGTCTGCCACCGGGTGGCAGTGTGCCACAGGGAAGGGATGCCTCGCTCACCGAATCTCCTGGAGCCCTGGCTGGGATGCCTCGTTCACAAAATCTCCCATGTTCTCCTGGAGCCCTGGCAGGGACGCCTCGCTCGCAGAATTTCCTATGCTCTCTTGGAGCCCTGGCTGGGACGCCTTGCTCACAACATATCCATGCTCTCTCCTGGAGCCCTGGCAGTGACGCCTCACTCACAGAATCTCCCATGCTCTCCTGAAGCCCTGGCTGGGACGCCTCACTCACAACATATCCATGCTCTCCTGGAGCCCTGATTGGGATGCTTCGCTCACAGAATCTCCCATACTCTCCTGGAGCCTTGGCTGGGACACCTCGCTCGCAGAATCTCCAATGCTCTCCTGAGCCCTGGCTGGGACACCTCGCTCACAACATGTCCATGCTCTCCTGGAGCCCTGGCGTTGATGCCTAACTCGCAGAATCTCCCATACTCTCCTGGAGCCCTGGCTGAGATGCCTTGCTCGCAGAATGTCCCATGCTCTCCTGGAGCCTTGCCAGGGACGCCTCACTCGCAGAATCTCCCATGCTCTCCTGGAGCCCTGGCTTGGATGCCTTGCTCACAATATGTCCATGATCTCCTGGAGCCCTGGCAGGGATGCCTCGCTCGCAGAATCTTCCATGCTCTACTGGAGCCTTGGCTGGGACACCTCGCTCACAATATGTCCATGCTCTCCTGGAGCCCTAACTGGGATGCCTCACTCACAATATGTCCATGCTCTCCTGGAGCCTTGGCTGGGAAACCTCGCTCACAATATGTCCATGCTCTCCTGGAGCCATGGCTGGGACGCCTCGCTCACAACATGTCTGTGCTCTCCTGGAGCCCTGGCAGGGATGCCTAACTCTCAGAATCTCCCATACTCTCCTGGAGCCCTGGCTGGGACGCCTCACTCGCAGAATCTCCCATGCTCTACTGGAGCCCTGGCTGGGAAGCCTCACTCACATCATGTGCATGCTCTCCTGAAGCACTGGCTGGGACACCTCTCTCGCAGAATCTCCCATACTTTCCTGGAGCCCTGCCAGGGATGCCACGCTCACAGAATCTCCCATGCTCTCCTGCAGACCTGGCTGGGATGCCTCACTCACAACATGTCCATCCTCTCCTGGAGCCCTGGCTGGGATGGCTCGCTCACAGAACTCCCATGCTCTCCTGCAGCCTTGGCTGGGACACCTCTCTCACAATATGTCCATGCTCTCCTGGAGCCCTGGCTGGGACACTTCGCTCACAACATGTCCATGCTGTCCTGGAGCCCTGGCTGGGACGATTCACTCGCAGAATCTCCCATACTCTCCTGGAGCATTGGCAGGGACACCTCGCTCGCAGAATCTCCTATGCTCTCCTGAGCCCTGGCAGGGACGCCTCGCTCACAACATATCCATGCTCTCCTGGAGCCCTGGCAGGGACGCCTCACTCACAGAATCTCCCATACTCTCCAGGAGCCCTGGCTGGGATGCCTTGCTCACATCATGTCCATGCTCTCCTGGAGCCCTGGCTGGGACGCCTCGCTCACAGAATCTCCCATGCTCTCCTGGAGCCCTGGCTGGGACGCCTCGCGCACAAAATGTTCATGCTCTCCTGGAGCCCTGGCAGGGACACGTCACTCGCATAATCTCCCATGATCTCCTGGAGCCCTGGCTGGGATGCCTCACTCACAACAAATCAATGCTCTCCTGGAGCCCTGGCAGGGACGCCTCACTCACAACAAATCAATGCTCTCCTGGAGACCTGGCAGGGAGGCCTCACTCACAGAATCTCCCATGCTCTCCTGAAGCACTGGCTGGGATGACTCGCTCACAACATGTCCATGCTGTCCTGGAGCCCTGGCTGACATGCCTCGCTCACAGAATCGCCCATGCTCTCCTGGAGCCTTGGCTGGGACACCTCGCTCACAACATGTCCATGCTCTCCTGGAGCCCTGGCAGGAACGCCTCACTCACAGAATCTCCCATGCTCTCCTGGAGCTCTGGCTGGGACGCCTCGCTCACAACATGTCCATGCTCTCCTGGAGCCCTGGCTGGGACACCTCGCTCTCCTGCAGCCCTGGCCAGGACACCTCACTCAGAGAATCTCGCCATCTGTGAATCCACTCGAGGAATTCCCCCGGACGTCACAGCATCACTGCTGTGCGCCACCTTTTGCGGGGCACTGCTGGATTTTACCCGGCCTCCTGGAACTGGGTCCAGGCATCAGGCCATTTTTCAAAACCTCATCGGGACTTCCAGAGGTTGCAGTTCCCCTATCTGCCACTGGATGGCAGTGTGCCACAGGGAAGGGATGCATCACTCACCGAATCTCCTGGAGCCCTGGCTGGGATGCCTCACTCGCAAAATCTCCCATGCTCTCCTGGAGCCCTGGTAGGGATGCCTCGCTTGCAGAATCTCCCATGCACTTCTTGAGCCCTGGCTGGGACGCCTCGCTCACAACATATCCATGCTCTCCTGGAGCCCTGGCTGAGAGACCTCGCTCGCAGAATTTCCCATGCTTTCCTGGAGCCTTGGCTCAAACACCTCGCTCACAATATGTCCATGCTCTCCTGGAGCCCTGGCTGGGACGCCTCGCTCACAACATGTCCATGCTCTCCTGGAGCCCTGGCTGGGATGCCTCGCTCTCCTGGAGCCCTGGCCAGGACGCCTCACTCGCAGAATCTCGCCATCTGTGAATCCACTTGAGGAATTCCGCCGGACGTCACGGCATCACTGCTGCGTGCCACCTTTTGTGGGGCACTGCTGGATTTTACTCAGCCTCCTGGAACTGGGTCCAGGCATCAGGCCCTTTTTCAAAACCTCATCGGGAATTCCTGAGGTTGCAGTTCTCCTGTCTGCCACCGGGTGGCAGTGTGCCGCAGGGAAGGGAAGCCTCGCTCGCAGAATCTCCCGTGCTCTCCTGATGCCCTGGCAGGGATGCCTCACTCACAGAATCTCCCATGCTCTCCTGGAGCCCTGGCTGGGACGCCTCGCTCACAACATATCCATGCTCTCCTGGAGCCCTGGCAGGGATGCCTCACTCACTGAATCTTCCATACTCTCCAGGAGCCCTGGCTGGGATGCCTCGCTCACAGAATCTCCCATGCTCTCCTGGAGCCCTGGCTGGGAAGCCTTGCGCACAAAATGTTCATGCTCTCCTGGAGCCCTGGCTGGGACACGTCACTCGCATAATCTCCCATGATCTCCTGGAGCCCTGGCTGGGACACCTCGCTCTCCTGGAGCCCTGGCCAGGACACCTCACTCAGAGAATCTCGCCATCTGTGAATCCACTCGAGGAATTCCCCCGGACGTCACAGCATCACTGCTGTGCGCCACCTTTTGCGGGGCACTGCTGGATTTAACCCGGCCTCCTCGAACTGGGTCCAGGCATCAGGCCATTTTTCAAAACCTCATCGGGACTTCCAGAGGTTGCAGTTCCCCTATCTGCCACTGGATGGCAGTGTGCCACAGGGAAGGGATGCATCACTCACCGAATCTCCTGGAGCCCTGGCTGGGATGCCTCACTCGCAAAATCTCCCATGCTCTCCTGGAGCCCTGGTAGGGATGCCTCGCTCGCAGAATCTCCCATGCTCTTCTTGAGCCCTAGCTGGGACGCCTCACTCACAACATATCCATGCTCTCCTGGAGCCCTGGCAGGGACACCTCACTCACAGAATCTCCCATGCTCTCCTGCAACCCTGGCTGGGATGCCTCGCTCACAACATGTCCATCCTCTCCTGGAGCCCTGGCTGGGATGGCTCACTCACAGAACTCCCATGCTCTCCTGCAGCCTTGGCTGGGACACCTCGCTCACAATATGTCCATGCTCTCCTGGAGCCCTGGCTGGGACACCTCGCTCACAACATGTCCATGCTCTCCTGGAGCCCTGCCAGGGACGCTCGCTCACAGAATCTCCCATGCTCTCCTGGAGCCCTGGCTGGAATGCCTAACTCACAGAATCTCCCATGCTCTCCTGGAGCCTTGGCTGGGATACCTCGCTCACAATATGTCCATGCTCGCCTGGAGCCCTGGCTGGGACACTTCGCTCACAACATGTCCATGCTGTCCTGGAGCCCTGGCTGGGACGCTTCACTCGCAGAATCTCCCATACTCTCCTGGAGCATTGGCAGGGACACCTCGCTCGCAGAATCTCCAGTGCTCTCCTGAGCCCTGGCAGGGACGCCTCGCTCACAACATATCCATGCTCTCCTGGAGCCCCGGCAGGGATGCCTCACTCGCATAATCTCCCATGATCTCCTGGAGCCCTGGCTGGGATGCCTCACTCTCCTGGAGCCCTGGCCAGGACGCCTCTCTCGCAGAATCTCGCCATCTGTGAATCCACTCGAGGAATTCCCCCGGACGTCACAGCATCACTGCTGTGCGCCACCTTTTGCGGGGCACTGCTGGATTTTACCCGGCCTCCTGGAACTGGGTCCAGGCATCAGGCCATTTTTCAAAACCTCATCGGGACTTCCAGAGGTTACAGTTCCCCTATCTGCCACTGGATGGCAGTGTGCCACAGGGAAGGGATGCATCACTCACCGAATCTCCTGGAGCCCTGGCTGGGATGCCTCACTCGCAAAATCTCCCATGCTCTCCTGGAGCCCTGGTAGGGATGCCTCGCTCGCAGAATCTCCCATGCTCTTCTTGAGCCCTGGCTGGGACGCCTCGCTCACAACATATCCATGCTCTCCTGGAGCCCTGGCTGAGAGACCTCGCTCGCAGAATCTCCCATGCTCTTCTTGAGCCCTGGCTGGGACGCCTCACTCACAACAAATCAATGCTCTCCTGGAGCCCTGGCAAGGACGACTCGCTCACAAAATGTCCATGCTGTCCTGGAGCCCTGGCTGAGATGCAACGCTCACAGAATCTCCCATGCTCTCCTGGAGCCTTGGCTGGGACACCTTGCTCACAACATGTCCATTCTCTCCTGGAGCCCTTGCAGGAACGCCTCACTCACAGAATCTCCCATGCTCTCCTGCAGCCTTGGCTGGGACACCTCTCTCACAATATGTCCATGCTCTCCTGGAGCCCTGGCTGAGACACCTTGCTCACAGAATCTCCCATGCTCTCCTGGAGCCTTGGCTCAAGCACCTCGCTCACAATATGTCCATGCTCTCCTGGAGCCCTGGCAGGGACGCCTCGCTCACAACATGTCCATGCTGTCCTGGAGCCCTGGCTGAGATGCAACGCTCACAGAATCTCCCATGCTGTCCTGGAGCCCTGGCTGGGACGCTTCACTCGCAGAATCTCCCATACTCTCCTGGAGCATTGGCAGGGACGCCTCACTCACAGAATCTCCCATGCTCTCCTGCAACCCTGGCTGGGATGCCTCGCTCACAACATGTCCATCCTCTCCTGGAGCCCTGGCTGGGATGGCTTGCTCACAGAACTCCCATGCTCTCCTGCAGCCTTGGCTGGGACACCTCGCTCACAATATGTCCATGCTCTCCTGGAGCCCTGGCTGGGACACCTTGCTCACAGAATCTCCCATGCTCTCCTGGAGCCTTGGCTCAAGCACCTCGCTCACAATATGTCCATGCTCTCCTGGAGCCCTGGCAGGGACGCCTCGCTCACAACATGTCCATGCTCTCCTGGAGCCCTGGCTGGGACGCCTTGCTCTCCTGGAGCCCTGGCCAGGACGCCTCACTCGCAGAATCTCGCCATCTGTGAATCCACTTGAGGAATTCCCCCGGACGTCACGGCATCACTGCTGCGTGCCACCTTTTGCGGGGCACTGCTGGATTTTACTCAGCCTCCTGGAACTGGGTCCAGGCATCAGGCAATTTTTCAAAACCTCAACGGGAATTCCTGAGGTTGCAGTTCTCCTGTCTGCCACCGGGTGGCAGTGTGCCGCAGGGAAGGGAAGCCTCGCTCACAGAATCTCCCATGCACTCCTGGAGCCCTGGCTGGGACGCCTCGCTCACAATATATCCATGCTCTCCTGGAGCCCTGGCAGGGATGCCTCACTCACAGAATCTTCCATACTCTCCAGGAGCCCTGGCTGGGATGCCTTGCTCACATCATGTCCATGCTCTCCTGGAGCCCTGGCTGAGACACCTCGCTCACAGAATCTCCCATGCTCTCCTGGAGCCCTGGCTGGGACGCCTCGCGCACAACATGTCCATGCTCTCCTGGAGCCCTGGCTGGGATGCATCGCTCTCCTGGAGCCCAGGCCAGGATGCCTCACTCGCAGAATCTCACCATCTGTGAATCCACTCGAGGAATTCCCCCGGATGTCACGGCATCACTGCTGCGCGCCACCTTTTGCGGTGCACTGCTGGATTTTACCCGGCCTCCTGGAACTGGGTCCAGGCATCAGGCCATTTTGCAAAACCTCATCGGTACTTCCAGAGGTTGCAGTTCCCCTGTCTGCCACCGGGTGGCAGTGTGCCACAGGGAAGGGATGCCTCGCTCACCGAATCTCCTGGAGCCCTGGCTGGGATGCCTCGTTCACAAAATCTCCCATGTTCTCCTGGAGCCCTGGCAGGGACGCCTCGCTCGCAGAATTTCCTATGCTCTCTTGGAGCCCTGGCTGGGACGCCTTGCTCACAACATATCCATGCTCTCTCCTGGAGCCCTGGCAGTGACGCCTCACTCACAGAATCTCCCATGCTCTCCTGAAGCCCTGGCTGGGACGCCTCACTCACAACATATCCATGCTCTCCTGGAGCCCTGATTGGGATGCTTCGCTCACAGAATCTCCCATACTCTCCTGGAGCCTTGGCTGGGACACCTCGCTCGCAGAATCTCCAATGCTCTCCTGAGCCCTGGCTGGGACACCTCGCTCACAACATGTCCATGCTCTCCTGGAGCCCTGGCGTTGATGCCTAACTCGCAGAATCTCCCATACTCTCCTGGAGCCCTGGCTGAGATGCCTTGCTCGCAGAATGTCCCATGCTCTCCTGGAGCCTTGCCAGGGACGCCTCACTCGCAGAATCTCCCATGCTCTCCTGGAGCCCTGGCTTGGATGCCTTGCTCACAATATGTCCATGATCTCCTGGAGCCCTGGAAGGGACGCCTCACTCACAGAATCTCCCATGCTCTCCTGAAGCCCTGGCTGGGTCGACTCGCTCACAACATGTCCATGCTGTTCTGGAGCCCTGGCTGGGATCCTTCGCTCACAGAATCTCCCATACTCTCCTGGAGCCTTGGCTTGGACACCTCGCTCGCAGAATCTCCAATGCTCTCCTGAGCCCTGGCTGGGACACCTCGCTCACAACATGTCCATGCTCTCCTGGAGCCCTGGCGTTGATGCCTAACTCGCAGAATCTCCCATACTCTCCTGGAGTCCTGGCTGGGATGCCTCGCTCGCAGAATCTCCCATGCTCTACTGGAGCCCTGGCTGGGACGCCTCACTCACATCATGTGCATGCTCTCCTGGAGCACTGGCTGGGACGCCTCTCTCGCAGAATCTCCCATACTTTCCTGGAGCCCTGCCAGGGATGCCTCGCTCACAGAATCTCCCATGCTCTCCTGCAGCCCTGGCTGGGATGCCTCGCTCACAACATGTCCATCCTCTCCTGGAGCCCTGGCTGGGATTGCTCGCTCACAGAACTCCCATGCTCTCCTGCAGCCTTGGCTGGGACACCTCGCTCACAATATGTCCATGCTCTCCTGGAGCCCTGGCTGGGACACCTCGCTCACAACATGTCCATGCTCTCCTGGAGCCCTGCCAGGGACGCTCGCTCACAGAATCTCCCATGCTCTCCTGGAGCCCTGGCTGGAATGCCTAACTCACAGAATCTCCCATGCTCTCCTGGAGCCTTGGCTGGGATACCTCGCTCACAATATGTCCTTGCTCGCCTGGAGCCCTGGCTGGGACACTTTGCTCACAACATGTCCATGCTGTCCTGGAGCCCTGGCTGGGACGCTTCGCTCGCAGAATCTCCCATACTCTCCTGGAGCCCTGGCTGGGACGCCTCGCGCACAAAATGTTTATGCTCTCCTGGAGCCCTGGCTCGGACACGTCACTCGCATAATCTTCCATGATCTCCTGGAGCCCTGGCTGGGATGCCTCACTCTCCTGGAGCCCTGGCCAGGACGCCTCACTCGCAGAATCTCGCCATCTGTGAATCCACTCGAGGAATTCCCCCGGACGTCACAGCATCACTGCTGTGCGCCACCTTTTGCGGGGCACTGCTGGATTTTACCCGGCCTCCTGGAACTGGGTCCAGGCATCAGGCCATTTTTCAAAACCTCATCGGGACTTCCAGAGGTTGCAGTTCCCCTATCTGCCACTGGATGGCAGTGTGCCACAGGGAAGGGATGCGTCACTCACCGAATCTCCTGGAGCCCTGGCTGGGATGCCTCACTCGCATAATCTCCCATGCTCTCCTGGAGCCCTGGTAGGGATGCCTCGCTCGCAGGATCTCCCATGCTCTTCTTGAGCCATGGCTGGGACGCCTCGCTCACAACATATCCATGCTCTCCTGGAGCCCTGGCTGAGAGACCTCGCTCGCAGAATCTCCCATGCTCTCCTGGAGCCCTGGCTGTCCCACTCACAACAAATCAATGCTCTCCTGGAGCCCTGGCAGGGACGCCTCGCTCACAGAATCTCCCATGCTCTCCTGCAACCCTGGCTGGGATGCCTTGCTCACAACATGTCCATCCTCTCCTGGAGCCAAGGCTGGGATGGCTCGCTCACAGAACTCCCATGCTCTCCTGCAGCCTTGGCTGGGACACCTCGCTCACAATATGTCCATGCTCTCCTGGAGCCCTGGCTGGGACACCTCGCTCACAACATGTCCATGCTCTCCTGGAGCCCTGCCAGGGACGCTCGCTCACAGAATCTCCCATGCTCTCCTGGAGCCCTGGCTGGAATGCCTAACTCACAGAATCTCCCATGCTCTCCTGGAGCCTTGGCTGGGATACCTCGCTCACAATATGTCCATGCTCGCCTTGAGCCCTGGCTGGGACACTTCACTCACAACATGTCCATGCTGTCCTGGAGCCCTGGCTGGGATGCTTCACTCGCAGAATCTCCCATACTCTCCTGGAGCATTGGCAGGGACACCTCGCTTGCAGAATCTCCAGTGCTCTCCTGAGCCCTGGCAGGCACGCCTCGCTCACAACATATCCATGCTCTCCTGGAGCCCTGGCAGGGACGCCTCACTCACAGAATCTCCCATACTCTCCAGGAGCCCTGGCTGGGATGCCTTGCTCACATCATGTCCATGCTCTCCAGGAGCCCTGGCTGGGACGCCTCGCTCACAGAATCTCCCATGCTCTCCTGGAGCCCTGGCTGGGACGCCTCGCGCACAAAATGTTCATGCTCTCCTGGAGCCCTGGCAGGGACACGTCACTCGCATAATCTCCCATGATCTCCTGGAGCCTGGCTGGGATGCCTCACTCTCCTGGAGCCCTGGCCAGGACGCCTCTCTCGCCTGGCCAGGACGCCTCTCTCGCCGAATCTCGCCATCTGTGAACCCACTCGAGGAATTCCCCCGGACGTCACAGCATCACTGCTGTGCGCCACCTTTTGCGGGGCACTGCTGGACCTGGCAGGGAGGCCTCACTCACAGAATCTCCCATGCTCTCCTGAAGCACTGGCTGGGATGACTCGCTCACAACATGTCCATTCTGTCCTGGAGCCCTGGCTGACATGCCTCACTCACAGAATCTCCCATGCTCTCCTGGAGCCTTGGCTGGGACACCTCGCTCACAACATGTCCATGCTCTCCTGGAGCCCTGGCAGGAACGCCTCACTCACAGAATCTCCCATGCTCTCCTGGAGCTCTGGCAGGGACGCCTCGCTCACAACATGTCCATGCTCTCCTGGAGCCCTGGCTGGGACAGCTCGCTCTCCTGGAGCCCTGGCCAGGACACCTCACTCGGAGAATCTCGCCATCTGTGAATCCACTCGAGGAATTCCCCTGGACGTTACAGCATCACTGCTGTGTGCCACCTTTTGCGGGGCACTGCTGGATTTTACCCGGCCTCCTCGAACTGGGTCCAGGCATCAGGCCCTTTTTCAAAACCTCATCAGGACATCCAGAGGTTGCAGTTCCCCTGTCTGCCACCGGGTGGCAGTGTGCCTCACTCACCGAATCTCCTGGAGCCCTAGCTGGGATGCCTCACTCGCAAAATCTCCCATGCTCTCCTGGAGCCCTGCCAGGGACGCCTCGCTCGCAGAATCTCCCATGCTCTCCTGGAGCCCTGGCTGGGACGCCTCGCTCACAACATTTCCATGCTCTCCTGGAGCCCTGGCTGAGACACCTCGCTCACAGAATCTCCCATGCTCTCCTGGAGCCTTGGCTCAAACACCTCGCTCACAATATGTCCATGCTCTCCTGGAGCCCTGGCTGGGACGCCTCGCTCACAACATGTCCATGCTCTCCTGGAGCCCTGGCTGGGACGCCTCGCTCTCCTGGAGCCCTGGCCAGGACGCCTCACTCGCAGAATCTCCCATGCTCTCCTGGAGCCCTGGTAGGGATGCCACGCTCGCAGAATCTCCCATGCTCTTCTTGAGCCCTGGCTGGGACGCCTCGCTCACAACATATCCATGCTCTCCTGGAGCCCTGGCTGAGAGACCTCGCTCGCAGAATCTCCCATGCTCTCCTGGAGCCCTGGCTGGGACGCCTCACTCACAACAAATCAATGCTCTCCTGGAGCCCTGGCAGGGACGCCTCACTCACAGAATCTCCTATGCTCTCCTGCAACCCTGGCTGGGATGCCTCGCTCACAACATATCCATGCTCTCCTGGAGCCCTGGCTGAGAGACCTCGCTCGCAGAATCTCCCATGCTCTCCTGGAGCCCTGGCTGGGACGCCTCACTCACAACAAATCAATGCTCTCCTGGAGCCCTGGCAGGGACGCCTCACTCACAGAAACTCCTATGCTCTCCTGCAACCCTGGCTGGGATGCCTCGCTCACAACATGTCCATCCTCTCCTGGAGCCCTGGCTGGGATGGCTTGCTCACAGAACTCCCATGCTCTCCTGGAGCCCTGGCTGGGATGCCTCGCTCTCAGAATCTCCCATGTTCTCCTGGAGCATTGGCAGGGACACCTCGCTCGCAGAATCTCCAGTGCTCTCCTGAGCCCTGGCAGGGACGCCTCGCTCACAACATACCCATGCTCTCCTGGAGCCCTGGCAGGGACGCCTCACTCACAGAATCTCCCATACTCTCCTGGAGCCCTGGCTGGGACGTCTCGCTCTCAGAATCTCCCATGTTCTCCTGGAGCCCTGGCTGGGACGCCTCGCTCACAACATTTCCATGCTCTCCTGGAGCCCTGGCTGGGACGCCTCGCTCACAACATGTCCATGCTCTCCTGGAGCCCTGGCTGGGACGCCTCGCTCTCCTGGAGCCCTGGCCAGGATGCCTCACTCGCAGAATCTCGCCATCTGTGAATCCACTTGAGGAATTCCCCCGGACGTCACGGCATCACTGCTGCGTGCCACCTTTTGCGGGGCACAGCTGGATTTTACTCAGCCTCCTGGAACTGGGTCCAGGCATCAGGCCCTTTTTCAAAACCTCAACGGGAATTCCTGAGGTTGCAGTTCTCCTGTCTGCCACCGGGTGGCAGTGTGCCGCAGGGAAGGGAAGCCTCACTCGCAGAATCTCCCGTGCTCTCCTGATGCCCTGGCAGGGATGCCTCACTCACAGAATCTCCCATGCTCTCCTGGAGCCCTGGCTGGGACGCCTCGCTCACAACATATCCATGCTCTCCTGGAGCCCTGGCAGGGATGCCTCACTCACAGAATCTTCCATACTCTCCAGGAGCCCTGGCTGGGATGCCTTGCTCACATCATGTCCATGCTCTCCTGGAGCCCTGGCTGAGACACCTCGCTCACAGAATCTCCCATGCTCTCCTGGAGCCCTGGCTGGGACGCCTCGCGCACAACATGTCCATGCTCTCCTGGAGCCCTGGCTGGGATGCATCGCTCTCCTGGAGCCCAGGCCAGGATGCCTCACTCGCAGAATCTCACGGTCTGTGAATCCACTCGAGGAATTCCCCCGGACGTCACGGCATCACTGCTGCGCGCCACCTTTTGCGGTGCACTGCTGGATTTTACCCGGCCTCCTGGAACTGGGTCCAGGTATCAGGCCATTTTTCAAAACCTCATCGGTACTTCCAGAGGTTGCAGTTCCCCTGTCTGCCACCGGGTGGCAGTGTGCCACAGGGAAGGGATGCCTCGCTCACCGAATCTCCTGGAGCCCTGGCTGGGATGCCTCGCTCACAAAATCTCCCATGTTCTCCTGGAGCCCTGGCAGGGACGCCTCGCTCACAGAATTTCCTATGCTCTCTTGGAGCCCTGGCTGGGACGCCTTGCTCACAACATATACATGCTCTCTCCTGGAGCCCTGGCAGTGATGCCTCACTCACAGAATCTCCCATGCTCTCCTGAAGCCCTGGCTGGGACGCCTCACTCACAACATATCCATGCTCTCCTGGAGCCCTGGCTGGGACGCTACGCTCACAGAATCTCCCATACTCTCCTGGAGCCTTGGCTGGGACACCTCGCTCGCAGAATCTCCAATGCTCTCCTGAGCCCTGGCTGGGACACCTCGCTCACAACATGTCCATGCTCTCCTGGAGCCCTGGCGTTGATGCCTAACTCGCAGAATCTCCCATACTCTCCTGGAGCCCTGGCTGAGATGCCTTGCTCGCAGAATGTCCCTTGCTCTCCTGGAGCCTTGCCAGGGACGCCTCACTCACAGAATCTCCCATGTTCTCCTGGAGCCCTGGCTTGGATTCCTTGCTCACAATATGTCCATGCTCTCCTGGAGCCCTGGCAGGGATGCCTCGCTCGCAGAATCTTCCATGCTCTACTGGAGCCTTGGCTGGGACACCTCGCTCACAATATGTCCATGCTCTCCTGGAGCCCTAACTGGGATGCCTCACTCACAATATGTCCATGCTCTCCTGGAGCCTTGGCTGGGAAACCTCGCTCACAATATGTCCATGCTCTCCTGGAGCCATGGCTGGGACGCCTCGCTCACAACATATCCATGCTCTCCTGGAGCCCTGGCTGAGAGACCTCGCTCGCAGAATCTCCCATGCTCTTCTTGAGCCCTGGCTGGGACGCCTCACTCACAACAAATCAATGCTCTCCTGGAGCCCTGGCAGGGACGACTCGCTCACAACATGTCCATGCTGTCCTGGAGCCCTGGCTGAGATGCCTTGCTCACAGAATCTCCCTTGCTCTCCTGGAGCCTTGGCTGGGACACCTTGCTCACAACATGTCCATGCTCTCCTGGAGCCCTTGCAGGAACGCCTCACTCACAGAATCTCCCATGCTCTCCTGCAACCCTGGCTGGGATGCCTCGCTCACAACATGTCCATCCTCTCCTGGAGCCCTGGCTGGGATGGCTCGCTCACAGAACTCCCATGCTCTCCTGGAGCCCTGGCTTGGATGCCTTGCTCACAATATGTCCATGCTCTCCTGGAGCCCTGGCAGGGATGCCTTGCTCGCAGAATCTTCCATGCTCTACTGGAGCCTTGGCTGGGAGACCTCGCTCACAATATGTCCATGCTCTCCTGGAGCCCTAACTGGGATGCCTCACTCACAATATGTCCATGCTCTCCTGGAGCCTTGGCTGGGAAACCTCGCTCACAATATGTCCATGCTCTCCTGGAGCCATGGCTGGGACGCCTCGCTCACAACATGTCTGTGCTCTCCTGGAGCCCTGGCAGGGATGCCTAACCCTCAGAATCTCCCATACTCTCCTGGAGCCCTGGCTGGGACGCCTCGCTCGCAGAATCTCCCATGCTCTACTGGAGCCCTGGCTGGGAAGCCTCGCTCACATCATGTGCATGCTCTCCTGAAGCACTGGCTGGGACACCTCCCTCGCAGAATCTCCCATACTTTCCTGGAGCCCTGCCAGGGATGCCACGCTCACAGAATCTCCCATGCTCTCCTGCAGACCTGGCTGGGATGCCTCACTCACAACATGTCCATCCTCTCCTGGAGCCCTGGCTGGGATGGCTCGCTCACAGAACTCCCATGCTCTCCTGCAGCCTTGGCTGGGACACCTCTCTCACAATATGTCCATGCTCTCCTGGAGCCCTGGCTGGGACACTTCGCTCACAACATGTCCATGCTGTCCTGGAGCCCTGGCTGGGACGCTTCACTCGCAGAATCTCCCATACTCTCCTGGAGCATTGGCAGGGACACCTCGCTCGCAGAATCTCCCATGCTCTCCTGAGCCCTGGCAGGGACGCCTCGCTCACAACATATCCATGCTCTCCTGGAGCCCTGGCAGGGACGCCTCACTCACAGAATTTCCCATACTCTCCAGGAGCCCTGGCTGGGATGCCTTGCTCACATCATGTCCATGCTCTCCTGGAGCCCTGGCTGGGACGCCTCGCTCACAGAATCTCCCATGCTCTCCTGGAGCCTTGGCTGGGACACCTCGCTCACAACATGTCCATGCTCTCCTGGAGCCCTGGCAGGAACGCCTCACTCACAGAATCTCCCATGCTCTCCTGGAGCTCTGGCTGGGACGCCTTGCTCACAACATGTCCATGCTCTCCTGGAGCCCTGGCTGGGACACCTCGCTCTCCTGGAGCCCTGGCCAGGACACCTCGCTCTCCTGGAGCCCTGGCCAGGACACCTCACTCGGAGAATCTCGCCATCTGTGAATCCACTCGAGGAATTCCCCCGGACGTCACAGCATCACTACTGTGCGCCACCTTTTGCGGGGCACTGCTGGATTTTACCCGGCCTCCTCGAACTGGGTCCAGGCATCAGGCCCTTTTTCAAAACCTCATCAGGACATCCAGAGGTTGCAGTTCCCCTGTCTGCCACCGGGTGGCAGTGTGCCTCACTCACCGAATCTCCTGGAGCCCTAGCTGGGATGCCTCACTCGCAAAATCTCCCATGCTCTCCTGGAGCCCTGCCAGGGACGCCTCGCTCGCAGAATCTCCCATGCTCTCCTGGAGCCCTGGCTGGGACGCCTCGCTCACAACATTTCCATGCTCTCCTGGAACCCTGGCTGAGACACCTCGCTCACAGAATCTCCCATGCTCTCCTGGAGCCTTGGCTCAAACACCTCGCTCACAATATGTCCATGCTCTCCTGGAGCCCTGGCTGGGACGCCTCGCTCACAACATGTCCATGCTCTCCTGGAGCCCTGGCTGGGACGCCTCGCTCTCCTGGAGCCCTGGCCAGGACGCCTCACTCGCAGAATCTCGCCATCTGTGAATCCACTTGAGGAATTCCCCCGGACGTCACGGCATCACTGCTGCGTGCCACCTTTTGTGGGGCACTGCTGGATTTTACTCAGCCTCCTGGAACTGGGTCCAGGCATCAGGCCCTTTTTCAAAACCTCATCGGGAATTCCTGAGGTTGCAGTTCTCCTGTCTGCCACCGGGTGGCAATGTGCCGCAGGGAAGGGAAGCCTCGCTCGCAGAATCTCCCGTGCTCTCCTGATGCCCTGGCAGGGATGCCTCACTCACAGAATCTCCCATGCTCTCCTGGAGCCCTGGCTGGGACGCCTCGCTCACAACATATCCATGCTCTCCTGGAGCCCTGGCAGGGATGACTCACTCACTGAATCTTCCATACTCTCCAGGAGCCCTGGCTGGGATGCCTTGCTCACATCATGTCTATGCTCTCCTGGAGCCCTGGCTGAGACACCTCGCTCACAGAATCTCCCATGCTCTTCTTGAGCCCTGGCTGGGACGCCTCGCTCACAACATATCCATGCTCTCCTGGAGCCCTGGCTGAGAGACCTCGCTCGCAGAATCTCCCATGCTCTTCTTGAGCCCTGGCTGGGATGCCTCACTCACAACAAATCAATGCTCTCCTGGAGCCCTGGCAGGGACGACTCGCTCACAACATGTCCATGCTGTCCTGGAGCCCTGGCTGAGATGCCTCGCTCACAGAATCTCCCATGCTCTCCTGGAGCCTTGGCTGGGACACCTTGCTCACAACATGTCCATGCTCTCCTGGAGCCCTTGCAGGAACGCCTCACTCACAGAATCTCCCATGCTCTCCTGCAACCCAGGCTGGGATGCCTCGCTCACAACATGTCCACCCTCTCCTGGAGCCCTGGCTGGGATGGCTTGCTCACAGAAATCCCATGCTCTCCTGCAGCCTTGGCTGGGACACCTCGCTCACAATATGTCCATGCTCTCCTGGAGCCCTGGCTGGGACACCTTGCTCACAACATGTCCATGCTCTCCTGGAGCCCTGCCAGGGACGCTCGCTCACAGAATCTCCCATGCTCTCCTGGAGCCCTGGCTGGAATGCCTAACTCACAGAATCTCCCATGCTCTCCTGGAGCCTTGGCTGGGATACCTCGCTCACAATATGTCCATGCTGTCCTGGAGCCCTGGCTGGGACGCTTCACTCGCAGAATCTCCCATACTCTCCTGGAGCATTGGCAGGGACGCCTCACTCACAGAATCTCCCATGCTCTCCTGCAACCCTGGCTGGGATGCCTCGCTCACAACATGTCCATCCTCTCCTGGAGCCCTGGCTGGGATGGCTTGCTCACAGAACTCCCATGCTCTCCTGCAGCCTTGGCTGGGACACCTCGCTCACAATATGTCCATGCTCTCCTGGAGCCCTGGCTGGGACACCTTGCTCACAGAATCTCCCATGCTCTCCTGGAGCCTTGGCTCAAGCACCTCGCTCACAATATGTCCATGCTCTCCTGGAGCCCTGGCAGGGACGCCTCGCTCACAACATGTCCATGCTCTCCTGGAGCCCTGGCTGGGACGCCTTGCTCTCCTGGAGCCCTGGCCAGGACGCCTCACTCGCAGAATCTCGCCATCTGTGAATCCACTTGAGGAATTCCCCCGGACGTCACGGCATCACTGCTGCGTGCCACCTTTTGCGGGGCACTGCTGGATTTTACTCAGCCTCCTGGAACTGGGTCCAGGCATCAGGCAATTTTTCAAAACCTCAACGGGAATTCCTGAGGTTGCAGTTCTCCTGTCTGCCACCGGGTGGCAGTGTGCCGCAGGGAAGGGAAGCCTCGCTCGCAGAATCTCCCGTGCTCTCCTGGAGCCCTGGCAGGGATGCCTCACTCACAGAATCTCCCATGATCTCCTGGAGCCCTGGCTGGGATGCCTCACTCACAACAAATCAATGCTCTCCTGGAGCCCTGGCAGGGACGCCTCACTCACAACAAATCAATGCTCTCCTGGAGACCTGGCAGGGAGGCCTCACTCACAGAATCTCCCATGCTCTCCTGAAGCACTGGCTGGGATGACTCGCTCACAACATGTCCATGCTGTCCTGGAGCCCTGGCTGACATGCCTCGCTCACAGAATCGCCCATGCTCTCCTGGAGCCTTGGCTGGGACACCTCGCTCACAACATGTCCATGCTCTCCTGGAGCCCTGGCAGGAACGCCTCACTCACAGAATCTCCCATGCTCTCCTGGAGCTCTGGCTGGGACGCCTCGCTCACAACATGTCCATGCTCTCCTGGAGCCCTGGCTGGGACACCTCGCTCTCCTGGAGCCCTGGCCAGGACACCTCACTCAGAGAATCTCGCCATCTGTGAATCCACTCGAGGAATTCCCCCGGACGTCACAGCATCACTGCTGTGCGCCACCTTTTGCGGGGCACTGCTGGATTTTACCCGGCCTCCTGGAACTGGGTCCAGGCATCAGGCCATTTTTCAAAACCTCATCGGGACTTCCAGAGGTTGCAGTTCCCCTATCTGCCACTGGATGGCAGTGTGCCACAGGGAAGGGATGCATCACTCACCGAATCTCCTGGAGCCCTGGCTGGGATGCCTCACTCGCAAAATCTCCCATGCTCTCCTGGAGCCCTGGTAGGGATGCCTCGCTTGCAGAATCTCCCATGCACTTCTTGAGCCCTGGCTGGGACGCCTCGCTCACAACATATCCATGCTCTCCTGGAGCCCTGGCTGAGAGACCTCGCTCGCAGAATTTCCCATGCTCTCCTGGAGCCTTGGCTCAAACACCTCGCTCACAATATGTCCATGCTCTCCTGGAGCCCTGGCTGGGACGCCTCGCTCACAACATGTCCATGCTCTCCTGGAGCCCTGGCTGGGATGCCTCGCTCTCCTGGAGCCCTGGCCAGGACGCCTCACTCGCAGAATCTCGCCATCTGTGAATCCACTTGAGGAATTCCGCCGGACGTCACGGCATCACTGCTGCGTGCCACCTTTTGTGGGGCACTGCTGGATTTTACTCAGCCTCCTGGAACTGGGTCCAGGCATCAGGCCCTTTTTCAAAACCTCATCGGGAATTCCTGAGGTTGCAGTTCTCCTGTCTGCCACCGGGTGGCAGTGTGCCGCAGGGAAGGGAAGCCTCGCTCGCAGAATCTCCCGTACTCTCCTGATGCCCTGGCAGGGATGCCTCACTCACAGAATCTCCCATGCTCTCCTGGAGCCCTGGCTGGGACGCCTCGCTCACAACATATCCATGCTCTCCTGGAGCCCTGGCAGGGATGCCTCACTCACTGAATCTTCCATACTCTCCAGGAGCCCTGGCTGGGATGCCTCGCTCACAGAATCTCCCATGCTCTCCTGGAGCCCTGGCTGGGACGCCTTGCGCACAAAATGTTCATGCTCTCCTGGAGCCCTGGCTGGGACACGTCACTCGCATAATCTCCCATGATCTCCTGGAGCCCTGGCTGGGACACCTCTCTCTCCTGGAGCCCTGGCCAGGACACCTCACTCAGAGAATCTCGCCATCTGTGAATCCACTCGAGGAATTCCCCCGGACGTCACAGCATCACTGCTGTGCGCCACCTTTTGCGGGGCACTGCTGGATTTAACCCGGCCTCCTCGAACTGGGTCCAGGCATCAGGCCATTTTTCAAAACCTCATCGGGACTTCCAGAGGTTGCAGTTCCCCTATCTGCCACTGGATGGCAGTGTGCCACAGGGAAGGGATGCATCACTCACCGAATCTCCTGGAGCCCTGGCTGGGATGCCTCACTCGCAAAATCTCCCATGCTCTCCTGGAGCCCTGGTAGGGATGCCTCGCTCGCAGAATCTCCCATGCTCTTCTTGAGCCCTAGCTGGGACGCCTCACTCACAACATATCCATGCTCTCCTGGAGCCCTGGCTGAGAGACCTAGCTCGCAGAATCTCCCATGCTCTCCTGGAGCCCTGGCTGGGACGCCTCACTCACAACAAATCAATGCTCTCCTGGAGCCCTGGCAGGGACACCTCACTCACAGAATCTCCCATGCTCTCCTGCAACCCTGGCTGGGATGCCTCGCTCACAACATGTCCATCCTCTCCTGGAGCCCTGGCTGGGATGGCTCACTCACAGAACTCCCATGCTCTCCTGCAGCCTTGGCTGGGACACCTCGCTCACAATATGTCCATGCTCTCCTGGAGCCCTGGCTGGGACACCTCGCTCACAACATGTCCATGCTCTCCTGGAGCCCTGCCAGGGACGCTCGCTCACAGAATCTCCCATGCTCTCCTGGAGCCCTGGCTGGAATGCCTAACTCACAGAATCTCCCATGCTCTCCTGGAGCCTTGGCTGGGATACCTCGCTCACAATATGTCCATGCTCGCCTGGAGCCCTGGCTGGGACACTTCGCTCACAACATGTCCATGCTGTCCTGGAGCCCTGGCTGGGACGCTTCACTCGCAGAATCTCCCATACTCTCCTGGAGCATTGGCAGGGACACCTCGCTCGCAGAATCTCCAGTGCTCTCCTGAGCCCTGGCAGGGACGCCTCGCTCACAACATATCCATGCTCTCCTGGAGCCCCGGCAGGGATGCCTCACTCGCATAATCTCCCATGATCTCCTGGAGCCCTGGCTGGGATGCCTCACTCTCCTGGAGCCCTGGCCAGGACGCCTCTCTCGCAGAATCTCGCCATCTGTGAATCCACTCGAGGAATTCCCCCGGACGTCACAGCATCACTGCTGTGCGCCACCTTTTGCGGGGCACTGCTGGATTTTACCCGGCCTCCTGGAACTGGGTCCAGGCATCAGGCCATTTTTCAAAACCTCATCGGGACTTCCAGAGGTTACAGTTCCCCTATCTGCCACTGGATGGCAGTGTGCCACAGGGAAGGGATGCATCACTCACCGAATCTCCTGGAGCCCTGGCTGGGATGCCTCACTCGCAAAATCTCCCATGCTCTCCTGGAGCCCTGGTAGGGATGCCTCGCTCGCAGAATCTCCCATGCTCTTCTTGAGCCCTGGCTGGGACGCCTCGCTCACAACATATCCATGCTCTCCTGGAGCCCTGGCTGAGAGACCTCGCTCGCAGAATCTCCCATGCTCTTCTTGAGCCCTGGCTGGGACGCCTCACTCACAACAAATCAATGCTCTCCTGGAGCCCTGGCAAGGACGACTCGCTCACAAAATGTCCATGCTGTCCTGGAGCCCTGGCTGAGATGCAACGCTCACAGAATCTCCCATGCTCTCCTGGAGCCTTGGCTGGGACACCTTGCTCACAACATGTCCATTCTCTCCTGGAGCCCTTGCAGGAACGCCTCACTCACAGAATCTCCCATGCTCTCCTGCAACCCTGGCTGGGATGCCTCGCTCACAACATGTCCATCCTCTCCTGGAGCCCTGGCTGGGATGGCTTGCTCACAGAACTCCCATGCTCTCCTGCAGCCTTGGCTGGGACACCTTGCTCACAATATGTCCATGCTCTCCTGGAGCCCTGGCTGGGACACCTTGCTCACAACATGTCCATGCTCTCCTGGAGCCCTGCCAGGGACGCTCGCTCACAGAATCTCCCATGCTCTCCTGGAGCCCTGGCTGGAATGCCTAACTCACAGAATCTCCCATGCTCTCCTGGAGCCTTGGCTGGGATACCTCGCTCACAATATGTCCATGCTGTCCTGGATCCCTGGCTGGGACGCTTCACTCGCAGAATCTCCCATACTCTCCTGGAGCATTGGCAGGGACACCTCGCTCGCAGAATCTCCAGTGCTCTCCTGCAGACCTGGCTGGGATGCCTCACTCACAACATGTCCATCCTCTCCTGGAGCCCTGGCTGGGATGGCTCGCTCACAGAACTCCCATGCTCTCCTGCAGCCTTGGCTGGGACACCTCTCTCACAATATGTCCATGCTCTCCTGGAGCCCTGGCTGAGACACCTTGCTCACAGAATCTCCCATGCTCTCCTGGAGCCTTGGCTCAAGCACCTCGCTCACAATATGTCCATGCTCTCCTGGAGCCCTGGCAGGGACGCCTCGCTCACAACATGTCCATGCTGTCCTGGAGCCCTGGCTGAGATGCAACGCTCACAGAATCTCCCATGCTGTCCTGGAGCCCTGGCTGGGACGCTTCACTCGCAGAATCTCCCATACTCTCCTGGAGCATTGGCAGGGACGCCTCACTCACAGAATCTCCCATGCTCTCCTGCAACCCTGGCTGGGATGCCTCGCTCACAACATGTCCATCCTCTCCTGGAGCCCTGGCTGGGATGGCTTGCTCACAGAACTCCCATGCTCTCCTGCAGCCTTGGCTGGGACACCTCGCTCACAATATGTCCATGCTCTCCTGGAGCCCTGGCTGGGACACCTTGCTCACAGAATCTCCCATGCTCTCCTGGAGCCTTGGCTCAAGCACCTCGCTCACAATATGTCCATGCTCTCCTGGAGCCCTGGCAGGGACGCCTCGCTCACAACATGTCCATGCTCTCCTGGAGCCCTGGCTGGGACGCCTTGCTCTCCTGGAGCCCTGGCCAGGACGCCTCACTCGCAGAATCTCGCCATCTGTGAATCCACTTGAGGAATTCCCCCGGACGTCACGGCATCACTGCTGCGTGCCACCTTTTGCGGGGCACTGCTGGATTTTACTCAGCCTCCTGGAACTGGGTCCAGGCATCAGGCAATTTTTCAAAACCTCAACGGGAATTCCTGAGGTTGCAGTTCTCCTGTCTGCCACCGGGTGGCAGTGTGCCGCAGGGAAGGGAAGCCTCGCTCGCAGAATCTCCCGTGCTCTCCTGATGCCCTGGCAGGGATGCCTCACTCACAGAATCTCCCATGCACTCCTGGAGCCCTGGCTGGGACGCCTCGCTCACAATATATCCATGCTCTCCTGGAGCCCTGGCAGGGATGCCTCACTCACAGAATCTTCCATACTCTCCAGGAGCCCTGGCTGGGATGCCTTGCTCACATCATGTCCATGCTCTCCTGGAGCCCTGGCTGAGACACCTCGCTCACAGAATCTCCCATGCTCTCCTGGAGCCCTGGCTGGGACGCCTCGCGCACAACATGTCCATGCTCTCCTGGAGCCCTGGCTGGGATGCATCGCTCTCCTGGAGCCCAGGCCAGGATGCCTCACTCGCAGAATCTCACCATCTGTGAATCCACTCGAGGAATTCCCCCGGATGTCACGGCATCACTGCTGCGCGCCACCTTTTGCGGTGCACTGCTGGATTTTACCCGGCCTCCTGGAACTGGGTCCAGGCATCAGGCCATTTTGCAAAACCTCATCGGTACTTCCAGAGGTTGCAGTTCCCCTGTCTGCCACCGGGTGGCAGTGTGCCACAGGGAAGGGATGCCTCGCTCACCGAATCTCCTGGAGCCCTGGCTGGGATGCCTCGTTCACAAAATCTCCCATGTTCTCCTGGAGCCCTGGCAGGGACGCCTCGCTCGCAGAATTTCCTATGCTCTCTTGGAGCCCTGGCTGGGACGCCTTGCTCACAACATATCCATGCTCTCCTGGAGCCCTGATTGGGATGCTTCGCTCACAGAATCTCCCATACTCTCCTGGAGCCTTGGCTGGGACACCTCGCTCGCAGAATCTCCAATGCTCTCCTGAGCCCTGGCTGGGACACCTCGCTCACAACATGTCCATGCTCTCCTGGAGCCCTGGCGTTGATGCCTAACTCGCAGAATCTCCCATACTCTCCTGGAGCCCTGGCTGAGATGCCTTGCTCGCAGAATGTCCCATGCTCTCCTGGAGCCTTGCCAGGGACGCCTCACTCGCAGAATCTCCCATGCTCTCCTGGAGCCCTGGCTTGGATGCCTTGCTCACAATATGTCCATGATCTCCTGGAGCCCTGGCAGGGATGCCTCGCTCGCAGAATCTTCCATGCTCTACTGGAGCCTTGGCTGGGACACCTCGCTCACAATATGTCCATGCTCTCCTGGAGCCCTAACTGGGATGCCTCACTCACAATATGTCCATGCTCTCCTGGAGCCTTGGCTGGGAAACCTCGCTCACAATATGTCCATGCTCTCCTGGAGCCATGGCTGGGACGCCTCGCTCACAACATGTCTGTGCTCTCCTGGAGCCCTGGCAGGGATGCCTAACTCTCAGAATCTCCCATACTCTCCTGGAGCCCTGGCTGGGACGCCTCACTCGCAGAATCTCCCATGCTCTACTGGAGCCCTGGCTGGGAAGCCTCACTCACATCATGTGCATGCTCTCCTGAAGCACTGGCTGGGACACCTCTCTCGCAGAATCTCCCATACTTTCCTGGAGCCCTGCCAGGGATGCCACGCTCACAGAATCTCCCATGCTCTCCTGCAGACCTGGCTGGGATGCCTCACTCACAACATGTCCATCCTCTCCTGGAGCCCTGGCTGGGATGGCTCGCTCACAGAACTCCCATGCTCTCCTGCAGCCTTGGCTGGGACACCTCTCTCACAATATGTCCATGCTCTCCTGGAGCCCTGGCTGGGACACTTCGCTCACAACATGTCCATGCTGTCCTGGAGCCCTGGCTGGGACGCTTCACTCGCAGAATCTCCCATACTCTCCTGGAGCATTGGCAGGGACACCTCGCTCGCAGAATCTCCTATGCTCTCCTGAGCCCTGGCAGGGACGCCTCGCTCACAACATATCCATGCTCTCCTGGAGCCCTGGCAGGGACGCCTCACTCACAGAATCTCCCATACTCTCCAGGAGCCCTGGCTGGGATGCCTTGCTCACATCATGTCCATGCTCTCCTGGAGCCCTGGCTGGGACGCCTCGCTCACAGAATCTCCCATGCTCTCCTGGAGCCCTGGCTGGGACGCCTCGCGCACAAAATGTTCATGCTCTCCTGGAGCCCTGGCAGGGACACGTCACTCGCATAATCTCCCATGATCTCCTGGAGCCCTGGCTGGGATGCCTCACTCACAACAAATCAATGCTCTCCTGGAGCCCTGGCAGGGACGCCTCACTCACAACAAATCAATGCTCTCCTGGAGACCTGGCAGGGAGGCCTCACTCACAGAATCTCCCATGCTCTCCTGAAGCACTGGCTGGGATGACTCGCTCACAACATGTCCATGCTGTCCTGGAGCCCTGGCTGACATGCCTCGCTCACAGAATCGCCCATGCTCTCCTGGAGCCTTGGCTGGGACACCTCGCTCACAACATGTCCATGCTCTCCTGGAGCCCTGGCAGGAACGCCTCACTCACAGAATCTCCCATGCTCTCCTGGAGCTCTGGCTGGGACGCCTCGCTCACAACATGTCCATGCTCTCCTGGAGCCCTGGCTGGGACACCTCGCTCTCCTGGAGCCCTGGCCAGGACACCTCACTCAGAGAATCTCGCCATCTGTGAATCCACTCGAGGAATTCCCCCGGACGTCACAGCATCACTGCTGTGCGCCACCTTTTGCGGGGCACTGCTGGATTTTACCCGGCCTCCTGGAACTGGGTCCAGGCATCAGGCCATTTTTCAAAACCTCATCGGGACTTCCAGAGGTTGCAGTTCCCCTATCTGCCACTGGATGGCAGTGTGCCACAGGGAAGGGATGCATCACTCACCGAATCTCCTGGAGCCCTGGCTGGGATGCCTCACTCGCAAAATCTCCCATGCTCTCCTGGAGCCCTGGTAGGGATGCCTCGCTTGCAGAATCTCCCATGCACTTCTTGAGCCCTGGCTGGGACGCCTCGCTCACAACATATCCATGCTCTCCTGGAGCCCTGGCTGAGAGACCTCGCTCGCAGAATTTCCCATGCTCTCCTGGAGCCTTGGCTCAAACACCTCGCTCACAATATGTCCATGCTCTCCTGGAGCCCTGGCTGGGACGCCTCGCTCACAACATGTTCATGCTCTCCTGGAGCCCTGGCTGGGATGCCTCGCTCTCCTGGAGCCCTGGCCAGGACGCCTCACTCGCAGAATCTCGCCATCTGTGAATCCACTTGAGGAATTCCGCCGGACGTCACGGCATCACTGCTGCGTGCCACCTTTTGTGGGGCACTGCTGGATTTTACTCAGCCTCCTGGAACTGGGTCCAGGCATCAGGCCCTTTTTCAAAACCTCATCGGGAATTCCTGAGGTTGCAGTTCTCCTGTCTGCCACCGGGTGGCAGTGTGCCGCAGGGAAGGGAAGCCTCGCTCGCAGAATCTCCCGTGCTCTCCTGATGCCCTGGCAGGGATGCCTCACTCACAGAATCTCCCATGCTCTCCTGGAGCCCTGGCTGGGACGCCTCGCTCACAACATATCCATGCTCTCCTGGAGCCCTGGCAGGGATGCCTCACTCACTGAATCTTCCATACTCTCCAGGAGCCCTGGCTGGGATGCCTCGCTCACAGAATCTCCCATGCTCTCCTGGAGCCCTGGCTGGGACGCCTTGCGCACAAAATGTTCATGCTCTCCTGGAGCCCTGGCTGGGACACGTCACTCGCATAATCTCCCATGATCTCCTGGAGCCCTGGCTGGGACACCTCGCTCTCCTGGAGCCCTGGCCAGGACACCTCACTCAGAGAATCTCGCCATCTGTGAATCCACTCGAGGAATTCCCCCGGACGTCACAGCATCACTGCTGTGCGCCACCTTTTGCGGGGCACTGCTGGATTTAACCCGGCCTCCTCGAACTGGGTCCAGGCATCAGGCCATTTTTCAAAACCTCATCGGGACTTCCAGAGGTTGCAGTTCCCCTATCTGCCACTGGATGGCAGTGTGCCACAGGGAAGGGATGCATCACTCACTGAATCTCCTGGAGCCCTGGCTGGGATGCCTCACTCGCAAAATCTCCCATGCTCTCCTGGAGCCCTGGTAGGGATGCCTCGCTCGCAGAATCTCCCATGCTCTTCTTGAGCCCTAGCTGGGACGCCTCACTCACAACATATCCATGCTCTCCTGGAGCCCTGGCTGAGAGACCTAGCTCGCAGAATCTCCCATGCTCTCCTGGAGCCCTGGCTGGGACGCCTCACTCACAACAAATCAATGCTCTCCTGGAGCCCTGGCAGGGACACCTCACTCACAGAATCTCCCATGCTCTCCTGCAACCCTGGCTGGGATGCCTCGCTCACAACATGTCCATCCTCTCCTGGAGCCCTGGCTGGGATGGCTCACTCACAGAACTCCCATGCTCTCCTGCAGCCTTGGCTGGGACACCTCGCTCACAATATGTCCATGCTCTCCTGGAGCCCTGGCTGGGACACCTCGCTCACAACATGTCCATGCTCTCCTGGAGCCCTGCCAGGGACGCTCGCTCACAGAATCTCCCATGCTCTCCTGGAGCCCTGGCTGGAATGCCTAACTCACAGAATCTCCCATGCTCTCCTGGAGCCTTGGCTGGGATACCTCGCTCACAATATGTCCATGCTCGCCTGGAGCCCTGGCTGGGACACTTCGCTCACAACATGTCCATGCTGTCCTGGAGCCCTGGCTGGGACGCTTCACTCGCAGAATCTCCCATACTCTCCTGGAGCATTGGCAGGGACACCTCGCTCGCAGAATCTCCAGTGCTCTCCTGAGCCCTGGCAGGGACGCCTCGCTCACAACATATCCATGCTCTCCTGGAGCCCCGGCAGGGATGCCTCACTCGCATAATCTCCCATGATCTCCTGGAGCCCTGGCTGGGATGCCTCACTCTCCTGGAGCCCTGGCCAGGACGCCTCTCTCGCAGAATCTCGCCATCTGTGAATCCACTCGAGGAATTCCCCCGGACGTCACAGCATCACTGCTGTGCGCCACCTTTTGCGGGGCACTGCTGGATTTTACCCGGCCTCCTGGAACTGGGTGCAGGCATCAGGCCATTTTTCAAAACCTCATCGGGACTTCCAGAGGTTGCAGTTCCCCTATCTGCCACTGGATGGCAGTGTGCCACAGGGAAGGGATGCATCACTCACCGAATCTCCTGGAGCCCTGGCTGGGATGCCTCACTCGCAAAATCTCCCATGCTCTCCTGGAGCCCTGGTAGGGATGCCTCGCTCGCAGAATCTCCCATGCTCTTCTTGAGCCCTGGCTGGGACGCCTCGCTCACAACATATCCATGCTCTCCTGGAGCCCTGGCTGAGAGACCTCGCTCGCAGAATCTCCCATGCTCTTCTTGAGCCCTGGCTGGGACGCCTCACTCACAACAAATCAATGCTCTCCTGGAGCCCTGGCAGGGACGACTCGCTCACAAAATGTCCATGCTGTCCTGGAGCCCTGGCTGAGATGCAACGCTCACAGAATCTCCCATGCTCTCCTGGAGCCTTGGCTGGGACACCTTGCTCACAACATGTCCATGCTCTCCTGGAGCCCTTGCAGGAACGCCTCACTCACAGAATCTCCCATGCTCTCCTGCAACCCTGGCTGGGATGCCTCGCTCACAACATGTCCATCCTCTCCTGGAGCCCTGGCTGGGATGGCTTGCTCACAGAACTCCCATGCTCTCCTGCAGCCTTGGCTGGGACACCTCGCTCACAATATGTCCATGCTCTCCTGGAGCCCTGGCTGGGACACCTTGCTCACAACATGTCCATGCTCTCCTGGAGCCCTGCCAGGGATGCTCGCTCACAGAATCTCCCATGCTCTCCTGGAGCCCTGGCTGGAATGCCTAACTCACAGAATCTCCCATGCTCTCCTGGAGCCTGGGCTGGGATACCTCGCTCACAATATGTCCATGCTGTCCTGGAGCCCTGGCTGGGACGCTTCACTCGCAGAATCTCCCATACTCTCCTGGAGCATTGGCAGGGACACCTCGCTCGCAGAATCTCCAGTGCTCTCCTGCAGACCTGGCTGGGATGCCTCACTCACAACATGTCCATCCTCTCCTGGAGCCCTGGCTGGGATGGCTCGCTCACAGAACTCCCATGCTCTCCTGCAGCCTTGGCTGGGACACCTCTCTCACAATATGTCCATGCTCTCCTGGAGCCCTGGCTGGGACACCTCGCTCACAACATGTCCATGCTCTCCTGGAGCCCTGGCTGGGACGCCTCGCTCTCCTGGAGCCCTGGCCAAGACGCCTCACTCGCAGAATCTCACCAGCTGTGAATCCACTTGAGGAATTCCCCCGGACGTCACGGCATCACTGCTGCGTGCCACCTTTTGCGGGGCACTGCTGGATTTTACTCAGCCTCCTGGAACTGGGTCCAGGCATCAGGCCCTTTTTCAAAACCTCATCGGAAATTCCAGAGGTTGCAGTTCCCTTGTCTGCCACCGGGTGGCAGTGTGCCGCAGGGATGGGAAGCCTTGCTCGCAGAATCTCCCATCCTCTCCTGATGCCCTGGCAGGGATGCCTCACTCACAGAATCTCCTGGAGCCCTGGCTGGGATGCCTCACTCGCAAAATCTCCCATGCTCTCCTGGAGCCCTGGTAGGGATGCCTCGCTTGCAGAATCTCCCATGCACTTCTTGAGCCCTGGCTGGGACGCCTCGCTCACAACATATCCATGCTCTCCTGGAGCCCTGGCTGAGAGACCTCGCTCGCAGAATCTCCCATGCTCTCCTGGAGCCCTGGCTGGGACGCCTCACTCACAACAAATCAATGCTCTCCTGGAGACCTGGCAGGGAGGCCTCACTCACAGAATCTCCCATGCTCTCCTGAAGCACTGGCTGGGACGACTCGCTCACAACATGTCCATGCTGTCCTGGAGCCCTGGCTGACATGCCTCGCTCACAGAATCTCCCATGCTCTCCTGGAGCCTTGGCTGGGACACCTCGCTCACAACATGTCCATGCTCTCCTGGAGCCCTGGCAGGAACGCCTCACTCACAGAATCTCCCATGCTCTCCTGGAGCTCTGGCTGGGACGCCTCGCTCACAACATGTCCATGCTCTCCTGGAGCCCTGGCTGGGACACCTCGCTCTCCTGGAGCCCTGGCCAGGACACCTCACTCGGAGAATCTCGCCATCTGTGAATCCACTCGAGGAATTCCCCCGGACGTCACAGCATCACTGCTGTGCGCCACCTTTTGCGGGGCACTGCTGGATTTTACCCGGCCTCCTGGAACTGGGTCCAGGCATCAGGCCATTTTTCAAAACCTCATCGGGACTTCCAGAGGTTGCAGTTCCCCTATCTGCCACTGGATGGCAGTGTGCCACAGGGAAGGGATGCTTCACTCACCGAATCTCCTGGAGCCCTGGCTGGGATGCCTCACTCGCAAAATCTCCCATGCTCTCCTGGAGCCCTGGTAGGGATGCCTCGCTTGCAGAATCTCCCATGCACTTCTTGAGCCCTGGCTGGGATGCCTCGCTCACAACATATCCATGCTCTCCTGGAGCCCTGGCTGAGAGACCTCGCTCGCAGAATCTCCCATGCTCTCCTGGAGCCCTGGCTGGGACGCCTCACTCACAACAAATCAATGCTCTCCTGGAGACCTGGCAGGGAGGCCTCACTCACAGAATCTCCCATGCTCTCCTGAAGCCCTGGCTGGGACGACTCGCTCACAACATGTCCATGCTGTCCTGGAGCCCTGGCTGACATGCCTCGCTCACAGAATCTCCCATGCTCTCCTGGAGCCTTGGCTGGGACTCCTCGCTCACAACATGTCCATGCTCTCCTGGAGCCCTGGCAGGAACGCCTCACTCACAGAATCTCCCATGCTCTCCTGGAGCTCTGGCTGGGACGCCTCGCTCACAACATGTCCATGCTCTCCTGGAGCCCTGGCAGGGACACCTCGCTCTCCTGGAGCCCTGGCCAGGACACCTCACTCGGAGAATCTCGCCATCTGTGAATCCACTTGAGGAATTCCCCCGGACGTCACGGCATCACTGCTGCGTGCCACCTTTTGTGGGGCACTGCTGGATTTTACTCAGCCTCCTGGAACTGGGTCCAGGCATCAGGCCCTTTTTCAAAACCTCATCGGGAATTCCTGAGGTTGCAGTTCTCCTGTCTGCCACCGGGTGGCAGTGTGCCGCAGGGAAGGGAAGCCTCGCTCGCAGAATCTCCCATGCTCTCCTGGAGAACTGGCTGGGACGCCTCGCTCACAACATATCCATGCTCTCCTGGAGCCCTGGCAGGGATGCCTCACTCACAGAATCTCCCATGCTCTCCTGGAGAACTGGCTGGGACGCCTCGCTCACAACATATCCATGCTCTCCTGGAGCCCTGGCAGGGATGCCTCACTCACTGAATCTTCCATACTCTCCAGGAGCCCTGGCTGGGATGCCTTGCTCACATCATGTCCATGCTCTCCTGGAGCCCTGGCTGAGACACCTCGCTCACAGAATCTCCCATGCTCTCCTGGAGCCCTGGCTGGGACGCCTTGCGCAAAAAAATGTTCATGCTCTCCTGGAGCCCTGGCTGGGACACGTCACTCGCAAAATCTCCCATGCTCTCCTGGAGCCCTGGTAGGGATGCCTCGCTCGCAGAATCTCCCATGCTCTTCTTGAGCCCTGGCTGGGACGCCTCGCTCACAACATATCCATGCTCTCCTGGAGCCCTGGCTGAGAGACCTCGCTCGCAGAATCTCCCATGCTCTTCTTGAGCCCTGGCTGGGACGCCTCACTCACAACAAATCAATGCTCTCCTGGAACCCTGGCAGGGACGACTCACTCACAACATGTTCATGCTGTCCTGGAGCCCTGGCTGAGATGCCTCGCTCACAGAATCTCCCATGCTCTCCTGGAGCCCTTGCAGGAACGCCTCACTCACAGAATCTCCCATGCTCTCCTGCAACCCTGGCTGGGATGCCTCGCTCACAACATGTCCATCCTCTCCTGGAGCCCTGGCTGGGATGGCTTGCTCACAGAACTCCCATGCTCTCCAGGAGCCCTGGCTGTGATGCCTTGCTCACATCATGTCCATGCTCTCCTGGAGCCCTGGCTGAGACACCTCGCTCACAGAATCTCCCATGCTCTCCTGGAGCCCTGGCTTGGACGCCTCGCGCACAACATGTCCATGCTCTCCTGGAGCCCTGGCTGGGATGCATCGCTCTCCTGGAGCCCAGGCAAGGATGCCTCACTCGCAGAATCTCACCATCTGTGAATCCACTCGAGGAATTCCCCCGGACGTCACGGCATCACTGCTGCGCGCCACCTTTTGCGGTGCACTGCTGGATTTTACCCGGCCTCCTGGAACTGGGTCCAGGCATCAGGCCATTTTTCAAAACCTCATCGGTACTTCCAGAGGTTGCAGTTCCCCTGTCTGCCACCGGGTGGCAGTGTGCCACAGGGAAGGGATGCCTCGCTCACCGAATCTCCTGGAGCCCTGGCTGGGATGCCTCACTCACAAAATCTCCCATGTTCTCCTGGAGCCCTGGCAGGGACGCCTCGCTCGCAGAATTTCCTATGCTCTCTTGGAGCCCTGGCTGGGATGCCTTGCTCACAACATATCCATGCTCTCTCCTGGAGCCCTGGCAGTGACGCCTCACTCATAGAATCTCCCATGCTCTCCTGAAGCCCTGGCTGGGACGCCTCACTCACAACATATCCATGCTCTCCTGGAGCCCTGGCTGGGACGCTTCGCTCACAGAATCTCCCATACTCTCCTGAGGCCTTGGCTGGGACATCTCGCTTTCAGAATCTCCAATGCTCTACTGAGCCCTGGCTGGGACACCTCGGTCACAACATGTCCATGCTCTCCTGGAGCCCTGGCGTTGATGCCTAACTCGCAGAATCTCCCATACTCTCCTGGAGCCCTGGCTGAGATGCCTTGCTCGCAGAATGTCCCATGCTCTCCTGGAGCCTTGCCAGGGGTGCCTCACTCGCAGAATCTCCCATGCTCTCCTGGAGCCCTGGCTTGGATGCCTTGCTCACAATATGTCCATGCTCTCCTGGAGCCCTGGCAGGGATGCCTCGCTCGCAGAATCTTCCATGCTCTACTGGAGCCTTGGCTGGGACACCTCGCTCACAATATGTCCATGCTCTCCTGGAGCCCTAACTGGGATGCCTCACTCACAATATGTCCATGCTCTCCTGGAGCCTTGGCTGGGAAACCTCGCTCACAATATGTCCATGCTCTCCTGGAGCCATGGCTGGGACGCCTCGCTCACAACATATCCATGCTCTCCTGGAGCCCTGGCTGAGAGACCTCGCTCGCAGAATCTCCCATGCTCTTCTTGAGCCCTGGCTGGGACGCCTCACTCACAACAAATCAATGCTCTCCTGGAGCCCTGGCAGGGACGACTCGCTCACAACATGTCCATGCTGTCCTGGAGCCCTGGCTGAGATGCCTTGCTCACAGAATCTCCCTTGCTCTCCTGGAGCCTTGGCTGGGACACCTTGCTCACAACATGTCCATGCTCTCCTGGAGCCCTTGCAGGAACGCCTCACTCACAGAATCTCCCATGCTCTCCTGCAACCCTGGCTGGGATGCCTCGCTCACAACATGTCCATCCTCTCCTGGAGCCCTGGCTGGGATGGCTCGCTCACAGAACTCCCATGCTCTCCTGGAGCCCTGGCTTGGATGCCTTGCTCACAATATGTCCATGCTCTCCTGGAGCCCTGGCAGGGATGTCTTGCTCGCAGAATCTTCCATGCTCTACTGGAGCCTTGGCTGGGACACCTCGCTCACAATATGTCCATGCTCTCCTGGAGCCCTAACTGGGACGCCTCACTCACAATATGTCCATGCTCTCCTGGAGCCTTGGCTGGGAAACCTCGCTCACAATATGTCCATGCTCTCCTGGAGCCATGGCTGGGACGCCTCGCTCACAACATATCCATGCTCTCCTGGAGCCCTGGCTGAGAGACCTCGCTCGCAGAATCTCCCATGCTCTTCTTGAGCCCTGGCTGGGACGCCTCACTCACAACAAATCAATGCTCTCCTGGAGCCCTGGCAGGGACGACTCGCTCACAACATGTCCATGCTGTCCTGGAGCCCTGGCTGAGATGCCTCGCTCACAGAATCTCCCTTGCTCTCCTGGAGCCTTGGCTGGGACACCTTGCTCACAACATGTCCATGCTCTCCTGGAGCCCTTGCAGGAACGCCTCACTCACAGAATCTCCCATGCTCTCCTGCAACCCTGGCTGGGATGCCTCGCTCACAACATGTCCATCCTCTCCTGGAGCCCTGGCTGGGATGGCTCGCTCACAGAACTCCCATGCTCTCCTGCAGCCTTGGCTGGGACACCTCTCCTGCAGTCCATGCTCTCCTGGAGCCCTGGCTGGGACACCTTGCTCACAACATGTCCATGCTCTCCTGGAGCCCTGCCAGGGACGCTCGCTCACAGAATCTCCCATGCTCTCCTGGAGCCCTGGCTGGAATGCCTAACTCACAGAATCTCCCATGCTCTCCTGGAGCCTTGGCTGGGATACCTCGCTCACAATATGTCCATGCTATCCTGGAGCCCTGGCTGGGACGCTTCACTCGCAGAATCTCCCATACTCTCCTGGAGCATTGGCAGGGACAACTCGCTCGCAGAATCTCCAGTGCTCTCCTGAGCCCTGGCAGGGACGCCTCGCTCACAACATATCCATGCTCTCCTGGAGCCCTGGCAGGGACGCCTCACTCACAGAATCTCCCATACTCTCCAGGAGCCCTGGCTGGGAAGCCTTGCTCACATCATGTCCATGCTCTCCTGGAGCCCTGGCTGGGACGCCTCGCTCACAACATGTCCATGCTCTCCTGGAGCCCTGGCTGGGACGCCTCGCTCTCCTGGAGCCCTGGCCAGGACGCCTCACTCGCAGAATCTTGCCATCTGTGAATCCACTCGAGGAATTCCCCCGGACGTCACAGCATCACTGCTGTGCGCCACCTTTTGCGGGGCACTGCTGGATTTTACCCGGCCTCCTGGAACTGGGTCCAGGCATCAGGCCATTTTTCAAAACCTCATCGGGACTTCCAGAGGTTGCAGTTCCCCTATCTGCCACTGGATGGCAGTGTGCCACAGGGAAGGGATGCGTCACTCACCGAATCTCCTGGAGCCCTGGCTGGGATGCCTCACTCGCAAAATCTCCCATGCTCTCCTGGAGCCCTGGTAGGGATGCCTCGCTCGCAGAATCTCCCATGCTCTTCTTGAGCCCTGGCTGGGACGCCTCGCTCACAACATATCCATGCTCTCCTGGAGCCCTGGCTGAGAGACCTCGCTCGCAGAATCTCCCATGCTCTCCTGGAACCCTGGCTGGGACGCCTCACTCACAACAAATCAATGCTCTCCTGGAGCCCTGGCAGGGACGCCTCACTCACAGAATCTCCTATGCTCTCCTGCAACCCTCGCTGGGATGCCTCGCTCACAACATGTCCATCCTCTCCTGGAGCCCTGGCTGGGATGGCTCGCTCACAGAACTCCCATGCTCTCCTGCAGCCTTGGCTGGGACACCTCGCTCACAATATATCCATGCTCTCCTGGAGCCCTGGCTGGGACACCTCGCTCACAACATGTCCATGCTCTCCTGGAGCCCTGCCAGGGACGCTCGCTTACAGAATCTCCCATGCTCTCCTGGAGCCCTGGCTGGAATGCCTAACTCACAGAATCTCCCATGCTCTCCTGGAGCCTTGGCTGAGATACCTCGCTCACAATATGTCCATGCTCGCCTGGAGCCCAGGCTGGGACACTTCGCTCACAACATGTCCATGCTGTCCTGGAGCCCTGGCTGGGAAAATTCACTCGCAGAATCTCCCATACTCTCCTGGAGCATTGGCAGGGACACCTTGCTCGCAGAATCTCCAGTGCTCTCCTGAGCCCTGGCAGGGACGCCTCGCTCACAACATACCCATGCTCTCCTGGAGCCCTGGCAGGGACGCCTCACTCACAGAATCTCCCATATTCTCCAGGAGCCCTGGCTGGGACGCCTTGCCTTGCTCACATCATGTCCATGCTCTCCTGGAGCCCTGGCTGGGACGTCTCGCTCTCAGAATCTCCCATGTTCTCCTGGAGCCCTGGCTGGGACGCCTCGCGCACAACATGTCCATGCTCTCCTGGAGCCCTGGCTGGGACACCTCGCTCTCCTGGAGCCCTGGCCATGACACCTCACTCGGAGAATCTCGCCATCTGTGAATCCACTCGAGGAATTCCCCTGGACTTTACAGCATCACTGCTGCGTGCCGCCTTTTGCGGGGCACTGCTGGATTTTACCCGGCCTCCTCGAACTGGGTCCAGGCATCAGGCCCTTTTTCAAAACCTCATCAGGACATCCAGAGGTTGCAGTTCCCCTGTCTGCCACCGGGTGGCAGTGTGCCGCAGGGATGGGAAGCCTTGCTCGCAGAATCTCCCATCCTCTCCTGATGCCCTGGCAGGGATGCCTCACTCACAGAATCTCCCATGCTCTCCTGGAGCCCTGGCTGGGACGCCTCGCTCACAACATATCCATGCTCTCCTGGAGCCCTGGCAGGGATGCCTCACTCACAGAATCTTCCATACTCTCCAGGAGCCCTGGCTGGGATGCCTTGCTCACATCATGTCCATGCTCTCCTGGAGCCCTGGCTGAGACACCTCGCTCACAGAATCTCCCATGCTCTCCTGGAGCCATGGCTGGGATGCCTCGCGCACAACATGTCCAAGCTCTCCTGGAGCCCTTGCTGGGATGCCTCGCTATCCTGGAGCCCTGGCCAGGATGCCTCACTCGCAGAATCTCACCATCTGTGAATCCACTCGAGGAATTCCCCCGGACGTCACGGCATCACTGCTGCGCGCCAACTTTTGTGGGGCACTGCTGGATTTTACTCGGCCTCCTGGAACTGGGTCCAGGCATCAGGCCATTTTTCAAAACCTCATAGGGACTTTCAGAGGTTACACAGTTCCCCTGTCTGCCACAGGGTGGCAGTGTGCCACAGGGAAGGGATGCATCACTCACCGAATCTCCTGGAGCCCTGGCTGGGATGCCTCGCTCGCAAAATCTCCCATGCTCTCCTGGAGCCCTGGCAGGGACGCCTCGCTCGCAGAATCTCCCATGCTCTCCTTGAGCCCTGGCTGGGGACGCCTCGCTCACAACATATCCATGCTCTCCTGGAGCCCTGGCTGAGACACCTCGCTCACAGAATCTCCCATGCTCTCCAGGAGCCCTGGCTGGGACGCCTCGCGCACAACATGTCCATGCTCTCCTGGAGCCCTGGCTGGGATGCCTCGCTCTCCTGGAGCCCAGGCCAGGATGCCTCACTCGCAGAATCTCACCATCTGTGAATCCACTCGAGGAATTCCCCCGGACGTCACGGCATCACTGCTGCGCGCCACCTTTTGTGTGGCACTGCTGGATTTTACCCGGCCTCTGGAACTGGGTCCAGGCATCAGGCCATTTTTCAAAACCTCATCGGGACTTCCTGAGGTTGCAGTTCCCTTTGTGCCACCGGGTGGCAGTGTGCCACAGGGAAGGGATGCCTCGCTCACCGAATCTCCTATGCTCTCTTGGAGACCTGGCTGGGATGCCTTGCTCACAACATATCCATGCTCTCTCCTGGAGCCCTGGCAGGGACGCCTCACTCACAGAATCTCCCATGTTCTCCTGGAGCCCTGGCAGGGACGCCTCGCTCGCAGAATCTCCTATGCTCTCTTGGAGCCCTGGCTGGGACGCCTTGCTCACAACATATCCATGCTCTCTCCAGGAGCCCTTTCAGGGACGCCTCACTCACAGAATCTCCCATGCTCTCCTGAAGCCCTGGCTGGGACAACTCGCTCACAACATGTCCATGCTGTTCTGGAGCCCTGGCTGGGATGCTTCGCTCACAGAATCTCCCATACTCTCCTGGAGCCTTGGCTTGGACACCTCGCTCGCAGAATCTCCAATGCTCTCCTGAGCCCTGGCTGGGACACCTCGCTCACAACATGTCCATGCTCTCCTGGAGCCCTGGCGTTGATGCCTAACTCGCAGAATCTCCCATACTCTCCTGGAGCCCTGGCTGGGACGCCTCGCTCGCAGAATCTCCCATGCTCTACTGGAGCCCTGGCTGGGACGCCTCACTCACATCATGTGCATGCTCTCCTGGAGCACTGGCTGGGACGCCTCTCTCGCAGAATCTCCCATACTTTCCTGGAGCCCTGCCAGGGATGCCTCGCTCACAGAATTTCTCATGCTCTCCTGCAGCCCTGGCTGGGATGCCTCGCTCACAACATGTCCATCCTCTCCTGGAGCCCTGGCTGGGATGGCTCGCTCACAGAACTCCCATGCTCTCCTGCAGCCTTGGCTGGGACACCTCGCTCACAATATGTCCATGCTCTCCTGGAGCCCTGGCTGGGACACCTCGCTCACAACATGTCCATGCGCTCCTGGAGCCCTGCCAGGGACGCTCGCTCACAGAATCTCCCATGCTCTCCTGGAGCCCTGGCTGGAATGCCTAACTCACAGAATCTCCCATGCTCTCCTGGAGCCTTGGCTGGGATACCTCGCTCACAATATGTCCTTGCTCGCCTGGAGCCCTGGCTGGGACACTTTGCTCACAACATGTCCATGCTGTCCTGGAGCCCTGGCTGGGACGCTTCGCTCGCAGAATCTCCCATACTCTCCTGGAGCCCTGGCTGGGACGCCTCGCGCACAAAATGTTTATGCTCTCCTGGAGCCCTGGCTCGGACACGTCACTCGCATAATCTCCCATGATCTCCTGGAGCCCTGGCTGGGATGCCTCACTCTCCTGGAGCCCTGGCCAGGACGCCTCACTCGCAGAATCTCGCCATCTGTGAATCCACTCGAGGAATTCCCCCGGATGTCACAGCATCACTGCTGTGCGCCACCTTTTGCGGGGCACTGCTGGATTTTACCCGGCCTCCTGGAACTGGGTCCAGGCATCAGGCCATTTTTCAAAACCTCATCGGGACTTCCAGAGGTTGCAGTTCCCCTATCTGACACTGGATGGCAGTGTGCCACAGGGAAGGGATGCGTCACTCACCGAATCTCCTGGAGCCCTGGCTGGGATGCCTCACTCGCAAAATCTCCCATGCTCTCCAGGAGCCCTGGTAGGGATGCCTCGCTCGCAGGATCTCCCATGCTCTTCTTGAGCCGTGGCTGGGACGCCTCGCTCACAAAATATCCATGCTCTCCTGGAGCCCTGGCTGAGAGACCTCGCTCGCAGAATCTCCAATGCTCTCCTGGAGCCCTGGCTGTCCCACTCACAACAAATCAATGCTCTCCTGGAGCCCTGGCAGGGACGCCTCGCTCACAGAATCTCCCATGCTCTCCTGCAACCCTGGCTGGGATGCCTTGCTCACAACATGTCCATCCTCTCCTGGAGCCCTGGCTGGGATGGCTCGCTCACAGAACTCCCATGCTCTCCTGCAGCCTTGGCTGGGACACCTCGCTCACAATATGTCCATGCTCTCCTGGAGCCCTGGCTGGGACACCTCGCTCACAACATGTCCATGCTCTCCTGGAGCCCTGCCAGGGACGCTCACTCACAGAATCTCCCATGCTCTCCTGGAGCCCTGGCTGGAATGCCTAACTCACAGAATCTCCCATGCTCTCCTGGAGCCTTGGCTGGGATACCTCGCTCACAATATGTCCATGCTCGCCTGGAGCCCTGGCTGGGACACTTCGCTCACAACATGTCCATGCTGTCCTGGAGCCCTGGCTGGGATGCTTCACTCGCAGAATCTCCCATACTCTCCTGGGGCATTGGCAGGGGGACACCTCGCTCGCAGAATCTCCAGTGCTCTCCTGAGCCCTGGCAGGGACGCCTCGCTCACAACATATCCATGCTCTCCTGGAGCCCTGGCAGGGACGCCTCACTCACAGAATCTCCCATACTCTCCAGGAGCCCTGGCTGGGATGCCTTGCTCACATCATGTCCATGCTCTCCTGGAGCCCTGGCTGGGACGCCTCGCTCACAGAATCTCCCATGCTCTCCTGGAGCCCTGGCTGGGACGCCTCGCGCACAAAATGTTCATGCTCTCCTGGAGCCCTGGCAGGGACACGTCACTCGCATAATCTCCCATGATCTCCTGGAGCCCTGGCTGGGATGCCTCACTCTCCTGGAGCCCTGGCCAGGACGCCTCTCTCGCAGTATCTCGCCATCTGTGAATCCACTCGAGGAATTCCCCCGGACGTCACAGCATCACTGCTGTGCGCCACCTTTTGCGGGGCACTGCTGGATTTTACCCGGCCTCCTGGAACTGGGTCCAGGCATCAGGCCATTTTTCAAAACCTCATCGGGACTTCCAGAGGTTGCAGTTCCCCTATCTGCCACTGGATGGCAGTGTGCCACAGGGAAGGGATGCGTCACTCACCGAATCTCCTGGAGCCCTGGCTGGGATGCCTCACTCGGAAAATCTCCCATGCTCTCCTGGAGCCCTGGTAGGGATGCCTCGCTTGCAGAATCTCCCATGCACTTCTTGAGCCCTGGCTGGGACGCCTCGCTCACAACATATCCATGCTCTCCTGGAGAACTGGCTGAGAGACCTCGCTTGCAGAATCTCCCATGCTCTCCTGGAGCCCTGGCTGGGACGCCTCACTCACAACAAATCAATGCTCTCCTGGAGACCTGGCAGGGAGGCCTCACTCACAGAATCTCCCATGCTCTCCTGAAGCACTGGCTGGGACGTCTCGCTCACAACATGTCCATGCTGTCCTGGAGCCCTGGCTGACATGCCTCGCTCACAGAATCTCCCATGCTCTCCTGGAGCCTTGTCTGGGACACCTCGCTCACAACATGTCCATGCTCTCCTGGAGCCCTGGCAGGAACGCCTCACTCACAGAATCTCCCATGCTCTCCTGGAGCTCTGGCTGGGACGCCTTGCTCACAACATGTCCATGCTCTCCTGGAGCCCTGGCTGGGACACCTCGCTCTCCTGGAGCCCTGGCCAGGACACCTCACTCGGAGAATCTCGCCATCTGTGAATCCACTCGAGGAATTCCCCCGGACGTCACAGCATCACTGCTGTGCGCCACCTTTTGCGGGGCACTGCTGGATTTTACCCGGCCTCCTCGAACTGGGTCCAGGCATCAGGCCCTTTTTCAAAACCTCATCAGGACATCCAGAGGTTGCAGTTCCCCTGTCTGCCACCGGGTGGCAGTGTGCCTCACTCACCGAATCTCCTGGAGCCCTAGCTGGGATGCCTCACTCGCAAAATCTCCCATGCTCTCCTGGAGCCCTGCCAGGGACGCCTCGCTCGCAGAATCTCCCATGCTCTCCTGGAGCCCTGGCTGGGACGCCTCGCTCACAACATTTCCATGCTCTCCTGGAACCCTGGCTGAGACACCTCGCTCACAGAATCTCCCATGCTCTCCTGGAGCCTTGGCTCAAACACCTCGCTCACAATATGTCCATGCTCTCCTGGAGCCCTGGCTGGGACGCCTCGCTCACAACATGTCCATGCTCTCCTGGAGCCCTGGCTGGGACGCCTCGCTCTCCTGGAGCCCTGGCCAGGACGCCTCACTCGCAGAATCTCGCCATCTGTGAATCCACTTGAGGAATTCCCCCGGACGTCACGGCATCACTGCTGCGTGCCACCTTTTGTGGGGCACTGCTGGATTTTACTCAGCCTCCTGGAACTGGGTCCAGGCATCAGGCCCTTTTTCAAAACCTCATCGGGAATTCCTGAGGTTGCAGTTCTCCTGTCTGCCACCGGGTGGCAATGTGCCGCAGGGAAGGGAAGCCTCGCTCGCAGAATCTCCCGTGCTCTCCTGATGCCCTGGCAGGGATGCCTCACTCACAGAATCTCCCATGCTCTCCTGGAGCCCTGGCTGGGACGCCTCGCTCACAACATATCCATGCTCTCCTGGAGCCCTGGCAGGGATGACTCACTTACTGAATCTTCCATACTCTCCAGGAGCCCTGGCTGGGATGCCTTGCTCACATCATGTCCATGCTCTCCTGGAGCCCTGGCTGAGAGACCTCGCTCGCAGAATCTCCCATGCTCTTCTTGAGCCCTGGCTGGGACGCCTCGCTCACAACATATCCATGCTCTCCTGGAGCCCTGGCAGGGACGACTTGCTCACAACATGTCCATGCTGTCCTGGAGCCCTGGCTGAGATGCCTCGCTCACAGAATCTCCCATGCTCTCCTGGAGCCTTGGCTGGGACACCTTGCTCACAACATGTCCATGCTCTCCTGGAGCCCTTGCAGGAACGCCTCACTCACAGAATCTCCCATGCTCTCCTGCAACCCTGGCTGGGATGCCTCGCTCACAACATGTCCATGCTCTCCTGGAGCCCTGCCAGGGACGCTCGCTCACAGAATCTCCCATGCTCTCCTGGAGCCCTGGCTGGAATGCCTAACTCACAGAATCTCCCATGCTCTCCTGGAGCCTTGGCTGGGATACCTCGCTCACAATATGTCCATGCTGTCCTGGAGCCCTGGCTGGGACGCTTCACTCGCAGAATCTCCCATTCTCTCCTGGAGCATTGGCAGGGACACCTCGCTCGCAGAATCTCCAGTGCTCTCCTGAGCCCTAACAGGGACGGCTCGCTCACAACATATCCATGCTCTCCTGGAGCCCTGGCTGGGATGCATCGCTCTCCTGGAGCCCAGGCCAGGATGCCTCACTCGCAGAATCTCACCATCTGTGAATCCACTTGAGGAATTCCCCCGGACGTCACGGCATCACTGCTGCGCGCCACCTTTTGCGGTGCACTGCTGGATTTTACCCGGCCTCCTGGAACTGGGTCCAGGCATCAGGCCATTTTTCAAAACCTCATCGGTACTTCCAGAGGTTGCAGTTCCCCTGTCTGCCACCGGGTGGCAGTGTGCCACAGGGAAGGGATGCCTCGCTCACCGAATCTCCTGGAGCCCTGGCTGGGATGCCTCGCTCACAAAATCTCCCATGTTCTCCTGGAGCCCTGGCAGGGACGCCTCGCTCGCAGAATTTCCTATGCTCTCTTGGAGCCCTGGCTGGGACGCCTTGCTCACAACATATCCATGCTCTCTCCTGGAGCCCTGGCAGTGACGCCTCACTCACAGAATCTCCCATGCTCTCCTGAAGCCCTGGCTGGGACGCCTCACTCACAACATATCCATGCTCTCCTGGAGCCCTGGCTGGGATGCTTCGCTCACAGAATCTCCCATACTCTCCTGGAGCCTTGGCTGGGACACCTCGCTCGCAGAATCTCCAATGCTCTCCTGAGCCCTGGCTGGGACACCTCGCTCACAACATGTCCATGCTCTCCTGGAGCCCTGGCGTTGATGCCTAACTCGCAGAATCTCCCATACTCTCCTGGAGCCCTGGCTGAGATGCCTTGCTCGCAGAATGTCCCATGCTCTCCTGGAGCCTTGCCAGGGACGCCTCACTCGCAGAATCTCCCATGCTCTCCTGGAGCCCTGGCTTGGATGCCTTGCTCACAATATGTCCATGCTCTCCTGGAGCCCTGGCAGGGATGCCTCGCTCGCAGAATCTTCAATGCTCTACTGGAGCCTTGGCTGGGACACCTCGCTCACAATATGTCCATGCTCTCCTGGAGCCCTAACTGGGATGCCTCACTCACAATATGTCCATGCTCTCCTGGAGCCTTGGCTGGGAAACCTCGCTCACAACATGTCTGTGCTCTCCTGGAGCCCTGGCAGGGATGCCTAACTCTCAGAATCTCCCATACTCTCCTGGAGCCCTGGCTGGGACGCCTCGCTCGCAGAATCTCCCATGCTCTACTGGAGCCCTGGCTGGGAAGCCTCGCTCACATCATGTGCATGCTCTCCTGAAGCACTGGCTGGGACACCTCTCTCGCAGAATCTCCCATACTTTCCTGGAGCCCTGCCAGGGATGCCACGCTCACAGAATCTCCCATGCTCTCCTGCAGACCTGGCTGGGATGCCTCACTCACAACATGTCCATCCTCTCCTGGAGCCCTGGCTGGGATGGCTCGCTCACAGAACTCCCATGCTCTCCTGCAGCCTTGGCTGGGACACCTCTCTCACAATATGTCCATGCTCTCCTGGAGCCCTGGCTGGGACACTTCGCTCACAACATGTCCATGCTGTCCTGGAGCCCTGGCTGGGACGCCTTGCGCACAAAATGTTCATGCTCTCCTGGAGCCCTGGCTGGGACACGTCACTCGCATAATCTCCCATGATCTCCTGGAGCCCTGGCTGGGATGCCTCACTCTCCAGAAGCCCTGGCCAGGACGCCTCACTCGCAGAATCTCGCCATCTGTGAATCCACTCGAGGAATTCCCCCGGACGTCACAGCATCACTGCTGTGCGCCACCTTTTGCGGGGCACTGTTGGATTTTACCCGGCCTCCTGGAACTGGGTCCAGGCATCAGGCCATTTTTCAAAACCTCATCAGGACTTCCAGAGGTTGCAGTTCCCCTATCTGCCACTGGATGGCAGTGTGCCACAGGGAAGGGATGCGTCACTCACCGAATCTCCTGGAGCCCTGGCTGGGATGCCTCACTCGCAAAATCTCCCATGCTCTCCTGGAGCCCTGGTAGGGATGCCTCGCTCACAACATATCCATGCTCTCCTGGAGCCCTGGCTGAGAGACCTCGCTCGCAGAATCTCCCATGCTCTCCTGGAGCCCTGGCTGGGACGCCTCACTCACAACAAATCAATGCTCTCCTGGAGCCCTGGCAGGGACGCCTCACTCACAGAATCTCCCATGCTCTCCTGCAACCCTGGCTGGGATGCCTCGCTCACAACATGTCCATCCTCTCCTGGAGCCCTGGCTGGGATGGCTCACTCACAGAACTCCCATGCTCTCCTGCAGCCTTGGCTGGGACACCTCGCTCACAATATGTCCATGCTCTCCTGGAGCCCTGGCTGGGACACCTCGCTCACAACATGTCCATGCTCTCCTGGAGCCCTGCCAGGGACGCTCGCTCACAGAATCTCCCATGCTCTCCTGGAGCCCTGGCTGGAATGCCTAACTCACAGAATCTCCCATGCTCTCCTGGAGCCTTGGCTGGGATACCTCGCTCACAATATGTCCATGCTCGCTTGGAGCCCTGGCTGGGACACTTCGCTCACAACATGTCCATGCTGTCCTGGAGCCCTGGCTGGGACGCTTCACTCGCAGAATCTCTCATACTCTCTCCTGGAGCATTGGCAGGGACACCTCGCTCGCAGAATCTCCAGTGCTCTCCTGAGCCCTGGCAGGGACGCCTCGCTCACAACATATCCATGCTCTCCTGGAGCCCTGGCAGGGACGCCTCACTCACAGAATCTCCCATACTCTCCAGGAGCCGTGGCTGGGATGCCTCACTCACAACATGTCCATCCTCTCCTGGAGCCCTGGCTGGGATGGCTCGCTCACAGAACTCCCATGCTCTCCTGCAGCCTTGGCTGGGACACCTCTCTCACAATATGTCCATGCTCTCCTGGAGCCCTGGCTGAGACACCTTGCTCACAGAATCTCCCATGCTCTCCTGGAGCCTTGGCTCAAACACCTCGCTCACAATATGTCCATGCTCTCCTGGAGCCCTGGCAGGGACGCCTCGCTCACAACATGTCCATGCTCTCCTGGAGCCCTGGCTGGGACGCCTTGCTCTCCTGGAGCCCTGGCCAGGACGCCTCACTCGCAGAATCTCGCCATCTGTGAATCCACTTGAGGAATTCCCCCGGACGTCACGGCATCACTGCTGCGTACCACCTTTTGCGGGGCACTGCTGGATTTTACTCAGCCTCCTGGAACTGGGTCCAGGCATCAGGCAATTTTTCAAAACCTCAACGGGAATTCCTGATTTTGCAGTTCTCCTGTCTGCCACCGGGTGGCAGTGTGCCGCAGGGAAGGGAAGCCTCGCTCGCAGAATCTCCCGTGCTCTCCTGATGCCCTGGCAGGGATGCCTCACTCACAGAATCTCCCATGCACTCCTGGAGCCCTGGCTGGGACGCCTCGCTCACAACATATCCATGCTCTCCTGGAGCCCTGGCAGGGATGCCTCACTCACAGAATCTTCCATACTCTCCAGGAGCTCTGGCTGGGATGCCTTGCTCACATCCTGTCCATGCTCTCCTGGAGCCCTGGCTGAGACACCTTGCTCACAGAATCTCCCATGCTCTCCTGGAGCCCTGGCTGGGACGCCTCGCGCACAACATGTCCATGCTCTCCTGGAGCCCTGGCTGGGATGCATCGCTCTCCTGGAGCCCAGGCCAGGATGCCTCACTCGCAGAATCTCACCATCTGTGAATCCACTCGAGGAATTCCCCCGGACGTCACGGCATCACTGCTGCGCGCCACCTTTTGCGGTGCACTGCTGGATTTTACCCGGCCTCCTGGAACTGGGTCCAGGCATCAGGCCATTTTTCAAAACCTCATCGGTACTTCCAGAGTTTGCAGTTCCCCTGTCTGCCACCGGGTGGCAGTGTGCCACAGGGAAGGGATGCCTCGCTCACCGAATCTCCTGGAGCCCTGGCTGGGATGCCTCGCTCACAAAATCTCCCATGTTCTCCTGGAGCCCTGGCAGGGATGCCTCGCTCGCAGAATTTCCTATGCTCTCTTGGAGCCCTGGCTGGGACGCCTTGCTCACAACATATCCATGCTCTCTCCTGGAGCCCTGGCAGTGACGCCTCACTCACAGAATCTCCCATGCTCTCCTGAAGCCCTGGCTGGGACGCCTCACTCACAACATATCCATGCTCTCCTGGAGCCCTGGCTGGGATGCTTCGCTCACAGAATCTCCCATACTCTCCTGGAGCCTTGGCTGGGACACCTCGCTCGCAGAATCTCCAATGCTCTCCTGAGCCCTGGCTGGGACACCTCGCTCACAACATGTCCATGCTCTCCTGGAGCCCTGGCGTTGATGCCTAACTCGCAGAATCTCCCATACTCTCCTGGAGCCCTGGCTGAGATGCCTTGCTCGCAGAATGTCCCATGCTCTCCTGGAGCCTTGCCAGGGACGCCTCACTCGCAGAATCTCCCATGCTCTCCTGGAGCCCTGGCTTGGATGCCTTGCTCACAATATGTCCATGCTCTCCTGGAGCCCTGGCAGGGATGCCTCGCTCGCAGAATCTTCCATGCTCTACTGGAGCCTTGGCTGGGACACCTCGCTCACAATATGTCCATGCTCTCCTGGAGCCCTAACTGGGATGCCTCACTCACAATATGTCCATGCTCTCCTGGAGCCTTGGCTGGGAAACCTCGCTCACAATATGTCCATGCTCTCCTGGAGCCATGGCTGGGACGCCTCGCTCACAACATGTCTGTGCTCTCCTGGAGCCCTGGCAGGGATGCCTAACTCTCAGAATCTCCCATACTCTCCTGGAGCCCTGGCTGGGACGCCTCGCTCGCAGAATCTCCCATGCTCTACTGGAGCCCTGGCTGGGAAGCCTCGCTCACATCATGTGCATGCTCTCCTGAAGCACTGGCTGGGACACCTCCCTCGCAGAATCTCCCATACTTTCCTGGAGCCCTGCCAGGGATGCCACGCTCACAGAATCTCCCATGCTCTCCTGCAGACCTGGCTGGGATGCCTCACTCACAACATGTCCATCCTCTCCTGGAGCCCTGGCTGGGATGGCTCGCTCACAGAACTCCCATGCTCTCCTGCAGCCTTGGCTGGGACACCTCTCTCACAATATGTCCATGCTCTCCTGGAGCCCTGGCTGGGACACTTCGCTCACAACATGTCCATGCTGTCCTGGAGCCCTGGCTGGGACGCTTCACTCGCAGAATCTCCCATACTCTCCTGGAGCATTGGCAGGGACACCTCGCTCGCAGAATCTCCCATGCTCTCCTGAGCCCTGGCAGGGACGCCTCGCTCACAACATATCCATGCTCTCCTGGAGCCCTGGCAGGGACGCCTCACGCACAGAATTTCCCATACTCTCCAGGAGCCCTGGCTGGGATGCCTTGCTCACATCATGTCCATGCTCTCCTGGAGCCCTGGCTGGGATGCCTCGCTCACAGAATCTCCCATGCTCTCCTGGAGCCCTGGCTGGGATGCCTCGCGCACAAAATGTTCATGCTCTCCTGGAGCCCTGGCTGGGATGCCTCACTCTCCTGGAGCCCTGGCCAGGACGCCTCTCTCGCAGAATCTCGCCATCTGTGAATCCACTCGAGGAATTCCCCCGGACGTCACAGCATCACTGCTGTGCGCCACCTTTTGCGGGGCACTGCTGGATTTTACCCGGCCTCCTGGAACTGGGTGCAGGCATCAGGCCATTTTTCAAAACCTCATCGGGACTTCCAGAGGTTGCAGTTCCCCTATCTGCCACTGGATGGCAGTGTGCCACAGGGAAGGGATGCGTCACTCACCGAATCTCCTGGAGCCCTGGCTGGGATGCCTCACTCGCAAAATCTCCCATGCTCTCCTGGAGCCCTGGTAGGGATGCCTCGCTTGCAGAATCTCCCATGCACTTCTTGAGCCCTGGCTGGGACGCCTCGCTCACAACATATCCATGCTCTCCTGGAGCCCTGGCTGAGAGACCTCGCTCGCAGAATCTCCCATGCTCTCCTGGAGCCCTGGCTAGGACGCCTCACTCACAACAAATCAATGCTCTCCTGGAGACCTGGCAGGGAGGCCTCACTCACAGAATCTCCCATGCTCTCCTGAAGCACTGGCTGGGATGACTCGCTCACAACATGTCCATGCTGTCCTGGAGCCCTGGCTGACATGCCTCGCTCACAGAATCTCCCATGCTCTCTGGAGCCTTGGCTGGGACACCTCGCTCACAACATGTCCATGCTCTCCTGGAGCCCTGGCAGGAACGCCTCACTCACAGAATCTCCCATGCTCTCCTGGAGCTCTGGCTGGGACGCCTCGCTCACAACATGTCCATGCTCTCCTGGAGCCCTGGCTGGGACACCTCGCTCTCCTGGAGCCCTGGCCAGGACACCTCACTCAGAGAATCTCGCCATCTGTGAATCCACTCGAGGAATTCCCCCGGACGTCACAGCATCACTGCTGTGCGCCACCTTTTGCGGGGCACTGCTGGATTTTACCCGGCCTCCTGGAACTGGGTCCAGGCATCAGGCCATTTTTCAAAACCTCATCGGTACTTCCAGAGGTTGCAGTTCCCCTGTCTGCCACCGGGTGGCAGTGTGCCACAGGGAAGGGATGCCTCGCTCACCGAATCTCCTGGAGCCCTGGCTGGGATGCCTCACTCACAAAATCTCCCATGTTCTCCTGGAGCCCTGGCAGGGACGCCTCGCTCGCAGAATTTCCTATGCTCTCTTGGAGCCCTGGCTGGGATGCCTTGCTCACAACATATCCATGCTCTCTCCTGGAGCCCTGGCAGTGACGCCTCACTCATAGAATCTCCCATGCTCTCCTGAAGCCCTGGCTGGGACGCCTCACTCACAACATATCCATGCTCTCCTGGAGCCCTGGCTGGGACGCTTCGCTCACAGAATCTCCCATACTCTCCTGAGGCCTTGGCTGGGACATCTCGCTTTCAGAATCTCCAATGCTCTACTGAGCCCTGGCTGGGACACCTCGGTCACAACATGTCCATGCTCTCCTGGAGCCCTGGCGTTGATGCCTAACTCGCAGAATCTCCCATACTCTCCTGGAGCCCTGGCTGAGATGCCTTGCTCGCAGAATGTCCCATGCTCTCCTGGAGCCTTGCCAGGGGTGCCTCACTCGCAGAATCTCCCATGCTCTCCTGGAGCCCTGGCTTGGATGCCTTGCTCACAATATGTCCATGCTCTCCTGGAGCCCTGGCAGGGATGCCTCGCTCGCAGAATCTTCCATGCTCTACTGGAGCCTTGGCTGGGACACCTCGCTCACAATATGTCCATGCTCTCCTGGAGCCCTAACTGGGATGCCTCACTCACAATATGTCCATGCTCTCCTGGAGCCTTGGCTGGGAAACCTCGCTCACAATATGTCCATGCTCTCCTGGAGCCATGGCTGGGACGCCTCGCTCACAACATATCCATGCTCTCCTGGAGCCCTGGCTGAGAGACCTCGCTCGCAGAATCTCCCATGCTCTTCTTGAGCCCTGGCTGGGACGCCTCACTCACAACAAATCAATGCTCTCCTGGAGCCCTGGCAGGGACGACTCGCTCACAACATGTCCATGCTGTCCTGGAGCCCTGGCTGAGATGCCTTGCTCACAGAATCTCCCTTGCTCTCCTGGAGCCTTGGCTGGGACACCTTGCTCACAACATGTCCATGCTCTCCTGGAGCCCTTGCAGGAACGCCTCACTCACAGAATCTCCCATGCTCTCCTGCAACCCTGGCTGGGATGCCTCGCTCACAACATGTCCATCCTCTCCTGGAGCCCTGGCTGGGATGGCTCGCTCACAGAACTCCCATGCTCTCCTGGAGCCCTGGCTTGGATGCCTTGCTCACAATATGTCCATGCTCTCCTGGAGCCCTGGCAGGGATGTCTTGCTCGCAGAATCTTCCATGCTCTACTGGAGCCTTGGCTGGGACACCTCGCTCACAATATGTCCATGCTCTCCTGGAGCCCTAACTGGGACGCCTCACTCACAATATGTCCATGCTCTCCTGGAGCCTTGGCTGGGAAACCTCGCTCACAATATGTCCATGCTCTCCTGGAGCCCTGGCTGAGAGACCTCGCTCGCAGAATCTCCCATGCTCTTCTTGAGCCCTGGCTGGGACGCCTCACTCACAACAAATCAATGCTCTCCTGGAGCCCTGGCAGGGACGACTCGCTCACAACATGTCCATGCTGTCCTGGAGCCCTGGCTGAGATGCCTCGCTCACAGAATCTCCCTTGCTCTCCTGGAGCCTTGGCTGGGACACCTTGCTCACAACATGTCCATGCTCTCCTGGAGCCCTTGCAGGAACGCCTCACTCACAGAATCTCCCATGCTCTCCTGCAACCCTGGCTGGGATGCCTCGCTCACAACATGTCCATCCTCTCCTGGAGCCCTGGCTGGGATGGCTCGCTCACAGAACTCCCATGCTCTCCTGCAGCCTTGGCTGGGACACCTCTCCTGCAGTCCATGCTCTCCTGGAGCCCTGGCTGGGACACCTTGCTCACAACATGTCCATGCTCTCCTGGAGCCCTGCCAGGGACGCTCGCTCACAGAATCTCCCATGCTCTCCTGGAGCCCTGGCTGGAATGCCTAACTCACAGAATCTCCCATGCTCTCCTGGAGCCTTGGCTGGGATACCTCGCTCACAATATGTCCATGCTATCCTGGAGCCCTGGCTGGGACGCTTCACTCGCAGAATCTCCCATACTCTCCTGGAGCATTGGCAGGGACAACTCGCTCGCAGAATCTCCAGTGCTCTCCTGAGCCCTGGCAGGGACGCCTCGCTCACAACATATCCATGCTCTCCTGGAGCCCTGGCAGGGACGCCTCACTCACAGAATCTCCCATACTCTCCAGGAGCCCTGGCTGGGAAGCCTTGCTCACATCATGTCCATGCTCTCCTGGAGCCCTGGCTGGGACGCCTCGCTCACAACATGTCCATGCTCTCCTGGAGCCCTGGCTGGGACGCCTCGCTCTCCTGGAGCCCTGGCCAGGACGCCTCACTCGCAGAATCTTGCCATCTGTGAATCCACTCGAGGAATTCCCCCGGACGTCACAGCATCACTGCTGTGCGCCACCTTTTGCGGGGCACTGCTGGATTTTACCCGGCCTCCTGGAACTGGGTCCAGGCATCAGGCCATTTTTCAAAACCTCATCGGGACTTCCAGAGGTTGCAGTTCCCCTATCTGCCACTGGATGGCAGTGTGCCACAGGGAAGGGATGCGTCACTCACCGAATCTCCTGGAGCCCTGGCTGGGATGCCTCACTCGCAAAATCTCCCATGCTCTCCTGGAGCCCTGGTAGGGATGCCTCGCTCGCAGAATCTCCCATGCTCTTCTTGAGCCCTGGCTGGGACGCCTCGCTCACAACATATCCATGCTCTCCTGGAGCCCTGGCTGAGAGACCTCGCTCGCAGAATCTCCCATGCTCTCCTGGAACCCTGGCTGGGATGCCTCACTCACAACAAATCAATGCTCTCCTGGAGCCCTGGCAGGGACGCCTCACTCACAGAATCTCCTATGCTCTCCTGCAACCCTCGCTGGGATGCCTCGCTCACAACATGTCCATCCTCTCCTGGAGCCCTGGCTGGGATGGCTCGCTCACAGAACTCCCATGCTCTCCTGCAGCCTTGGCTGGGACACCTCGCTCACAATATATCCATGCTCTCCTGGAGCCCTGGCTGGGACACCTCGCTCACAACATGTCCATGCTCTCCTGGAGCCCTGCCAGGGACGCTCGCTTACAGAATCTCCCATGCTCTCCTGGAGCCCTGGCTGGAATGCCTAACTCACAGAATCTCCCATGCTCTCCTGGAGCCTTGGCTGAGATACCTCGCTCACAATATGTCCATGCTCGCCTGGAGCCCAGGCTGGGACACTTCGCTCACAACATGTCCATGCTGTCCTGGAGCCCTGGCTGGGAAAATTCACTCGCAGAATCTCCCATACTCTCCTGGAGCATTGGCAGGGACACCTTGCTCGCAGAATCTCCAGTGCTCTCCTGAGCCCTGGCAGGGACGCCTCGCTCACAACATACCCATGCTCTCCTGGAGCCCTGGCAGGGACGCCTCACTCACAGAATCTCCCATATTCTCCAGGAGCCCTGGCTGGGACGCCTTGCCTTGCTCACATCATGTCCATGCTCTCCTGGAGCCCTGGCTGGGACGTCTCGCTCTCAGAATCTCCCATGTTCTCCTGGAGCCCTGGCTGGGACGCCTCGCGCACAACATGTCCATGCTCTCCTGGAGCCCTGGCTGGGACACCTCGCTCTCCTGGAGCCCTGGCCATGACACCTCACTCGGAGAATCTCGCCATCTGTGAATCCACTCGAGGAATTCCCCTGGACTTTACAGCATCACTGCTGCGTGCCGCCTTTTGCGGGGCACTGCTGGATTTTACCCGGCCTCCTCGAACTGGGTCCAGGCATCAGGCCCTTTTTCAAAACCTCATCAGGACATCCAGAGGTTGCAGTTCCCCTGTCTGCCACCGGGTGGCAGTGTGCCGCAGGGATGGGAAGCCTTGCTCGCAGAATCTCCCATCCTCTCCTGATGCCCTGGCAGGGATGCCTCACTCACAGAATCTCCCATGCTCTCCTGGAGCCCTGGCTGGGACGCCTCGCTCACAACATATCCATGCTCTCCTGGAGCCCTGGCAGGGATGCCTCACTCACAGAATCTTCCATACTCTCCAGGAGCCCTGGCTGGGATGCCTTGCTCACATCATGTCCATGCTCTCCTGGAGCCCTGGCTGAGACACCTCGCTCACAGAATCTCCCATGCTCTCCTGGAGCCATGGCTGGGATGCCTCGCGCACAACATGTCCAAGCTCTCCTGGAGCCCTTGCTGGGATGCCTCGCTATCCTGGAGCCCTGGCCAGGATGCCTCACTCGCAGAATCTCACCATCTGTGAATCCACTCGAGGAATTCCCCCGGACGTCACGGCATCACTGCTGCGCGCCAACTTTTGTGGGGCACTGCTGGATTTTACTCGGCCTCCTGGAACTGGGTCCAGGCATCAGGCCATTTTTCAAAACCTCATAGGGACTTTCAGAGGTTACACAGTTCCCCTGTCTGCCACAGGGTGGCAGTGTGCCACAGGGAAGGGATGCGTCACTCACCGAATCTCCTGGAGCCCTGGCTGGGATGCCTCGCTCGCAAAATCTCCCATGCTCTCCTGGAGCCCTGGCAGGGACGCCTCGCTCGCAGAATCTCCCATGCTCTCCTTGAGCCCTGGCTGGGGACGCCTCGCTCACAACATATCCATGCTCTCCTGGAGCCCTGGCTGAGACACCTCGCTCACAGAATCTCCCATGCTCTCCAGGAGCCCTGGCTGGGACGCCTCGCGCACAACATGTCCATGCTCTCCTGGAGCCCTGGCTGGGATGCCTCGCTCTCCTGGAGCCCAGGCCAGGATGCCTCACTCGCAGAATCTCACCATCTGTGAATCCACTCGAGGAATTCCCCCGGACGTCACGGCATCACTGCTGCGCGCCACCTTTTGTGTGGCACTGCTGGATTTTACCCGGCCTCTGGAACTGGGTCCAGGCATCAGGCCATTTTTCAAAACCTCATCGGGACTTCCTGAGGTTGCAGTTCCCTTTGTGCCACCGGGTGGCAGTGTGCCACAGGGAAGGGATGCCTCGCTCACCGAATCTCCTATGCTCTCTTGGAGACCTGGCTGGGATGCCTTGCTCACAACATATCCATGCTCTCTCCTGGAGCCCTGGCAGGGACGCCTCACTCACAGAATCTCCCATGTTCTCCTGGAGCCCTGGCAGGGACGCCTCGCTCGCAGAATCTCCTATGCTCTCTTGGAGCCCTGGCTGGGACGCCTTGCTCACAACATATCCATGCTCTCTCCAGGAGCCCTTTCAGGGACGCCTCACTCACAGAATCTCCCATGCTCTCCTGAAGCCCTGGCTGGGACAACTCGCTCACAACATGTCCATGCTGTTCTGGAGCCCTGGCTGGGATGCTTCGCTCACAGAATCTCCCATACTCTCCTGGAGCCTTGGCTTGGACACCTCGCTCGCAGAATCTCCAATGCTCTCCTGAGCCCTGGCTGGGACACCTCGCTCACAACATGTCCATGCTCTCCTGGAGCCCTGGCGTTGATGCCTAACTCGCAGAATCTCCCATACTCTCCTGGAGCCCTGGCTGGGACGCCTCGCTCGCAGAATCTCCCATGCTCTACTGGAGCCCTGGCTGGGACACCTCACTCACATCATGTGCATGCTCTCCTGGAGCACTGGCTGGGACGCCTCTCTCGCAGAATCTCCCATACTTTCCTGGAGCCCTGCCAGGGATGCCTCGCTCACAGAATTTCCCATGCTCTCCTGCAGCCCTGGCTGGGATGCCTCGCTCACAACATGTCCATCCTCTCCTGGAGCCCTGGCTGGGATGGCTCGCTCACAGAACTCCCATGCTCTCCTGCAGCCTTGGCTGGGACACCTCGCTCACAATATGTCCATGCTCTCCTGGAGCCCTGGCTGGGACACCTCGCTCACAACATGTCCATGCGCTCCTGGAGCCCTGCCAGGGACGCTCGCTCACAGAATCTCCCATGCTCTCCTGGAGCCCTGGCTGGAATGCCTAACTCACAGAATCTCCCATGCTCTCCTGGAGCCTTGGCTGGGATACCTCGCTCACAATATGTCCTTGCTCGCCTGGAGCCCTGGCTGGGACACTTTGCTCACAACATGTCCATGCTGTCCTGGAGCCCTGGCTGGGACGCTTCGCTCGCAGAATCTCCCATACTCTCCTGGAGCCCTGGCTGGGACGCCTCGCGCACAAAATGTTTATGCTCTCCTGGAGCCCTGGCTCGGACACGTCACTCGCATAATCTCCCATGATCTCCTGGAGCCCTGGCTGGGATGCCTCACTCTCCTGGAGCCCTGGCCAGGACGCCTCACTCGCAGAATCTCGCCATCTGTGAATCCACTCGAGGAATTCCCCCGGATGTCACAGCATCACTGCTGTGCGCCACCTTTTGCGGGGCACTGCTGGATTTTACCCGGCCTCCTGGAACTGGGTCCAGGCATCAGGCCATTTTTCAAAACCTCATCGGGACTTCCAGAGGTTGCAGTTCCCCTATCTGACACTGGATGGCAGTGTGCCACAGGGAAGGGATGCGTCACTCACCGAATCTCCTGGAGCCCTGGCTGGGATGCCTCACTCGCAAAATCTCCCATGCTCTCCAGGAGCCCTGGTAGGGATGCCTCGCTCGCAGGATCTCCCATGCTCTTCTTGAGCCGTGGCTGGGACGCCTCGCTCACAAAATATCCATGCTCTCCTGGAGCCCTGGCTGAGAGACCTCGCTCGCAGAATCTCCAATGCTCTCCTGGAGCCCTGGCTGTCCCACTCACAACAAATCAATGCTCTCCTGGAGCCCTGGCAGGGACGCCTCGCTCACAGAATCTCCCATGCTCTCCTGCAACCCTGGCTGGGATGCCTTGCTCACAACATGTCCATCCTCTCCTGGAGCCCTGGCTGGGATGGCTCGCTCACAGAACTCCCATGCTCTCCTGCAGCCTTGGCTGGGACACCTCGCTCACAATATGTCCATGCTCTCCTGGAGCCCTGGCTGGGACACCTCGCTCACAACATGTCCATGCTCTCCTGGAGCCCTGCCAGGGACGCTCACTCACAGAATCTCCCATGCTCTCCTGGAGCCCTGGCTGGAATGCCTAACTCACAGAATCTCCCATGCTCTCCTGGAGCCTTGGCTGGGATACCTCGCTCACAATATGTCCATGCTCGCCTGGAGCCCTGGCTGGGACACTTCGCTCACAACATGTCCATGCTGTCCTGGAGCCCTGGCTGGGATGCTTCACTCGCAGAATCTCCCATACTCTCCTGGGGCATTGGCAGGGGGACACCTCGCTCGCAGAATCTCCAGTGCTCTCCTGAGCCCTGGCAGGGACGCCTCGCTCACAACATATCCATGCTCTCCTGGAGCCCTGGCAGGGACGCCTCACTCACAGAATCTCCCATACTCTCCAGGAGCCCTGGCTGGGATGCCTTGCTCACATCATGTCCATGCTCTCCTGGAGCCCTGGCTGGGACGCCTCGCTCACAGAATCTCCCATGCTCTCCTGGAGCCCTGGCTGGGACGCCTCGCGCACAAAATGTTCATGCTCTCCTGGAGCCCTGGCAGGGACACGTCACTCGCATAATCTCCCATGATCTCCTGGAGCCCTGGCTGGGATGCCTCACTCTCCTGGAGCCCTGGCCAGGACGCCTCTCTCGCAGTATCTCGCCATCTGTGAATCCACTCGAGGAATTCCCCCGGACGTCACAGCATCACTGCTGTGCGCCACCTTTTGCGGGGCACTGCTGGATTTTACCCGGCCTCCTGGAACTGGGTCCAGGCATCAGGCCATTTTTCAAAACCTCATCGGGACTTCCAGAGGTTGCAGTTCCCCTATCTGCCACTGGATGGCAGTGTGCCACAGGGAAGGGATGCGTCACTCACCGAATCTCCTGGAGCCCTGGCTGGGATGCCTCACTCGGAAAATCTCCCATGCTCTCCTGGAGCCCTGGTAGGGATGCCTCGCTTGCAGAATCTCCCATGCACTTCTTGAGCCCTGGCTGGGACGCCTCGCTCACAACATATCCATGCTCTCCTGGAGAACTGGCTGAGAGACCTCGCTTGCAGAATCTCCCATGCTCTCCTGGAGCCCTGGCTGGGACGCCTCACTCACAACAAATCAATGCTCTCCTGGAGACCTGGCAGGGAGGCCTCACTCACAGAATCTCCCATGCTCTCCTGAAGCACTGGCTGGGACGTCTCGCTCACAACATGTCCATGCTGTCCTGGAGCCCTGGCTGACATGCCTCGCTCACAGAATCTCCCATGCTCTCCTGGAGCCTTGTCTGGGACACCTCGCTCACAACATGTCCATGCTCTCCTGGAGCCCTGGCAGGAACGCCTCACTCACAGAATCTCCCATGCTCTCCTGGAGCTCTGGCTGGGACGCCTTGCTCACAACATGTCCATGCTCTCCTGGAGCCCTGGCTGGGACACCTCGCTCTCCTGGAGCCCTGGCCAGGACACCTCACTCGGAGAATCTCGCCATCTGTGAATCCACTCGAGGAATTCCCCCGGACGTCACAGCATCACTGCTGTGCGCCACCTTTTGCGGGGCACTGCTGGATTTTACCCGGCCTCCTCGAACTGGGTCCAGGCATCAGGCCCTTTTTCAAAACCTCATCAGGACATCCAGAGGTTGCAGTTCCCCTGTCTGCCACCGGGTGGCAGTGTGCCTCACTCACCGAATCTCCTGGAGCCCTAGCTGGGATGCCTCACTCGCAAAATCTCCCATGCTCTCCTGGAGCCCTGCCAGGGACGCCTCGCTCGCAGAATCTCCCATGCTCTCCTGGAGCCCTGGCTGGGACGCCTCGCTCACAACATTTCCATGCTCTCCTGGAACCCTGGCTGAGACACCTCGCTCACAGAATCTCCCATGCTCTCCTGGAGCCTTGGCTCAAACACCTCGCTCACAATATGTCCATGCTCTCCTGGAGCCCTGGCTGGGACGCCTCGCTCACAACATGTCCATGCTCTCCTGGAGCCCTGGCTGGGACGCCTCGCTCTCCTGGAGCCCTGGCCAGGACGCCTCACTCGCAGAATCTCGCCATCTGTGAATCCACTTGAGGAATTCCCCCGGACGTCACGGCATCACTGCTGCGTGCCACCTTTTGTGGGGCACTGCTGGATTTTACTCAGCCTCCTGGAACTGGGTCCAGGCATCAGGCCCTTTTTCAAAACCTCATCGGGAATTCCTGAGGTTGCAGTTCTCCTGTCTGCCACCGGGTGGCAATGTGCCGCAGGGAAGGGAAGCCTCGCTCGCAGAATCTCCCGTGCTCTCCTGATGCCCTGGCAGGGATGCCTCACTCACAGAATCTCCCATGCTCTCCTGGAGCCCTGGCTGGGACGCCTCGCTCACAACATATCCATGCTCTCCTGGAGCCCTGGCAGGGATGACTCACTTACTGAATCTTCCATACTCTCCAGGAGCCCTGGCTGGGATGCCTTGCTCACATCATGTCCATGCTCTCCTGGAGCCCTGGCTGAGAGACCTCGCTCGCAGAATCTCCCATGCTCTTCTTGAGCCCTGGCTGGGACGCCTCGCTCACAACATATCCATGCTCTCCTGGAGCCCTGGCAGGGACGACTCGCTCACAACATGTCCATGCTGTCCTGGAGCCCTGGCTGAGATGCCTCGCTCACAGAATCTCCCATGCTCTCCTGGAGCCTTGGCTGGGACACCTTGCTCACAACATGTCCATGCTCTCCTGGAGCCCTTGCAGGAACGCCTCACTCACAGAATCTCCCATGCTCTCCTGCAACCCTGGCTGGGATGCCTCGCTCACAACATGTCCATGCTCTCCTGGAGCCCTGCCAGGGACGCTCGCTCACAGAATCTCCCATGCTCTCCTGGAGCCCTGGCTGGAATGCCTAACTCACAGAATCTCCCATGCTCTCCTGGAGCCTTGGCTGGGATACCTCGCTCACAATATGTCCATGCTGTCCTGGAGCCCTGGCTGGGACGCTTCACTCGCAGAATCTCCCATTCTCTCCTGGAGCATTGGCAGGGACACCTCGCTCGCAGAATCTCCAGTGCTCTCCTGAGCCCTAACAGGGACGGCTCGCTCACAACATATCCATGCTCTCCTGGAGCCCTGGCTGGGATGCATCGCTCTCCTGGAGCCCAGGCCAGGATGCCTCACTCGCAGAATCTCACCATCTGTGAATCCACTTGAGGAATTCCCCCGGACGTCACGGCATCACTGCTGCGCGCCACCTTTTGCGGTGCACTGCTGGATTTTACCCGGCCTCCTGGAACTGGGTCCAGGCATCAGGCCATTTTTCAAAACCTCATCGGTACTTCCAGAGGTTGCAGTTCCCCTGTCTGCCACCGGGTGGCAGTGTGCCACAGGGAAGGGATGCCTCGCTCACCGAATCTCCTGGAGCCCTGGCTGGGATGCCTCGCTCACAAAATCTCCCATGTTCTCCTGGAGCCCTGGCAGGGACGCCTCGCTCGCAGAATTTCCTATGCTCTCTTGGAGCCCTGGCTGGGACGCCTTGCTCACAACATATCCATGCTCTCTCCTGGAGCCCTGGCAGTGACGCCTCACTCACAGAATCTCCCATGCTCTCCTGAAGCCCTGGCTGGGACGCCTCACTCACAACATATCCATGCTCTCCTGGAGCCCTGGCTGGGATGCTTCGCTCACAGAATCTCCCATACTCTCCTGGAGCCTTGGCTGGGACACCTCGCTCGCAGAATCTCCAATGCTCTCCTGAGCCCTGGCTGGGACACCTCGCTCACAACATGTCCATGCTCTCCTGGAGCCCTGGCGTTGATGCCTAACTCGCAGAATCTCCCATACTCTCCTGGAGCCCTGGCTGAGATGCCTTGCTCGCAGAATGTCCCATGCTCTCCTGGAGCCTTGCCAGGGACGCCTCACTCGCAGAATCTCCCATGCTCTCCTGGAGCCCTGGCTTGGATGCCTTGCTCACAATATGTCCATGCTCTCCTGGAGCCCTGGCAGGGATGCCTCGCTCGCAGAATCTTCAATGCTCTACTGGAGCCTTGGCTGGGACACCTCGCTCACAATATGTCCATGCTCTCCTGGAGCCCTAACTGGGATGCCTCACTCACAATATGTCCATGCTCTCCTGGAGCCTTGGCTGGGAAACCTCGCTCACAACATGTCTGTGCTCTCCTGGAGCCCTGGCAGGGATGCCTAACTCTCAGAATCTCCCATACTCTCCTGGAGCCCTGGCTGGGACGCCTCGCTCGCAGAATCTCCCATGCTCTACTGGAGCCCTGGCTGGGAAGCCTCGCTCACATCATGTGCATGCTCTCCTGAAGCACTGGCTGGGACACCTCTCTCGCAGAATCTCCCATACTTTCCTGGAGCCCTGCCAGGGATGCCACGCTCACAGAATCTCCCATGCTCTCCTGCAGACCTGGCTGGGATGCCTCACTCACAACATGTCCATCCTCTCCTGGAGCCCTGGCTGGGATGGCTCGCTCACAGAACTCCCATGCTCTCCTGCAGCCTTGGCTGGGACACCTCTCTCACAATATGTCCATGCTCTCCTGGAGCCCTGGCTGGGACACTTCGCTCACAACATGTCCATGCTGTCCTGGAGCCCTGGCTGGGACGCCTTGCGCACAAAATGTTCATGCTCTCCTGGAGCCCTGGCTGGGACACGTCACTCGCATAATCTCCCATGATCTCCTGGAGCCCTGGCTGGGATGCCTCACTCTCCAGAAGCCCTGGCCAGGACGCCTCACTCGCAGAATCTCGCCATCTGTGAATCCACTCGAGGAATTCCCCCGGACGTCACAGCATCACTGCTGTGCGCCACCTTTTGCGGGGCACTGTTGGATTTTACCCGGCCTCCTGGAACTGGGTCCAGGCATCAGGCCATTTTTCAAAACCTCATCAGGACTTCCAGAGGTTGCAGTTCCCCTATCTGCCACTGGATGGCAGTGTGCCACAGGGAAGGGATGCGTCACTCACCGAATCTCCTGGAGCCCTGGCTGGGATGCCTCACTCGCAAAATCTCCCATGCTCTCCTGGAGCCCTGGTAGGGATGCCTCGCTCACAACATATCCATGCTCTCCTGGAGCCCTGGCTGAGAGACCTCGCTCGCAGAATCTCCCATGCTCTCCTGGAGCCCTGGCTGGGACGCCTCACTCACAACAAATCAATGCTCTCCTGGAGCCCTGGCAGGGACGCCTCACTCACAGAATCTCCCATGCTCTCCTGCAACCCTGGCTGGGATGCCTCGCTCACAACATGTCCATCCTCTCCTGGAGCCCTGGCTGGGATGGCTCACTCACAGAACTCCCATGCTCTCCTGCAGCCTTGGCTGGGACACCTCGCTCACAATATGTCCATGCTCTCCTGGAGCCCTGGCTGGGACACCTCGCTCACAACATGTCCATGCTCTCCTGGAGCCCTGCCAGGGACGCTCGCTCACAGAATCTCCCATGCTCTCCTGGAGCCCTGGCTGGAATGCCTAACTCACAGAATCTCCCATGCTCTCCTGGAGCCTTGGCTGGGATACCTCGCTCACAATATGTCCATGCTCGCTTGGAGCCCTGGCTGGGACACTTCGCTCACAACATGTCCATGCTGTCCTGGAGCCCTGGCTGGGACGCTTCACTCGCAGAATCTCTCATACTCTCTCCTGGAGCATTGGCAGGGACACCTCGCTCGCAGAATCTCCAGTGCTCTCCTGAGCCCTGGCAGGGACGCCTCGCTCACAACATATCCATGCTCTCCTGGAGCCCTGGCAGGGACGCCTCACTCACAGAATCTCCCATACTCTCCAGGAGCCGTGGCTGGGATGCCTCACTCACAACATGTCCATCCTCTCCTGGAGCCCTGGCTGGGATGGCTCGCTCACAGAACTCCCATGCTCTCCTGCAGCCTTGGCTGGGACACCTCTCTCACAATATGTCCATGCTCTCCTGGAGCCCTGGCTGAGACACCTTGCTCACAGAATCTCCCATGCTCTCCTGGAGCCTTGGCTCAAACACCTCGCTCACAATATGTCCATGCTCTCCTGGAGCCCTGGCAGGGACGCCTCGCTCACAACATGTCCATGCTCTCCTGGAGCCCTGGCTGGGACGCCTTGCTCTCCTGGAGCCCTGGCCAGGACGCCTCACTCGCAGAATCTCGCCATCTGTGAATCCACTTGAGGAATTCCCCCGGACGTCACGGCATCACTGCTGCGTACCACCTTTTGCGGGGCACTGCTGGATTTTACTCAGCCTCCTGGAACTGGGTCCAGGCATCAGGCAATTTTTCAAAACCTCAACGGGAATTCCTGATTTTGCAGTTCTCCTGTCTGCCACCGGGTGGCAGTGTGCCGCAGGGAAGGGAAGCCTCGCTCGCAGAATCTCCCGTGCTCTCCTGATGCCCTGGCAGGGATGCCTCACTCACAGAATCTCCCATGCACTCCTGGAGCCCTGGCTGGGACGCCTCGCTCACAACATATCCATGCTCTCCTGGAGCCCTGGCAGGGATGCCTCACTCACAGAATCTTCCATACTCTCCAGGAGCCCTGGCTGGGATGCCTTGCTCACATCCTGTCCATGCTCTCCTGGAGCCCTGGCTGAGACACCTTGCTCACAGAATCTCCCATGCTCTCCTGGAGCCCTGGCTGGGACGCCTCGCGCACAACATGTCCATGCTCTCCTGGAGCCCTGGCTGGGATGCATCGCTCTCCTGGAGCCCAGGCCAGGATGCCTCACTCGCAGAATCTCACCATCTGTGAATCCACTCGAGGAATTCCCCCGGACGTCACGGCATCACTGCTGCGCGCCACCTTTTGCGGTGCACTGCTGGATTTTACCCGGCCTCCTGGAACTGGGTCCAGGCATCAGGCCATTTTTCAAAACCTCATCGGTACTTCCAGAGGTTGCAGTTCCCCTGTCTGCCACCGGGTGGCAGTGTGCCACAGGGAAGGGATGCCTCGCTCACCGAATCTCCTGGAGCCCTGGCTGGGATGCCTCGCTCACAAAATCTCCCATGTTCTCCTGGAGCCCTGGCAGGGATGCCTCGCTCGCAGAATTTCCTATGCTCTCTTGGAGCCCTGGCTGGGACGCCTTGCTCACAACATATCCATGCTCTCTCCTGGAGCCCTGGCAGTGACGCCTCACTCACAGAATCTCCCATGCTCTCCTGAAGCCCTGGCTGGGACGCCTCACTCACAACATATCCATGCTCTCCTGGAGCCCTGGCTGGGATGCTTCGCTCACAGAATCTCCCATACTCTCCTGGAGCCTTGGCTGGGACACCTCGCTCGCAGAATCTCCAATGCTCTCCTGAGCCCTGGCTGGGACACCTCGCTCACAACATGTCCATGCTCTCCTGGAGCCCTGGCGTTGATGCCTAACTCGCAGAATCTCCCATACTCTCCTGGAGCCCTGGCTGAGATGCCTTGCTCGCAGAATGTCCCATGCTCTCCTGGAGCCTTGCCAGGGACGCCTCACTCGCAGAATCTCCCATGCTCTCCTGGAGCCCTGGCTTGGATGCCTTGCTCACAATATGTCCATGCTCTCCTGGAGCCCTGGCAGGGATGCCTCGCTCGCAGAATCTTCCATGCTCTACTGGAGCCTTGGCTGGGACACCTCGCTCACAATATGTCCATGCTCTCCTGGAGCCCTAACTGGGATGCCTCACTCACAATATGTCCATGCTCTCCTGGAGCCTTGGCTGGGAAACCTCGCTCACAATATGTCCATGCTCTCCTGGAGCCATGGCTGGGACGCCTCGCTCACAACATGTCTGTGCTCTCCTGGAGCCCTGGCAGGGATGCCTAACTCTCAGAATCTCCCATACTCTCCTGGAGCCCTGGCTGGGACGCCTCGCTCGCAGAATCTCCCATGCTCTACTGGAGCCCTGGCTGGGAAGCCTCGCTCACATCATGTGCATGCTCTCCTGAAGCACTGGCTGGGACACCTCCCTCGCAGAATCTCCCATACTTTCCTGGAGCCCTGCCAGGGATGCCACGCTCACAGAATCTCCCATGCTCTCCTGCAGACCTGGCTGGGATGCCTCACTCACAACATGTCCATCCTCTCCTGGAGCCCTGGCTGGGATGGCTCGCTCACAGAACTCCCATGCTCTCCTGCAGCCTTGGCTGGGACACCTCTCTCACAATATGTCCATGCTCTCCTGGAGCCCTGGCTGGGACACTTCGCTCACAACATGTCCATGCTGTCCTGGAGCCCTGGCTGGGACGCTTCACTCGCAGAATCTCCCATACTCTCCTGGAGCATTGGCAGGGACACCTCGCTCGCAGAATCTCCCATGCTCTCCTGAGCCCTGGCAGGGACGCCTCGCTCACAACATATCCATGCTCTCCTGGAGCCCTGGCAGGGACGCCTCACGCACAGAATTTCCCATACTCTCCAGGAGCCCTGGCTGGGATGCCTTGCTCACATCATGTCCATGCTCTCCTGGAGCCCTGGCTGGGATGCCTCGCTCACAGAATCTCCCATGCTCTCCTGGAGCCCTGGCTGGGATGCCTCGCGCACAAAATGTTCATGCTCTCCTGGAGCCCTGGCTGGGATGCCTCACTCTCCTGGAGCCCTGGCCAGGACGCCTCTCTCGCAGAATCTCGCCATCTGTGAATCCACTCGAGGAATTCCCCCGGACGTCACAGCATCACTGCTGTGCGCCACCTTTTGCGGGGCACTGCTGGATTTTACCCGGCCTCCTGGAACTGGGTGCAGGCATCAGGCCATTTTTCAAAACCTCATCGGGACTTCCAGAGGTTGCAGTTCCCCTATCTGCCACTGGATGGCAGTGTGCCACAGGGAAGGGATGCGTCACTCACCGAATCTCCTGGAGCCCTGGCTGGGATGCCTCACTCGCAAAATCTCCCATGCTCTCCTGGAGCCCTGGTAGGGATGCCTCGCTTGCAGAATCTCCCATGCACTTCTTGAGCCCTGGCTGGGACGCCTCGCTCACAACATATCCATGCTCTCCTGGAGCCCTGGCTGAGAGACCTCGCTCGCAGAATCTCCCATGCTCTCCTGGAGCCCTGGCTAGGACGCCTCACTCACAACAAATCAATGCTCTCCTGGAGACCTGGCAGGGAGGCCTCACTCACAGAATCTCCCATGCTCTCCTGAAGCACTGGCTGGGATGACTCGCTCACAACATGTCCATGCTGTCCTGGAGCCCTGGCTGACATGCCTCGCTCACAGAATCTCCCATGCTCTCTGGAGCCTTGGCTGGGACACCTCGCTCACAACATGTCCATGCTCTCCTGGAGCCCTGGCAGGAACGCCTCACTCACAGAATCTCCCATGCTCTCCTGGAGCTCTGGCTGGGACGCCTCGCTCACAACATGTCCATGCTCTCCTGGAGCCCTGGCTGGGACACCTCGCTCTCCTGGAGCCCTGGCCAGGACACCTCACTCAGAGAATCTCGCCATCTGTGAATCCACTCGAGGAATTCCCCCGGACGTCACAGCATCACTGCTGTGCGCCACCTTTTGCGGGGCACTGCTGGATTTTACCCGGCCTCCTGGAACTGGGTCCAGGCATCAGGCCATTTTTCAAAACCTCATCGGGACTTCCAGAGGTTGCAGTTCCCCTATCTGCCACTGGATGGCAGTGTGCCACAGGGAAGGGATGCATCACTCACCGAATCTCCTGGAGCCCTGGCTGGGATGCCTCACTCGCAAAATCTCCCATGCTCTCCTGGAGCCCTGGTAGGGATGCCTCGCTTGCAGAATCTCCCATGCACTTCTTGAGCCCTGGCTGGGACGCCTCGCTCACAACATATCCATGCTCTCCTGGAGCCCTGGCTGAGAGACCTCGCTCGCAGAATTTCCCATGCTCTCCTGGAGCCTTGGCTCAAACACCTCGCTCACAATATGTCCATGCTCTCCTGGAGCCCTGGCTGGGACGCCTCGCTCACAACATGTCCATGCTCTCCTGGAGCCCTGGCTGGGATGCCTCGCTCTCCTGGAGCCCTGGCCAGGACGCCTCACTCGCAGAATCTCGCCATCTGTGAATCCACTTGAGGAATTCCGCCGGACGTCACGGCATCACTGCTGCGTGCCACCTTTTGTGGGGCACTGCTGGATTTTACTCAGCCTCCTGGAACTGGGTCCAGGCATCAGGCCCTTTTTCAAAACCTCATCGGGAATTCCTGAGGTTGCAGTTCTCCTGTCTGCCACCGGGTGGCAGTGTGCCGCAGGGAAGGGAAGCCTCGCTCGCAGAATCTCCCGTGCTCTCCTGATGCCCTGGCAGGGATGCCTCACTCACAGAATCTCCCATGCTCTCCTGGAGCCCTGGCTGGGACGCCTCGCTCACAACATATCCATGCTCTCCTGGAGCCCTGGCAGGGATGCCTCACTCACTGAATCTTCCATACTCTCCAGGAGCCCTGGCTGGGATGCCTCGCTCACAGAATCTCCCATGCTCTCCTGAAGCCCTGGCTGGGACGCCTTGCGCACAAAATGTTCATGCTCTCCTGGAGCCCTGGCTGGGACACGTCACTCGCATAATCTCCCATGATCTCCTGGAGCCCTGGCTGGGACACCTCACTCTCCTGGAGCCCTGGCCAGGACACCTCACTCAGAGAATCTCGCCATCTGTGAATCCACTCGAGGAATTCCCCCGGACGTCACAGCATCACTGCTGTGCGCCACCTTTTGCGGGGCACTGCTGGATTTAACCCGGCCTCCTCGAACTGGGTCCAGGCATCAGGCCATTTTTCAAAACCTCATCGGGACTTCCAGAGGTTGCAGTTCCCCTATCTGCCACTGGATGGCAGTGTGCCACAGGGAAGGGATGCATCACTCACCGAATCTCCTGGAGCCCTGGCTGGGATGCCTCACTCGCAAAATCTCCCATGCTCTCCTGGAGCCCTGGTAGGGATGCCTCGCTCGCAGAATCTCCCATGCTCTTCTTGAGCCCTAGCTGGGACGCCTCACTCACAACATATCCATGCTCTCCTGGAGCCCTGGCTGAGAGACCTCGCTCGCAGAATCTCCCATGCTCTCCTGGAGCCCTGGCTGGGACGCCTCACTCACAACAAATCAATGCTCTCCTGGAGCCCTGGCAGGGACACCTCACTCACAGAATCTCCCATGCTCTCCTGCAACCCTGGCTGGGATGCCTCGCTCACAACATGTCCATCCTCTCCTGGAGCCCTGGCTGGGATGGCTCACTCACAGAACTCCCATGCTCTCCTGCAGCCTTGGCTGGGACACCTCGCTCACAATATGTCCATGCTCTCCTGGAGCCCTGGCTGGGACACCTCGCTCACAACATGTCCATGCTCTCCTGGAGCCCTGCCAGGGACGCTCGCTCACAGAATCTCCCATGCTCTCCTGGAGCCCTGGCTGGAATGCCTAACTCACAGAATCTCCCATGCTCTCCTGGAGCCTTGGCTGGGATACCTCGCTCACAATATGTCCATGCTCGCCTGGAGCCCTGGCTGGGACACTTCGCTCACAACATGTCCATGCTGTCCTGGAGCCCTGGCTGGGACGCTTCACTCGCAGAATCTCCCATACTCTCCTGGAGCATTGGCAGGGACACCTCGCTCGCAGAATCTCCAGTGCTCTCCTGAGCCCTGGCAGGGACGCCTCGCTCACAACATATCCATGCTCTCCTGGAGCCCTGGCAGGGATGCCTCACTCGCATAATCTCCCATGATCTCCTGGAGCCCTGGCTGGGATGCCTCACTCTCCTGGAGCCCTGGCCAGGACGCCTCTCTCGCAGAATCTCGCCATCTGTGAATCCACTCGAGGAATTCCCCCGGACGTCACAGCATCACTGCTGTGCGCCACCTTTTGCGGGGCACTGCTGGATTTTACCCGGCCTCCTGGAACTGGGTCCAGGCATCAGGCCATTTTTCAAAACCTCATCGGGACTTCCAGAGGTTACAGTTCCCCTATCTGCCACTGGATGGCAGTGTGCCACAGGGAAGGGATGCGTCACTCACCGAATCTCCTGGAGCCCTGGCTGGGATGCCTCACTCGCAAAATCTCCCATGCTCTCCTGGAGCCCTGGTAGGGATGCCTCGCTCGCAGAATCTCCCATGCTCTTCTTGAGCCCTGGCTGGGACGCCTCGCTCACAACATATCCATGCTCTCCTGGAGCCCTGGCTGAGAGACCTCGCTCGCAGAATCTCCCATGCTCTTCTTGAGCCCTGGCTGGGACGCCTCACTCACAACAAATCAATGCTCTCCTGGAGCCCTGGCAGGGACGACTCGCTCACAAAATGTCCATGCTGTCCTGGAGCCCTGGCTGAGATGCAACGCTCACAGAATCTCCCATGCTCTCCTGGAGCCTTGGCTGGGACACCTTGCTCACAACATGTCCATGCTCTCCTGGAGCCCTTGCAGGAACGCCTCACTCACAGAATCTCCCATGCTCTCCTGCAACCCTGGCTGGGATGCCTCGCTCACAACATGTCCATCCTCTCCTGGAGCCCTGGCTGGGATGGCTTGCTCACAGAACTCCCATGCTCTCCTGCAGCCTTGGCTGGGACACCTCGCTCACAATATGTCCATGCTCTCCTGGAGCCCTGGCTGGGACACCTTGCTCACAACATGTCCATGCTCTCCTGGAGCCCTGCCAGGGACGCTCGCTCACAGAATCTCCCATGCTCTCCTGGAGCCCTGGCTGGAATGCCTAACTCACAGAATCTCCCATGCTCTCCTGGAGCCTTGGCTGGGATACCTCGCTCACAATATGTCCATGCTGTCCTGGAGCCCTGGCTGGGACGCTTCACTCGCAGAATCTCCCATACTCTCCTGGAGCATTGGCAGGGACACCTCGCTCGCAGAATCTCCAGTGCTCTCCTGCAGACCTGGCTGGGATGCCTCACTCACAACATGTCCATCCTCTCCTGGAGCCCTGGCTGGGATGGCTCGCACACAGAACTCCCATGCTCTCCTGCAGCCTTGGCTGGGACACCTCTCTCACAATATGTCCATGCTCTCCTGGAGCCCTGGCTGAGACACCTTGCTCACAGAATCTCCCATGCTCTCCTGGAGCCTTGGCTCAAGCACCTCGCTCACAATATGTCCATGCTCTCCTGAAGCCCTGGCAGGGACGCCTCGCTCACAACATGTCCATGCTCTCCTGGAGCCCTGGCCAGGACGCCTCACTCGCAGAATCTCGCCATCTGTGAATCCACTTGAGGAATTCCCCCGGACGTCATGGCATCACTGCTGCGTGCCACCTTTTGCGGGGCACTGCTGGATTTTACTCAGCCTCCTGGAACTGGGTCCAGGCATCAGGCAATTTTTCAAAACCTCAACGGGAATTCCTGAGGTTGCAGTTCTCCTGTCTGCCACCGGGTGGCAGTGTGCCGCAGGGAAGGGAAGCCTCGCTCGCAGAATCTCCCATGCTCTCCTGATGCCCTGGCAGGGATGCCTCACTCACAGAATCTCCCATGCACTCCTGGAGCCCTGGCTGGGACGCCTCGCTCACAACATATCCATGCTCTCCTGGAGCCCTGGCAGGGATGCCTCACTCACAGAATCTTCCATACTCTCCAGGAGCCCTGGCTGGGATGCCTTGCTCACATCATGTCCATGCTCTCCTGGAGCCCTGGCTGAGACACCTCGCTCACAACATGTCCATGCTCTCCTGGAGCCCTGGCTGGGATGCATCGCTCTCCTGGAGCCCAGGCCAGGATGCCTCACTCGCAGAATCTCACCATCTGTGAATCCACTCGAGGAATTCCCCCGGACGTCACGGCATCACTGCTGCGCGCCACCTTTTGCGGTGCACTGCTGGATTTTACCCGGCCTCCTGGAACTGGGTCCAGGCATCAGGCCATTTTGCAAAACCTCATCGGTACTTCCAGAGGTTGCAGTTCCCCTGTCTGCCACCTGGTGGCAGTGTGCCACAGGGAAGGGATGCCTCGCTCACCGAATCTCCTGGAGCCCTGGCTGGGATGCCTCGTTCACAAAATCTCCCATGTTCTCCTGGAGCCCTGGCAGGGACGCCTCGCTCGCAGAATTTCCTATGCTCTCTTGGAGCCCTGGCTGGGACGCCTTGCTCACAACATATCCATGCTCTCTCCTGGAGCCCTGGCAGTGACGCCTCACTCACAGAATCTCCCATGCTCTCCTGAAGCCCTGGCTGGGACGCCTCACTCACAACATATCCATGCTCTCCTGGAGCCCTGATTGGGATGCTTCGCTCACAGAATCTCCCATACTCTCCTGGAGCCTTGGCTGGGACACCCCGCTCGCAGAATCTCCAATGCTCTCCTGAGCCCTGGCTGGGACACCTCGCTCACAACATGTCCATGCTCTCCTGGAGCCCTGGCGTTGATGCCTAACTCGCAGAATCTCCCATACTCTCCTGGAGCCCAGGCTGAGATGCCTTGCTCGCAGAATGTCCCATGCTCTCCTGGAGCCTTGCCAGGGACGCCTCACTCGCAGAATCTCCCATGCTCTCCTGGAGCCCTGGCTTGGATGCCTTGCTCACAATATGTCCATGATCTCCTGGAGCCCTGGCAGGGATGCCTCGCTCGCAGAATCTTCCATGCTCTACTGGAGCCTTGGCTGGGACACCTCGCTCACAATATGTCCATGCTCTCCTGGAGCCCTAACTGGGATGCCTCACTCACAATATGTCCATGCTCTCCTGGAGCCTTGGCTGGGAAACCTCGCTCACAATATGTCCATGCTCTCCTGGAGCCATGGCTGGGACGCCTCGCTCACAACATGTCTGTGCTCTCCTGGAGCCCTGGCAGGGATGCCTAACTCTCAGAATCTCCCATACTCTCCTGGAGCCCTGGCTGGGACGCCTCGCTCGCAGAATCTCCCATGCTCTACTGGAGCCCTGGCTGGGAAGCCTCGCTCACATCATGTGCATGCTCTCCTGAAGCACTGGCTGGGACACCTCTCTCGCAGAATCTCCCATACTTTCCTGGAGCCCTGCCAGGGATGCCACGCTCACAGAATCTCCCATGCTCTCCTGCAGACCTGGCTGGGATGCCTCACTCACAACATGTCCATCCTCTCCTGGAGCCCTGGCTGGGATGGCTCGCTCACAGAACTCCCATGCTCTCCTGCAGCCTTGGCTGGGACACCTCTCTCACAATATGTCCATGCTCTCCTGGAGCCCTGGCTGGGACACTTCGCTCACAACATGTCCATGCTGTCCTGGAGCCCTGGCTGGGACGCTTCACTCGCAGAATCTCCCATACTCTCCTGGAGCATTGGCAGGGACACCTCGCTCGCAGAATCTCCCATGCTCTCCTGAGCCCTGGCAGGGACGCCTCGCTCACAACATATCCATGCTCTCCTGGAGCCCTGGCAGGGACGCCTCACTCACAGAATCTCCCATACTCTCCAGGAGCCCTGGCTGGGATGCCTTGCTCACATCATGTCCATGCTCTCCTGGAGCCCTGGCTGGGACGCCTCGCTCACAGAATCTCCCATGCTCTCCTGGAGCCCTGGCTGGGACGCCTCGCGCACAAAATATTCATGCTCTCCTGGAGCCCTGGCAGGGACACGTCACTCGCATAATCTCCCATGATCTCCTGGAGCCCTGGCTGGGATGCCTCACTCTCCTGGAGCCCTGGCCAGGACGCCTCTCTCGCAGAATCTCGCCATCTGTGAATCCACTCGAGGAATTCCCCCGGACGTCACAGCATCACTGCTGTGCGCCACCTTTTGCGGGGCACTGCTGGATTTTACCCGGCCTCCTGGAACTGGGTGCAGGCATCAGGCCATTTTTCAAAACCTCATCGGGACTTCCAGAGGTAGCAGTTCCCCTATCTGCCACTGGATGGCAGTGTGCCACAGGGAAGGGATGCGTCACTCACCGAATCTCCTGGAGCCCTGGCTGGGATGCCTCACTCGCAAAATCTCCCATGCTCTCCTGGAGCCCTGGTAGGGAGGCCTCACTCACAGAATCTCCCATGCTCTCCTGAAGCACTGGCTGGGATGACTCGCTCACAACATGTCCATGCTGTCCTGTAGCCCTGGCTGACATGCCTCGCTCACAGAATCTCCCATGCTCTCCTGGAGCCTTGGCTGGGACACCTCGCACACAACATGTCCATGCTCTCCTGGAGCCCTGGCAGGAACGACTCACTCACAGAATCTCCCATGCTCTCCTGGAGCTCTGGCTGGGACGCCTCGCTCACAACATGTCCATGCTCTCCTGGAGCTCTGGCTGGGACACCTCGCTCTCCTGGAGCCCTGGCCAGGACACCTCACTCAGAGAATCTCGCCATCTGTGAATCCACTCGAGGAATTCCCCCGGACGTCACAGCATCACTGCTGTGCGCCACCTTTTGCGGGGCACTGCTGGATTTTACCCGGCCTCCTGGAACTGGGTCCAGGCATCAGGCCATTTTTCAAAACCTCATCGGGACTTCCAGAGGTTGCAGTTCCCCTATCTGCCACTGGATGGCAGTGTGCCACAGGGAAGGGATGCATCACTCACCGAATCTCCTGGAGCCCTGGCTGGGATGCCTCACTCGCAAAATCTCCCATGCTCTCCTGGAGCCCTGGTAGGGATGCCTCGCTCGCAGAATCTCCCATGCTCTTCTTGAGCCCTGGCTGGGACGCCTCGCTCACAACATATCCATGCTCTCCTGGAGCCCTGGCTGAGAGACCTCGCTCGCAGAATCTCCCATGCTCTTCTTGAGCCCTGGCTGGGACGCCTCACTCACAACAAATCAATGCTCTCCTGGAGCCCTGGCAGGGACGACTCGCTCACAAAATGTCCATGCTGTCCTGGAGCCCTGGCTGAGATGCAACGCTCACAGAATCTCCCATGCTCTCCTGGAGCCTTGGCTGGGACACCTTGCTCACAACATGTCCATGCTCTCCTGGAGCCCTTGCAGGAACGCCTCACTCACAGAATCTCCCATGCTCTCCTGCAACCCTGGCTGGGATGCCTCGCTCACAACATGTCCATCCTCTCCTGGAGCCCTGGCTGGGATGGCTTGCTCACAGAACTCCCATGCTCTCCTGCAGCCTTGGCTGGGACACCTCGCTCACAATATGTCCATGCTCTCCTGGAGCCCTGGCTGGGACACCTTGCTCACAACATGTCCATGCTCTCCTGTAGCCCTGCCAGGGATGCTCGCTCACAGAATCTCCCATGCTCTCCTGGAGCCCTGGCTGGAATGCCTAACTCACAGAATCTCCCATGCTCTCCTGGAGCCTGGGCTGGGATACCTCGCTCACAATATGTCTATGCTGTCCTGGAGCCCTGGCTGGGACGCTTCACTCGCAGAATCTCCCATACTCTCCTGGAGCATTGGCAGGGACACCTCGCTCGCAGAATCTCCAGTGCTCTCCTGCAGACCTGGCTGGGATGCCTCACTCACAACATGTCCATCCTCTCCTGGAGCCCTGGCTGGGATGGCTCGCTCACAGAACTCCCAAGCTCTCCTGCAGCCTTGGCTGGGACACCTCTCTCACAATATGTCCATGCTCTCCTGGAGCCCTGGCTGGGACACCTCGCTCACAACATGTCCATGCTCTCCTGGAGCCCTGCCAGGGACGCTCGCTCACGGAATCTCCCATGCTCTCCTGGAGCCCTGGCTGGGACGCCTCGCTCACAACATGTCCATGCTCTCCTGGAGCCCTGGCTGGGACGCCTCGCTCTCCTGGAGCCCTGGCCAAGACGCCTCACTCGCAGAATCTTGCCATCTGTGAATCCACTTGAGGAATTCCCCCGGACATCACGGCATCACTGCTGCGTGCCACCTTTTGCGGGGCACTGCTGGATTTTACTCAGCCTCCTGGAACTGGGTCCAGGCATCAGGCCCTTTTTCAAAACCTCATCGGAAATTCCAGAGGTTGCAGTTCCCTTGTCTGCCACCGGGTGGCAGTGTGCCGCAGGGATGGGAAGCCTTGCTCGCAGAATCTCCCATCCTCTCCTGATGCCCTGGCAGGGATGCCTCACTCACAGAATCTCCCATGCTCTCCTGGAGCCCTGGCTGGGACGCCTCGCTCACAACATATCCATGCTCTCCTGGAGCCCTGGCAGGGATGCCTCACTCACAGAAACTTCCATACTCTCCAGGAGCCCTGGCTGGGACGCCTTGCTCACATCATGTCCATGCTCTCCTGGAGCCCTGGCTGAGACACCTCGCTCACAGAATCTCCCATGCTCTCCTGGAGCCATGGCTGGGACGCCTCGCTCACAACATGTCCATGCTCTCCTGGAGCCCTGGCTGGGACGCCTCGCTCTCCTGGAGCCCTGGCCAAGACGCCTCACTCGCAGAATCTTGCCATCTGTGAATCCACTTGAGGAATTCCCCCGGACATCACGGCATCACTGCTGCGTGCCACCTTTTGCGGGGCACTGCTGGATTTTACTCAGCCTCCTGGAACTGGGTCCAGGCATCAGGCCCTTTTTCAAAACCTCATCGGAAATTCCAGAGGTTGCAGTTCCCTTGTCTGCCACCGGGTGGCAGTGTGCCGCAGGGATGGGAAGCCTTGCTCGCAGAATCTCCCATCCTCTCCTGATGCCCTGGCAGGGATGCCTCACTCACAGAATCTCCCATGCTCTCCTGGAGCCCTGGCTGGGACGCCTCGCTCACAACATATCCATGCTCTCCTGGAGCCCTGGCTGAGACACCTCGCTCACAGAATTTCCCATGCTCTCCGGGAGCCCTGGCTGGGACGCCTCACGCACAACATGTCCATGCTCTCCTGGAGCCCTGGCTGGGATGCCTCGCTCTCCTGGAGCCCAGGCCAGGATGCCTCACTCGCAGAATCTCACCATCTGTGAATCCACTCGAGGAATTCCCCCGGACGTCATGGCATCACTGCTGCGCGCCACCTTTTGTGGCGCACTGCTGGATTTTACCCGGCCTCCTGGAACTGGGTCCAGGCATCAGGCCATTTTTCAAATCCTCATCGGGACTTCCTGAGGTTGCAGTTCCCTTTGTGCCACCAGGTGGCAGTGTGCCACAGGGAAGGGATGCCTCGCTCACCGAATCTCCTATGCTCTCTTGGAGACCTGGCTGGGACGCCTTGCTCACAACATATCCATGCTCTCTCCTGGAGCCCTGGCAGGGACGCCTCACTCACAGAATCTCCCATGTTCTCCTGGAGCCCTGGCAGGGACGCCTCGCTCGCAGAATCTCCTATGCTCTCTTGGAGCCCTGGCTGGGACGCCTTGCTCACAACATATCCATGCTCTCTCCAGGAGCCCTTTCAGGGACGCCTCACTCACAGAATCTCCCATGCTCTCCTGGAGCCCTGGCAGGGACGCATCACTCACAACATATCCATGCTCTCCTGGAGCCCTGGCAGGGACGCCTCACTCACAGAATCTCCCATGGTCTCCTGAAGCCCTGGCTGGGACGACTCGCTCACAACATGTCCATGCTGTTCTGGAGCACTGGCTGGGATGCTTCGCTCACAGAATCTCCCATACTCTCCTGGAGCCTTGGCTTGGACACCTCGCTCGCAGAATCTCCAATGCTCTCCTGAGCCCTGGCTGGGACACCTCGCTCACAACATGTCCATGCTCTCCTGGAGCCTTGGCGTTGATGCCTAACTCGCAGAATCTCCCATACTCTCCTGGAGCCCTGGCTGGGACGCCTCGCTCGCAGAATCTCCCATGCTCTACTGGAGCCCTGGCTGTGACGCCTCACTCACATCATGTGCATGCTCTCCTGGAGCACTGGCTGGGACGCCTCTCTCGCAGAATCTCCCATACTTTCCTGGAGCCCTGCCAGGGATGCCTCGCTCACAGAATCTCCCATGCTCTCCTGCAGCCCTGGCTGGGATGCCTCGCTCACAACATGTCCATCCTCTCCTGGAGCCCTGGCTGGGATGGCTCGCTCACAGAACTCCCATGCTCTCCTGCAGCCTTGGCTGGGACACCTCGCTCACAATATGTCCATGCTCTCCTGGAGCCCTGGCTGGGACACCTCGCTCACAACATGTCCATGCTCTCCTGGAGCCCTGCCAGGGACGCTCGCTCACAGAATCTCCCATGCTCTCCTGGAGCCCTGGCTGGAATGCCTAACTCACAGAATCTCCCATGCTCTCCTATAGCCTTGGCTGGGATACCTCGCTCACAATATGTCCTTGCTCGCCTGGAGCCCTGGCTGGGACACTTTGCTCACAACATGTCCATGCTGTCCTGGAGCCCTGGCTGGGACGCTTCGCTTGCAGAATCTCCCATACTCTCCTGGAGCCCTGGCTGGGACGCCTCGCGCACAAAATGTTTATGCTCTCCTGGAGCCCTGGCTCGGACACGTCACTCGCATAATCTCCCATGCTCTCCTGGAGCATTGGCAGGGACACCTCGCTCGCAGAATCTCCAGTGCTCTCCTGAGCCCTGGCAGGGACACCTCGCTCACAACATATCCATGCTCTCCTGGAGCCCTGGCAGGGACGCCTCACTCACAGAATCTCCCATACTCTCCAGGAGCCCTGGCTGGGATGCCTTGCTCACATCATGTCCATGCTCTCCTGGAGCCCTGGCTGGGACGCCTCGCTCACAGAATCTCCCATGCTCTCCTGGAGCCCTGGCTGGGACGCCTCGCGCTCAAAATGTTCATGCTCTCCTGGAGCCCTGGCAGGGACACGTCACTCGCATAATCTCCCATGATCTCCTGGAGCCCTGGCTGGGATGCCTCACTCTCCTGGAGCCCTGGCCAGGAAGCCTCTCTCGCAGAATCTCGCCATCTGTGAATCCACTCGAGGAATTCCCCCGGACGTCACAGCATCACTGCTGTGCGCCACCTTTTGCGGGGCACTGCTGGATTTTACCCGGCCTCCTGGAACTGGGTGCAGGCATCAGGCCATTTTTCAAAACCTCATCGGGACTTCCAGAGGTTGCAGTTCCCCTATCTGCCACTGGATGGCAGTGTGCCACAGGGAAGGGATGCGTCACTCACCGAATCTCCTGGAGCCCTGGCTGGGATGCCTCACTCACAACATGTCCATCCTCTCCTGGAGCCCTGGCTGGGATGGCTCGCTCACAGAACTCCCATGCTCTCCTGCAGCCTTGGCTGGGACACCTCTCTCACAATATGTCCATGCTCTCCTGGAGCCCTGGCTGGGACACTTCGCTCACAACATGTCCATGCTGTCCTGGAGCCCTGGCTGGGACGCTTTACTCGCAGAATCTCCCATACTCTCCTGGAGCATTGGCAGGGACACCTCGCTCGCAGAATCTCCCATGCTCTCCTGAGCCCTGGCAGGGACGCCTCGCTCACAACATATCCATGCTCTCCTGGAGCCCTGGCAGGGACGCCTCACTCACAGAATCTCCCATACTCTCCAGGAGCCCTGGCTGGGATGCCTTGCTCACATCATGTCCATGCTCTCCTGGAGCCCTGGCTGGGACGCCTCGCTCACAGAATCTCCCATGCTCTCCTGGAGCCCTGGCTGGGACGCCTCGCGCACAAAATGTTCATGCTCTCCTGGAGCCCTGGCAGGGACACGTCACTCGCATAATCTCCCATGATCTCCTGGAGCCCTGGCTGGGATGCCTCACTCTCCTGGAGCCCTGGCCAGGACGCCTCTCTCGCAGAATCTCGCCATCTGTGAATCCACTCGAGGAATTCCCCCGGACGTCACAGCATCACTGCTGTGCGCCACCTTTTGCGGGGCACTGCTGGATTTTACCCGGCCTCCTGGAACTGGGTGCAGGCATCAGGCCATTTTTCAAAACCTCATCGGGACTTCCAGAGGTTGCAGTTCCCCTATCTGCCACTGGATGGCAGTGTGCCACAGGGAAGGGATGCGTCACTCACCGAATCTCCTGGAGCCCTGGCTGGGATGCCTCACTCGCAAAATCTCCCATGCTCTCCTGGAGCCCTGGTAGGGAGGCCTCACTCACAGAATCTCCCATGCTCTCCTGAAGCACTGGCTGGGATGACTCGCTCACAACATGTCCATGCTGTCCTGTAGCCCTGGCTGACATGCCTCGCTCACAGAATCTCCCATGCTCTCCTGGAGCCCTGGCTGGGACACCTCGCACACAACATGTCCATGCTCTCCTGGAGCCCTGGCAGGAACGCCTCACTCACAGAATCTCCCATGCTCTCCTGGAGCTCTGGCTGGGACGCCTCGCTCACAACATGTCCATGCTCTCCTGGAGCCCTGGCCAGGACACCTCACTCAGAGAATCTCGCCATCTGTGAATCCACTCGAGGAATTCCCCCGGACGTCACAGCATCACTGCTGTGCGCCACCTTTTGCGGGGCACTGCTGGATTTTACCCGGCCTCCTGGAACTGGGTCCAGGCATCAGGCCATTTTTCAAAACCTCATCGGGACTTCCAGAGGTTGCAGTTCCCCTATCTGCCACTGGATGGCAGTGTGCCACAGGGAAGGGATGCATCACTCACCGAATCTCCTGGAGCCCTGGCTGGGATGCCTCACTCGCAAAATCTCCCATGCTCTCCTGGAGCCCTGGTAGGGATGCCTCGCTCGCAGAATCTCCCATGCTCTTCTTGAGCCCTGGCTGGGACGCCTCGCTCACAACATATCCATGCTCTCCTGGAGCCCTGGCTGAGAGACCTCGCTCGCAGAATCTCCCATGCTCTTCTTGAGCCCTGGCTGGGACGCCTCACTCACAACAAATCAATGCTCTCCTGGAGCCCTGGCAGGGACAACTCGCTCACAAAATGTCCATGCTGTCCTGGAGCCCTGGCTGAGATGCAACGCTCACAGAATCTCCCATGCTCTCCTGGAGCCTTGGCTGGGACACCTTGCTCACAACATGTCCATGCTCTCCTGGAGCCCTTGCAGGAATGCCTCACTCACAGAATCTCCCATGCTCTCCTGCAACCCTGGCTGGGATGCCTCGCTCACAACATGTCCATCCTCTCCTGGAGCCCTGGCTGGGATGGCTTGCTCACAGAACTCCCATGCTCTCCTGCAGCCTTGGCTGGGACACCTCGCTCACAATATGTCCATGCTCTCCTGGAGCCCTGGCTGGGACACCTTGCTCACAACATGTCCATGCTCTCCTGGAGCCCTGCCAGGGATGCTCGCTCACAGAATCTCCCATGCTCTCCTGGAGCCCTGGCTGGAATGCCTAACTCACAGAATCTCCCATGCTCTCCTGGAGCCTGGGCTGGGATACCTCGCTCACAATATGTCCATGCTGTCCTGGAGCCCTGGCTGGGACGCTTCACTCGCAGAATCTCCCATACTCTCCTGGAGCATTGGCAGGGACACCTCACTCGCAGAATCTCCAGTGCTCTCCTGCAGACCTGGCTGGGATGCCTCACTCACAACATGTCCATCCTCTCCTGGAGCCCTGGCTGGGATGGCTCGCTTACAGAACTCCCATGCTCTCCTGCAGCCTTGGCTGGGACACCTCTCTCACAATATGTCCATGCTCTCCTGGAGCCCTGGCTGGGACACCTCGCTCACAACATGTCCATGCTCTCCTGGAGCCCTGCCAGGGACGCTCGCTCACGGAATCTCCCATGCTCTCCTGGAGCCCTGGCTGGGACGCCTCGCTCACAACATGTCCATGCTCTCCTGGAGCCCTGGCTGGGACGCCTCGCTCTCCTGGAGCCCTGGCCAAGACGCCTCACTCGCAGAATCTCGCCATCTGTGAATCCACTTGAGGAATTCCCCCGGACGTCACGGCATCACTGCTGCGTGCCACCTTTTGCGGGGCACTGCTGGATTTTACTCAGCCTCCTGGAACTGGGTCCAGGCATCAGGCCCTTTTTCAAAACCTCATCGGAAATTCCAGAGGTTGCAGTTCCCTTGTCTGCCACCGGGTGGCAGTGTGCCGCAGGGATGGGAAGCCTTGCTCGCAGAATCTCCCATCCTCTCCTGATGCCCTGGCAGGGATGCCTCACTCACAGAATCTCCCATGCTCTCCTGGAGCCCTGGCTGGGACGCCTCGCTCACAACATATCCATGCTCTCCTGGAGCCCTGGCAGGGATGCCTCACTCACAGAAACTTCCATACTCTCCAGGAGCCCTGGCTGGGACGCCTTGCTCACATCATGTCCATGCTCTCCTGGAGCCCTGGCTGAGACACCTCGCTCACAGAATCTCCCATGCTCTCCTGGAGCCATGGCTGGGACGCCTCGCGCACAACATGTCCAAGCTCTCCTGGAGCCCTGGCTGGGATGCCTCGCTATCCTGGAGCCCTGGCCAGGACGCCTCACTCGCAGAATCTCACCATCTGTGAATCCACTCGAGGAATTCCCCCGGACGTCACGGCATCACTGCTGCGCGCCACCTTTTGTGCGGCACTGCTGGATTTTACTCGGCCTCCTGGAACTGGGTCCAGGCATCAGGCCATTTTTCAAAACCTCATCGGGACTTTCAGAGGTTACAGTTCCCCTGTCTGCCACTGGGTGGCAGTGTGCCACAGGGAAGGGATGCGTCACTCACCGAATCTCCTGGAGCCCTGGCTGGGATGCCTCACTCGCAAAATCTCCCATGCTCTCCTGGAGCCCTGGCAGGGACGCCTCGCTTGCAGAATCTCCCATGCTCTCCTTGAGCCCTGGCTGGGGACGCCTCGCTCACAACATATCCATGCTCTCCTGGAGCCCTGGCTGAGACACCTCGCTCACAGAATCTCCCATGCTCTCCGGGAGCCCTGGCTGGGACGCCTCGCGCACAACATGTCCATGCTCTCCTGGAGCCCTGGCTGGGATGCCTCGCTCTCCTGGAGCCCAGGCCAGGATGCCTCACTCGCAGAATCTCACCATCTGTGAATCCACTCGAGGAATTCCCCCGGACGTCACGGCATCACTGCTGCGCGCCACCTTTTGTGGCGCACTGCTGGATTTTACCCGGCCTCCTGGAACTGGGTCCAGGCATCAGGCCATTTTTCAAATCCTCATCGGGACTTCCTGAGGTTGCAGTTCCCTTTGTGCCACCAGGTGGCAGTGTGCCACAGGGAAGGGATGCCTCGCTCACCGAATCTCCTATGCTCTCTTGGAGACCTGGCTGGGACGCCTTGCTCACAACATATCCATGCTCTCTCCTGGAGCCCTGGCAGGGACGCCTCACTCACAGAATCTCCCATGTTCTCCTGGAGCCCTGGCAGGGACGCCTCGCTCGCAAAATCTCCTATGCTCTCTTGGAGCCCTGGCTGGGACGCCTTGCTCACAACATATCCATGCTCTCTCCAGGAGCCCTTTCAGGGACGCCTCACTCACAGAATCTCCCATGCTCTCCTGGAGCCCTGGCAGGGACGCATCACTCACAACATATCCATGCTCTCCTGGAGCCCTGGCAGGGACGCCTCACTCACAGAATCTCCCATGGTCTCCTGAAGCCCTGGCTGGGACGACTCGCTCACAACATGTCCATGCTGTTCTGGAGCACTGGCTGGGATGCTTCGCTCACAGAATCTCCCATACTCTTCTGGAGCCTTGGCTTGGACACCTCGCTCGCAGAATCTCCAATGCTCTCCTGAGCCCTGGCTGGGACACCTCGCTCACAACATGTCCATGCTCTCCTGGAGCCCTGGCGTTGATGCCTAACTCGCAGAATCTCCCATACTCTCCTGGAGCCCTGGCTGGGACGCCTCGCTCGCAGAATCTCCCATGCTCTACTGGAGCCCTGGCTGGGACGCCTCACTCACATCATGTGCATGCTCTCCTGGAGCACTGGCTGGGACGCCTCTCTCGCAGAATCTCCCATACTTTCCTGGAGCCCTGCCAGGGATGCCTCGCTCACAGAATCTCCCATGCTCTCCTGCAGCCCTGGCTGGGATGCCTCGCTCACAACATGTCCATCCTCTCCTGGAGCCCTGGCTGGGATGGCTCGCTCACAGAACTCCCATGCTCTCCTGCAGCCTTGGCTGGGACACCTCGCTCACAATATGTCCATGCTCTCCTGGAGCCCTGGCTGGGACACCTCGCTCACAACATGTCCATGCTCTCCTGGAGCCCTGCCAGGGACGCTCGCTCACAGAATCTCCCATGCTCTCCTGGAGCCCTGGCTGGAATGCCTAACTCACAGAATCTCCCATGCTCTCCTATAGCCTTGGCTGGGATACCTCGCTCACAATATGTCCTTGCTCGCCTGGAGCCCTGGCTGGGACACTTTGCTCACAACATGTCCATGCTGTCCTGGAGCCCTGGCTGGGACGCTTAGCTTGCAGAATCTCCCATACTCTCCTGGAGCCCTGGCTGGGACGCCTCGCGCACAAAATGTTTATGCTCTCCTGGAGCCCTGGCTCGGACACGTCACTCGCATAATCTCCCATGCTCTCCTGGAGCATTGGTAGGGACACCTCGCTCGCAGAATCTCCAGTGCTCTCCTGAGCCCTGGCAGGGACACCTCGCTCACAACATATCCATGCTCTCCTGGAGCCCTGGCAGGGACGCCTCACTCACAGAATCTCCCATACTCTCCAGGAGCCCTGGCTGGGATGCCTTGCTCACATCATGTCCATGCTCTCCTGGAGCCCTGGCTGGGACGCCTCGCTCACAGAATCTCCCATGCTCTCCTGGAGCCCTGGCTGGGACGCCTCGCGCTCAAAATGTTCATGCTCTCCTGGAGCCCTGGCAGGGACACGTCACTCGCATAATCTCCCATGATCTCCTGGAGCCCTGGCTGGGATGCCTCACTCTCCTGGAGCCCTGGCCAGGACGCCTCTCTCGCAGAATCTCGCCATCTGTGAATCCACTCGAGGAATTCCCCCGGACGTCACAGCATCACTGCTGTGCGCCACCTTTTGCGGGGCACTGCTGGATTTTACCCGGCCTCCTGGAACTGGGTGCAGGCATCAGGCCATTTTTCAAAACCTCATCGGGACTTCCAGAGGTTGCAGTTCCCCTATCTGCCACTGGATGGCAGTGTGCCACAGGGAAGGGATGCGTCACTCACCGAATCTCCTGGAGCCCTGGCTGGGATGCCTCACTCGCAAAATCTCCCATGCTCTCCTGGAGAACTGGCTGGGACGCCTCGCTCACAACATATCCATGCTCTCCTGGAGCCCTGGCAGGGATGCCTCACTCACTGAATCTTCCATACTCTCCAGGAGCCCTGGCTGGGATGCCTTGCTCACATCATGTCCATGCTCTCCTGGAGCCCTGGCTGAGACACCTCGCTCACAGAATCTCCCATGCTCTCCTGGAGCCCTGGCTGGGACGCCTTGCGCACAAAATGTTCATGCTCTCCTGGAGCCCTGGCTGGGACACGTCACTCGCAAAATCTCCCATGCTCTCCTGGAGCCCTGGTAGGGATGCCTCGCTCGCAGAATCTCCCATGCTCTTCTTGAGCCCTGGCTGGGACGCCTCGCTCACAACATATCCATGCTCTCCTGGAGCCCTGGCTGAGAGACCTCGCTCGCAGAATCTCCCATGCTCTTCTTGAGCCCTGGCTGGGACGCCTCACTCACAATAAATCAATGCTCTCCTGGAACCCTGGCAGGGACGACTCGCTCACAACATGTTCATGCTGTCCTGGAGCCCTGGCTGAGATGCCTCGCTCACAGAATCTCCCATGCTCTCCTGGAGCCCTTGCAGGAACGCCTCACTCACAGAATCTCCCATGCTCTCCTGCAACCCTGGCTGGGATGCCTCGCTCACAACATGTCCATCCTCTCCTGGAGCCCTGGCTGGGATGGCTTGCTCACAGAACTCCCATGCTCTCCTGCAGCCTTGGCTGGGACACCTCGCTCACAATAAGTCCATGCTCTCCTGGAGCCCTGGCAGGGACACCTTGCTCACAACATGTCCATGCTCTCCTGGAGCCCTGCCAGGGACGCTCGCTCACAGAAACTCCCATGCTCTCCTGGAGCCCTGGCTGGAATGCCTAACTCACAGAATCTCCCATGCTCTCCTGGAGCCTTGGCTGGGATACCTCGCTCACAATATGTCCATGCTGTCCTGGAGCCCTGGCTGGGACGCTTCACTCGCAGAATCTCCCATACTCTCCTGGAGCATTGGCAGGGACACCTCACTCGCAGAATCTACAGTGCTCTCCTGAGCCCTAACAGGGACGGCTCGCTCACAACATATCCATGCTCTCCTGGAGCCCTGGCAGGGACGCCTCACTCACAGAATCTCCCATACTCTCCAGGAGCCCTGGCTGGGAAGCCTTGCTCACATCATGTCCATGCTCTCCTGGAGCCCTGGCTGGGATGCCTCACTCACAACAAATCAATGCTCTCCTGGAGCCCTGGCAGGGACGCCTCACTCACAGAATCTCCTATGCTCTCCTGCAACCCTGGCTGGGATGCCTCGCTCACAACATGTCCATCCTCTCCTGGAGCCCTGGCTGGGATGGCTCGCTCACAGAACTTCCATGCTCTCCTGCAGCCTTGGCTGGGACACCTCGCTCACAATATGTCCATGCTCTCCTGGAGCCCTGGCTGGGACACCTCGCTCACAACATGTCCATGCTCTCCTGGAGTCCTGCCAGGGACGCTCGCTCACAGAATCTCCCATGCTCTCCTGGAGCCCTGGCTGGAATGCCTAACTCACAGAATCTCCCATGCTCTCCTGGAGCCTTGGCTGGGATACCTCGCTCACAATATGTCCATGCTCGCCTGGAGCCCTGGCTGGGACACTTCGCTCACAACATTTCCATGCTGTCCTGGAGCCCTGGCTGGGACGATTCACTCGCAGAATCTCCCATACTCTCCTGGAGCATTGGCAGGGACACCTCGCTCGCAGAATCTCCAGTGCTCTCCTGAGCCCTGGCAGGGACGCCTCGCTCACAACATATCCATGCTCTCCTGGAGCCCTGGCAGGGACGCCTCACTCACAGAATCTCCCATACTCTCCAGGAGCCCTGGCTGGGACGCCTTGCTCACATCATGTCCATGCTCTCCTGGAGCCCTGGCTGGGACGTCTCGCTCACAGAATCTCCCATGTTCTCCTGGAGCCCTGGCTGGGACGCCTCGTACACAACATGTCCATGCTCTCCTGGAGCCCTGGCTGGGACACCTCGCTCTCCTGGAGCCCTGGCCAGGACACCTCACTCGGAGAATCTCGCCATCTGTGAATCCACTCGAGGAATTCCCCCGGACTTTACAGCATCACTGCTGCGTGCCACCTTTTGCGGGGCACTGCTGGATTTTACCCGGCCTCCTCGAACTGGGTCCAGGCATCAGGCCCTTTTTCAAAACCTCATCAGGACATCCAGAGGTTGCAGTTCCCCTGTCTGCCACCGGTTGGCAGTGTGCCTTACTCACTGAATCTCCTGGAGCCCTAGCTGGGATGCCTCACTCGCAGAATCTCCCATGCTCTCCTGCAACCCTGGCTGGGATGCCTCGCTCACAACATGTCCATCCTCTCCTGGAGCCCTGGCTGGGATGGCTTGCTCACAGAACTCCCATGCTCTCCTGCAGCCTTGGCTGGGACACCTCGCTCACAATAAGTCCATGCTCTCCTGGAGCCCTGGCAGGGACACCTTGCTCACAACATGTCCATGCTCTCCTGGAGCCCTGCCAGGGACGCTCGCTCACAGAAACTCCCATGCTCTCCTGGAGCCCTGGCTGGAATGCCTAACTCACAGAATCTCCCATGCTCTCCTGGAGCCCTTGCAGGAACGCCTCACTCACAGAATCTCCCATGCTCTCCTGCAACCCTGGCTGGGATGCCTCGCTCACAACATGTCCATCCTCTCCTGGAGCCCTGGCTGGGATGGCTTGCTCACAGAACTCCCATGCTCTCCTGCAGCCTTGGCTGGGACACCTCGCTCACAATAAGTCCATGCTCTCCTGGAGCCCTGGCAGGGACACCTTGCTCACAACATGTCCATGCTCTCCTGGAGCCCTGCCAGGGACGCTCGCTCACAGAAACTCCCATGCTCTCCTGGAGCCCTGGCTGGAATGCCTAACTCACAGAATCTCCCATGCTCTCCTGGAGCCTTGGCTGGGATACCTCGCTCACAATATGTCCATGCTGTCCTGGAGCCCTGGCTGGGACGCTTCACTCGCAGAATCTCCCATACTCTCCTGGAGCATTGGCAGGGACACCTCACTCGCAGAATCTACAGTGCTCTCCTGAGCCCTAACAGGGACGGCTCGCTCACAACATATCCATGCTCTCCTGGAGCCCTGGCAGGGACGCCTCACTCACAGAATCTCCCATACTCTCCAGGAGCCCTGGCTGGGAAGCCTTGCTCACATCATGTCCATGCTCTCCTGGAGCCCTGGCTGGGATGCCTCACTCACAACAAATCAATGCTCTCCTGGAGCCCTGGCAGGGACGCCTCACTCACAGAATCTCCTATGCTCTCCTGCAACCCTGGCTGGGATGCCTCGCTCACAACATGTCCATCCTCTCCTGGAGCCCTGGCTGGGATGGCTCGCTCACAGAACTTCCATGCTCTCCTGCAGCCTTGGCTGGGACACCTCGCTCACAATATGTCCATGCTCTCCTGGAGCCCTGGCTGGGACACCTCGCTCACAACATGTCCATGCTCTCCTGGAGTCCTGCCAGGGACGCTCGCTCACAGAATCTCCCATGCTCTCCTGGAGCCCTGGCTGGAATGCCTAACTCACAGAATCTCCCATGCTCTCCTGGAGCCTTGGCTGGGATACCTCGCTCACAATATGTCCATGCTCGCCTGGAGCCCTGGCTGGGACACTTCGCTCACAACATTTCCATGCTGTCCTGGAGCCCTGGCTGGGACGATTCACTCACAGAATCTCCCATACTCTCCTGGAGCATTGGCAGGGACACCTCGCTCGCAGAATCTCCAGTGCTCTCCTGAGCCCTGGCAGGGACGCCTCGCTCACAACATATCCATGCTCTCCTGGAGCCCTTGCAGGGACGCCTCACTCACAGAATCTCCCATACTCTCCAGGAGCCCTGGCTGGGACGCCTTGCTCACATCATGTCCATGCTCTCCTGGAGCCCTGGCTGGGACGTCTCGCTCACAGAATCTCCCATGTTCTCCTGGAGCCCTGGCTGGGACGCCTCGCGCACAACATGTCCATGCTCTCCTGGAGCCCTGGCTGGGACACCTCGCTCTCCTGGAGCCCTGGCCAGGACACCTCACTCGGAGAATCTCGCCATCTGTGAATCCACTCGAGGAATTCCCCCGGACTTTACAGCATCACTGCTGCGTGCCACCTTTTGCGGGGCACTGCTGGATTTTACCCGGCCTCCTCGAACTGGGTCCAGGCATCAGGCCCTTTTTCAAAACCTCATCAGGACATCCAGAGGTTGCAGTTCCCCTGTCTGCCACCGGTTGGCAGTGTGCCTTACTCACTGAATCTCCTGGAGCCCTAGCTGGGATGCCTCACTCGCAAAATCTCCCATGCTCTCCTGGAGCCCTGCCAGGGACGCCTCGCTCGCAGAATCTCCCATGCTCTCCTGGAGCCCTGGCTGGGACGCCTCGCTCACAACATTTCCATGCTCTCCTGGAGCCCTGGCTGAGACACCTTGCTCACAGAATCTCCCATGCTCTCCTGGAGCCTTGGCTCAAGCACCTCGCTCACAATATGTCCATGCTCTCCTGGAGCCCTGGCAGGGACGCCTCGCTCACAACATGTCCATGCTCTCCTGGAGCCCTGGCTGGGACGCCTCGCTCTCCTGGAGCCCTGGCCAGGACGCCTCACTCGCAGAATCTCGCCATCTGTGAATCCACTTGACTAATTTCCCCGGACGTCACGGCATCACTGCTGCGTGCCACCTTTTGCGGGGCACTGCTGGATTTTACTTAGCCTCCTGGAACTGGGTCCAGGCATCAGGCCCTTTTTCAAAACCTCAACGGGAATTCCTGAGGTTGCAGTTCTCCTGTCTGCCACCGGGTGGCAGTGTGCCGCAGGGAAGGGAAGCCTCGCTCGCAGAATCTCCCGTGCTCTCCTGATGCCCTGGCAGGGATGCCTCACTCACAGAATCTCCCATGCTCTCCTGGAGCCCTGGCTGGGACGCCTCGCTCACAACATATCCATGCTCTCCTGGAGCCCTGGCTGGGACGCCTCGCGCACAACATGTCCATGCTCTCCTGGAGCCCTGGCTGGGATGCATCGCTCTCCTGGAGCCCAGGCAAGGATGCCTCACTCGCAGAATCTCACCATCTGTGAATCCACTCGAGGAATTCCCCCGGACGTCACGGCATCACTGCTGCGCGCCACCTTTTGCGGTGCACTGCTGGATTTTACCCGGCCTCCTGGAACTGGGTCCAGGCATCAGGCCATTTTTCAAAACCTCATCGGTACTTCCAGAGGTTGCAGTTCCCCTGTCTGCCACCGGGTGGCAGTGTGCCACAGGGAAGGGATGCCTCGCTCACCGAATCTCCTGGAGCCCTGGCTGGGATGCCTCGCTCACAAAATCTCCCATGTTCTCCTGGAGCCCTGGCAGGGACGCCTCGCTCGCAGAATTTCCTATGCTCTCTTGGAGCCCTGGCTGGGACGCCTTGCTCACAACATATCCATGCTCTCTCCTGGAGCCCTGGCAGTGACGCCTCACTCACAGAATCTCCCATGCTCTCCTGAAGCCCTGGCTGGGACGCCTCACTCACAACATATCCATGCTCTCCTGGAGCCCTGGCTGGGATGCTTCGCTCACAGAATCTCCCATACTCTCCTGGAGCCTTGGCTGGGACACCTCGCTTTCAGAATCTCCAATGCTCTACTGAGCCCTGGCTGGGACACCTCGGTCACAACATGTCCATGCTCTCCTGGAGCCCTGGCGTTGATGCCTAACTCGCAGAATCTCCCATACTCTCCTGGAGCCCTGGCTGAGATGCCTTGCTCGCAGAATGTCCCATGCTCTCCTGGAGCCTTGCCAGGGGCGCCTCACTCGCAGAATCTCCCATGCTCTCCTGGAGCCCTGGCTTGGATGCCTTGCTCACAATATGTCCATGCTCTCCTGGAGCCCTGGCAGGGATGCCTCGCTCGCAGAATCTTCCATGCTCTACTGGAGCCTTGGCTGGGACACCTCGCTCACAATATGTCCATGCTCTCCTGGAGCCCTAACTGGGATGCCTCACTCACAATATGTCCATGCTCTCCTGGAGCCTTGGCTGGGAAACCTCGCTCACAATATGTCCATGCTCTCCTGGAGCCATGGCTGGGACGCCTCGCTCACAACATATCCATGCTCTCCTGGAGCCCTGGCTGAGAGACCTCGCTCGCAGAATCTCCCATGCTCTTCTTGAGCCCTGGCTGGGACGCCTCACTCACAACAAATCAATGCTCTCCTGGAGCCCTGGCAGGGACGACTCGCTCACAACATGTCCATGCTGTCCTGGAGCCCTGGCTGAGATGCCTTGCTCACAGAATCTCCCTTGCTCTCCTGGAGCCTTGGCTGGGACACCTTGCTCACAACATGTCCATGCTCTCCTGGAGCCCTTGCAGGAACGCCTCACTCACAGAATCTCCCATGCTCTCCTGCAACCCTGGCTGGGATGCCTCGCTCACAACATGTCCATCCTCTCCTGGAGCCCTGGCTGGGATGGCTCGCTCACAGAACTCCCATGCTCTCCTGGAGCCCTGGCTTGGATGCCTTGCTCACAATATGTCCATGCTCTCCTGGAGCCCTGGCAGGGATGCCTTGCTCGCAGAATCTTCCATGCTCTACTGGAGCCTTGGCTGGGACACCTCGCTCACAATATGTCTATGCTCTCCTGGAGCCCTAACTGGGATGCCTCACTCACAATATGTCCATGCTCTCCTGGAGCCTTGGCTGGGAAACCTCGCTCACAATATGTCCATGCTCTCCTGGAGCCATGGCTGGGACGCCTCGCTCACAACATATCCATGCTCTCCTGGAGCCCTGGCTGAGAGACCTCGCTCGCAGAATCTCCCATGCTCTTCTTGAGCCCTGGCTGGGACGCCTCACTCACAACAAATCAATGCTCTCCTGGAGCCCTGGCAGGGACGACTCGCTCACAACATGTCCATGCTGTCCTGGAGCCCTGGCTGAGATGCCTCGCTCACAGAATCTCCCTTGCTCTCCTGGAGCCTTGGCTGGGACACCTTGCTCACAACATGTCCATGCTCTCCTGGAGCCCTTGCAGGAACGCCTCACTCACAGAATCTCCCATGCTCTCCTGCAACCCTGGCTGGGATGCCTCGCTCACAACATGTCCATCCTCTCCTGGAGCCCTGGCTGGGATGGCTCGCTCACAGAACTCCCATGCTCTCCTGCAGCCTTGGCTGGGAAACCTCGCTCACAATATGTCCATGCTCTCCTGGAGCCATGGCTGGGACGCCTCGCTCACAACATATCCATGCTCTCCTGGAGCCCTGGCTGAGAGACCTCGCTCGCAGAATCTCCCATGCTCTTCTTGAGCCCTGGCTGGGACGCCTCACTCACAACAAATCAATGCTCTCCTGGAGCCCTGGCAGGGACGACTCGCTCACAACATGTCCATGCTGTCCTGGAGCCCTGGCTGAGATGCCTCGCTCACAGAATCTCCCTTGCTCTCCTGGAGCCTTGGCTGGGACACCTTGCTCACAACATGTCCATGCTCTCCTGGAGCCCTTGCAGGAACGCCTCACTCACAGAATCTCCCATGCTCTCCTGCAACCCTGGCTGGGATGCCTCACTCACAACATGTCCATCCTCTCCTGGAGCCCTGGCTGGGATGGCTCGCTCACAGAACTCCCATGCTCTCCTGCAGCCTTGGCTGGGACACCTCGCTCACAATATGTCCATGCTCTCCTGGAGCCCTGGCTGGGACACCTTGCTCACAACATGTCCATGCTCTCCTGGAGCCCTGCCAGGGACGCTCGCTCACAGAATCTCCCATGCTCTCCTGGAGCCCTGGCTGGAATGCCTAACTCACAGAATCTCCCATGCTCTCCTGGAGCCTTGGCTGGGATACCTCGCTCACAATATGTCCATGCTATCCTGGAGCCCTGGCTGGGACGCTTCACTCGCAGAATCTCCCATACTCTCCTGGAGCATTGGCAGGGACAACTCGCTTGCAGAATCTCCAGTGCTCTCCTGAGCCCTGGCAGGGACGCCTCGCTCACAACATATCCATGCTCTCCTGGAGCCCTGGCAGGGACGCCTCACTCACAGAATCTCCCATACTCTCCAGGAGCCCTGGCTGGGAAGCCTTGCTCACATCATGTCCATGCTCTCCTGGAGCCCTGGCTGGGACGCCTCGCTCACAACATGTTCATGCTCTCCTGGAGCCCTGGCTGGGACGCCTCGCTCTCCTGGAGCCCTGGCCAGGACGCCTCACTCGCAGAATCTTGCCATCTGTGAATCCACTCGAGGAATTCCCCCGGACGTCACAGCATCACTGCTGTGCGCCACCTTTTGCGGGGCACTGCTGGATTTTACCCGGCCTCCTGGAACTGGGTCCAGGCATCAGGCCATTTTTCAAAACCTCATCGGGACTTCCAGAGGTTGCAGTTCCCCTATCTGCCACTGGATGGCAGTGTGCCACAGGGAAGGGATGCGTCACTCACCGAATCTCCTGGAGCCCTGGCTGGGATGCCTCACTCACAAAATCTCCCATGCTCTCCTGGAGCCCTGGTAGGGATGCCTCGCTCGCAGAATCTCCCATGCTCTTCTTGAGCCCTGGCTGGGACGCCTCGCTCACAACATATCCATGCTCTCCTGGAGCCCTGGCTGAGAGACCTCGCTCGCAGAATCTCCCATGCTCTCCTGGAGCCCTGGCTGGGACGCCTCACTCACAACAAATCAATGCTCTCCTGGAGCCCTGGCAGGGACGCCTCACTCACAGAATCTCCTATGCTCTCCTGCAACCCTCGCTGGGATGCCTCGCTCACAACATGTCCATCCTCTCCTGGAGCCCTGGCTGGGATGGCTCGCTCACAGAATCTCCTATGCTCTCCTGCAACCCTCGCTGGGACACCTCGCTCACAATATGTCCATGCTCTCCTGGAGCCCTGGCTGGGACACCTCGCTCACAACATGTCCATGCTCTCCTGGAGCCCTGCCAGGGACGCTCGCTCACAGAATCTCCCATGCTCTCCTGGAGCCCTGGCTGGAATGCCTAACTCACAGAATCTCCCATGCTCTCCTGGAGCCTTGGCTGAGATACCTCGCTCACAATATGTCCATGCTCGCCTGGAGCCCAGGCTGGGACACTTCGCTCACAACATGTCCATGATGTCCTGGAGCCCTGGCTGGGACAATTCACTCGCAGAATCTCCCATACTCTCCTGGAGCATTGGCAGGGACACCTTGCTCGCAGAATCTCCAGTGCTCTCCTGAGCCCTGGCAGGGACGCCTCGCTCACAACATACCCATGCTCTCCTGGAGCCCTGGCAGGGACGCCTCACTCACAGAATCTCCCATATTCTCCAGGAGCCCTGGCTGGGACGCCTTGCCTTGCTCACATCATGTCCATGCTCTCCTGGAGCCCTGGCTGGGACGTCTCGCTCTCAGAATCTCCCATGTTCTCCTGGAGCCCTGGCTGGGACGCCTCGCGCACAACATGTCCATGCTCTCCTGGAGCCCTGGCTGGGACACCTCGCTCTCCTGGAGCCCTGGCCATGACACCTCACTCGGAGAATCTCGCCATCTGTGAATCCACTCGAGGAATTCCCCCGGACTTTACAGCATCACTGCTGCGCCTTTTGCGGGGCACTGCTGGATTTTACCCGGCCTCCTCGAACTGGGTCCAGGCATCAGGCCCTTTTTCAAAACCTCATCAGGACATCCAGAGGTTGCAGTTCCCCTGTCTGCCACCGGTTGGCAGTGTGCCTTACTCACCGAATCTCCTGGAGCCCTAGCTGGGATGCCTCACTCGCAAAATCTCCCACGCTCTCCTGGAGCCCTGCCAGGGACGCCTCGCTCGCAGAATCTCCCATGCTCTCCTGGAGCCCTGGCTGGGACGCCTCGCTCACAACATTTCCATGCTCTCCTGGAGCCCTGGCTGAGACACCTTGCTCACAGAATCTCCCATGCTCTCCTGGAGCCTTGGCTCAAACACCTCGCTCACAATATGTCCATGCTCTCCTGGAGCCCTGGCTGGGACGCCTCGCTCACAACATGTCCATGCTCTCCTGGAGCCCTGGCTGGGACGCCTCGCTCTCCTGGAGCCCTGGCCAGGACGCCTCACTCGCAGAATCTCGCCATCTGTGAATCCACTTGAGGAATTCCCCCGGATGTCACGGCATCACTGCTGCGTGCCACCTTTTGCGGGGCACTGCTGGATTTTACTCAGCCTCCTGGAACTGGGTCCAGGCATCAGGCCCTTTTTCAAAACCTCAACGGGAATTCCTGAGGTTGCAGTTCTCCTGTCTGCCACCGGGTGGCAGTGTGCCGCAGGGAAGGGAAGCCTCACTCTCAGAATCTCCCGTGCTCTCCTGATGCCCTGGCAGGGATGGCTCACTCACAGAATCTCCCATGCTCTCCTGGAGCCCTGGCTGGGACGCCTCGCTCACAACATATCCATGCTCTCCTGGAGCCCTGGCAGGGATGCCTCACTCACAGAATCTTCCATACTCTCCAGGAGCCCTGGCTGGGATGCCTTGCTCACATCATGTCCATGCTCTCCTGGAGCCCTGGCTGAGACACCTCGCTCACAGAATCTCCCATGCTCTCCTGGAGCCCTGGCTGGGACGCCTCGCGCACAACATGTCCATGCTCTCCTGGAGCCCACCGAATCTCCTGGAGCCCTGGCTGGGATGCCTCGCTCACAAAATCTCCCATGTTCTCCTGGAGCCCGGGCAGGGACGCCTCGCTCGCAGAATTTCCTATGCTCTCTTGGAGCCCTGGCTGGGACGCCTTGCTCACAACATATCCATGCTCTCTCCTGGAGCCCTGGCAGTGACGCCTCACTCACAGAATCTCCCATGCTCTCCTGAAGCCCTGGCTGGGACGCCTCACTCACAACATATCCATGCTCTCCTGGAGCCCTGGCTGGGACGCTTCGCTCACAGAATCTCCCATACTCTCCTGGAGCCTTGGCTGGGACACCTCGCTCGCAGAATCTCCAATGCTCTCCTGAGCCCTGGCTGGGACACCTCGCTCACAACATGTCCATGCTCTCCTGGAGCCCTGGCATTAATGCCTAACTCGCAGAATCTCCCATACTATCCTGGAGCCCTGGCTGAGATGCCTTGCTCGCAGAATGTCCCATGCTCTCCTGGAGCCTTGCCAGGGACGCCTCACTCGCAGAATCTCCCATGTTCTCCTGGAGCCCTGGCTTGGATGCCTTGCTCACAATATGTCCATGCTCTCCTGGAGCCCTGGCAGGGATGCCTCGCTCGCAGAATCTTCCATGCTCTACTGGAGCCTTGGCTGGGACACCTCGCTCACAATATGTCCATGCTCTCCTGGAGCCCTAACTGGGATGCCTCACTCACAATATGTCCATGCTCTCCTGGAGCCTTGGCTGGGAAACCTCGCTCACAATATGTCCATGCTCTCCTGGAGCCATGGATGTGACGCCTCGCTCACAACATGTCTGTGCTCTCCTGGAGCTCTGGCAGGGATGCCTAACTCTCAGAATCTCCCATACTCTCCTGGAGCCCTGGCTGGGACGCCTCGCTCGCAGAATCTCCCATGCTCTACTGGAGCCCTGGCTGGGAAGCCTCGCTCACATCATGTGCATGCTCTCCTGGAGCACTGGCTGGGATGCCTCTCTCGCAGAATCTCCCATACTTTCCTGGAGCCCTGCCAGGGATGTCTCGCTCACAGAATCTCCCATGCTCTCCTGCAGACCTGGCTGGGATGCCTCACTCACAACATGTCCATCCTCTCCTGGAGCCCTGGCTGGGATGGCTCGCTCACAGAACTCCCATGCTCTCCTGCAGCCTTGGCTGGGACACCTCTCTCACAATATGTCCATGCTCTCCTGGAGCCCTGGCTGGGACACCTCGCTCACAACATGTCCATGCTCTCCTGGAGCCCTGCCAGGGACGCTCGCTCACGGAATCTCCCATGCTCTCCTGGAGCCCTGGCTGGGACGCCTCGCTCACAACATGTCCATGCTCTCCTGGAGCCCTAGCTGGGACGCCTCGCTCTCCTGGAGCCCTGGCCAAGACGCCTCACTCGCAGAATCTCGCCATCTGTGAATCCACTTGAGGAATTCCCCCGGACATCACGGCATCACTGCTGCGTGCCACCTTTTGCGGGGCACTGCTGGATTTTACTCAGCCTCCTGGAACTGGGTCCAGGCATCAGGCCCTTTTTCAAAACCTCATCGGAAATTCCAGAGGTTGCAGTTCCCCTGTCTGCCACCGGGTGGCAGTGTGCCGCAGGGATGGGAAGCCTTGCTCGCAGAATCTCCCATCCTCTCCTGATGCCCTGGCAGGGATGCCTCACTCACAGAATCTCCCATGCTCTCCTGGAGCCCTGGCTGGGACGCCTCGCTCACAACATATCCATGCTCTCCTGGAGCCCTGGCAGGGATGCCTCACTCACAGAATCTTCCATACTCTCCAGGAGCCCTGGCTGGGATGCCTTGCTCACATCATGTCCATGCTCTCCTGGAGCCCTGGCTGAGACACCTCACTCACAGAATCTCCCATGCTCTCCTGGAGCCATGGCTGGGACGCCTCGCGCACAACATGTCCAAGCTCTCCTGGAGCCCTGGCTGGGATGCCTCGCTATCCTGGAGCCCTGGCCAGGACGCCTCACTCGCAGAATCTCACCATCTGTGAATCCACTCGAGGAATTCCCCCGGACGTCACGGCATCACTGCTGCGTGCCAACTTTTGTGGGGCACTGCTGGATTTTACTCGGCCTCCTGGAACTGGGTCCAGGCATCAGGCCATTTTTCAAAACCTCATAGGGACTTTCAGAGGTTACAGTTCCCCTGTCTACCACTGGGTGGCAGTGTGCTACAGGGAAGGGATGCGTCACTCACCGAATCTCCTGGAGCCCTGGCTGGGATGCCTCGCTCGCAAAATCTCCCATGCTCTCCTGGAGCCCTGGCAGGGACGCCTCGCTCGCAGAATCTCCCATGCTCTCCTTGAGCCCTGGCTGGGGACGCCTCGCTCACAACATATCCATGCTCTCCTGGAGCCCTGGCTGAGACACCTCGCTCACAGAATCTCCCATGCTCTCCAGGAGCCCTGGCTGGGACGCCTCGCGCACAACATGTCCATGCTCTCCTGGAGCCCTGGCTGGGATGCCTCGCTCTCCTGGAGCCCAGGCCAGGATGCCTCACTCGCAGAATCTCACCATCTGTGAATCCACTCGAGGAATTCCCCCGGATGTCACGGCATCACTGCTGCGCGCCACCTTTTGTGGCGCACTGCTGGATTTTACCCGGCCTCCTGGAACTGGGTCCAGGCATCAGGCCATTTTTCAAAACCTCATCGGGACTTCCTGAGGTTGCAGTTCCCTTTGTGCCACCGGGTGGCAGTTTGCCACAGGGAAGGGATGCCTCGCTCACCAAATCTCCAATGCTCTCTTGGAGACCTGGCTGGGACGCCTTGCTCACAGAATCTCCCATGTTCTCCTGGAGCCCTGGCAGGGACGCCTCGCTCGCAGAATCTCCTATGCTCTCTTGGAGCCCTGGCTGGGACGCCTTGCTCACAACATATCCATGCTCTCTCCAGGAGCCCTTTCAGGGACGCCTCACTCACAGAATCTCCCATGCTCTCCTGAAGCCCTGGCTGGGACGACTCGCTCACAACATGTCCATGCTGTTCTGGAGCCCTGGCTGGGATGCTTCGCTCACAGAATCTCCCATACTCTCCTGGAGCCTTGGCTTGGACACCTCGCTCGCAGAATCTCCAATGCTCTCCTGAGCCCTGGCTGGGACACCTCGCTCACAACATGTCCATGCTCTCCTGGAGCCCTGGCGTTGATGCCTAACTCGCAGAATCTCCCATACTCTCCTGGAGCCCTGGCTGGGACGCCTTGCTCGCAGAATCTCCCATGCTCTACTGGAGCCCTGGCTGGGAAGCCTCGCTCACATCATGTGCATGCTCTCCTGGAGCACTGGCTGGGATGCCTCTCTCGCAGAATCTCCCATACTTTCCTGGAGCCCTGCCAGGGATGTCTCGCTCACAGAATCTCCCATGCTCTCCTGCAGACCTGGCTGGGATGCCTCACTCACAACATGTCCATCCTCTCCTGGAGCCCTGGCTGGGATGGCTCGCTCACAGAACTCCCATGCTCTCCTGCAGCCTTGGCTGGGACACCTCTCTCACAATATGTCCATGCTCTCCTGGAGCCCTGGCTGGGACACCTCGCTCACAACATGTCCATGCTCTCCTGGAGCCCTGCCAGGGACGCTCGCTCACGGAATCTCCCATGCTCTCCTGGAGCCCTGGCTGGGACGCCTCGCTCACAACATGTCCATGCTCTCCTGGAGCCCTGGCTGGGACGCCTCGCTCTCCTGGAGCCCTGGCCAAGACGCCTCACTCGCAGAATCTCGCCATCTGTGAATCCACTTGAGGAATTCCCCCGGACATCACGGCATCACTGCTGCGTGCCACCTTTTGCGGGGCACTGCTGGATTTTACTCAGCCTCCTGGAACTGGGTCCAGGCATCAGGCCCTTTTTCAAAACCTCATCGGAAATTCCAGAGGTTGCAGTTCCCCTGTCTGCCACCGGGTGGCAGTGTGCCGCAGGGATGGGAAGCCTTGCTCGCAGAATCTCCCATCCTCTCCTGATGCCCTGGCAGGGATGCCTCACTCACAGAATCTCCCATGCTCTCCTGGAGCCCTGGCTGGGACGCCTCGCTCACAACATATCCATGCTCTCCTGGAGCCCTGGCAGGGATGCCTCACTCACAGAATCTTCCATACTCTCCAGGAGCCCTGGCTGGGATGCCTTGCTCACATCATGTCCATGCTCTCCTGGAGCCCTGGCTGAGACACCTCACTCACAGAATCTCCCATGCTCTCCTGGAGCCATGGCTGGGACGCCTCGCGCACAACATGTCCAAGCTCTCCTGGAGCCCTGGCTGGGATGCCTCGCTATCCTGGAGCCCTGGCCAGGACGCCTCACTCGCAGAATCTCACCATCTGTGAATCCACTCGAGGAATTCCCCTGGACGTCACGGCATCACTGCTGCGTGCCAACTTTTGTGGGGCACTGCTGGATTTTACTCGGCCTCCTGGAACTGGGTCCAGGCATCAGGCCATTTTTCAAAACCTCATAGGGACTTTCAGAGGTTACAGTTCCCCTGTCTACCACTGGGTGGCAGTGTGCTACAGGGAAGGGATGCGTCACTCACCGAATCTCCTGGAGCCCTGGCTGGGATGCCTCGCTCGCAAAATCTCCCATGCTCTCCTGGAGCCCTGGCAGGGACGCCTCACTCGCAGAATCTCCCATGCTCTCCTTGAGCCCTGGCTGGGGACGCCTCGCTCACAACATATCCATGCTCTCCTGGAGCCCTGGCTGAGACACCTCGCTCACAGAATCTCCCATGCTCTCCAGGAGCCCTGGCTGGGACGCCTCGCGCACAACATGTCCATGCTCTCCTGGAGCCCTGGCTGGGATGCCTCGCTCTCCTGGAGCCCAGGCCAGGATGCCTCACTCGCAGAATCTCACCATCTGTGAATCCACTCGAGGAATTCCCCCGGACGTCACGGCATCACTGCTGCGCGCCACCTTTTGTGGCGCACAGCTGGATTTTACCCGGCCTCCTGGAACTGGGTCCAGGCATCAGGCCATTTTTCAAAACCTCATCGGGACTTCCTGAGGTTGCAGTTCCCTTTGTGCCACCGGGTGGCAGTGTGCCACAGGGAAGGGATGCCTCGCTCACCAAATCTCCAATGCTCTCTTGGAGACCTGGCTGGGACGCCTTGCTCACAGAATCTCCCATGTTCTCCTGGAGCCCTGGCAGGGACGCCTCGCTCGCAGAATCTCCTATGCTCTCTTGGAGCCCTGGCTAGGACGCCTTGCTCACAACATATCCATGCTCTCTCCAGGAGCCCTTTCAGGGACGCCTCACTCACAGAATCTCCCATGCTCTCCTGAAGCCCTGGCTGGGACGATGCGCTCACAACATGTCCATGCTGTTCTGGAGCCCTGGCTGGGATGCTTCGCTCACAGAATCTCCCATACTCTCCTGGAGCCTTGGCTTGGACACCTCGCTCGCAGAATCTCCAATGCTCTCCTGAGCCCTGGCTGGGACACCTCGCTCACAACATGTCCATGCTCTCCTGGAGCCCTGGCGTTGATGCCTAACTCGCAGAATCTCCCATACTCTCCTGGAGCCCTGGCTGGGACGCCTTGCTCGCAGAATCTCCAATGCTCTACTGGAGCCCTGGCTGGGACGCCTCACTCACATCATGTGCATGCTCTCCTGGAGCACTGGCTGGGACGCCTCTCTCGCAGAATCTCCCATACTTTCCTGGAGCCCTGCCAGGGATGCCTCGCTCACAGAATCTCCCATGCTCTCCTGCAGCCCTGGCTGGGATGCCTCGCTCACAACATGTCCATCCTCTCCTGGAGCCCTGGCTGGGATGGCTCGCTCACAGAACTCCCATGCTCTCCTGCAGCCTTGGCTGGGACACCTCGCTCACAATATGTCCATGCTCTCCTGGAGCCCTGGCTGGAACACCTCGCTCACAACATGTCCATGCTCTCCTGGAGCCCTGCCAGGGACGCTCGCTCACAGAATCTCCCATGCTCTCCTGGAGCCCTGGCTGGAATGCCTAACTCACAGAATCTCCCATGCTCTCCTGGAGCCTTGGCTGGGATACCTCGCTCACAATATGTCCTTGCTCGCCTGGAGCCCTGGCTGGGACACTTTGCTCACAACATTTCCATGCTGTCCTGGAGCCCTGGCTGGGACGCTTCACTCGCATAATCTCCCATGATCTCCTGGAGCCCTGGCTGGGATGCCTCACTCTCCTGGAGCCCTGGCCAGGACGCCTCACTCGCAGAATATCGCCATCTGTGAATCCACTCGAGGAATTCCCCCGGACGTCACAGCATCACTGCTGTGTGCCACCTTTTGCGGGGCACTGCTGGATTTTACCCGGCCTCCTGGAACTGGGTCCAGGCATCAGGCCATTTTTCAAAACCTCATCGGGACTTCCAGAGGTTGCAGTTCCCCTATCTGCCACTGGATGGCAGTGTGCCACAGGGAAGGGATGCGTCACTCACCGAATCCCCTGGAGCCCTGGCTGGGATGCCTCACTCGCAAAATCTCCCATGCTCTCCTGGAGCCCTGGTAGGGATGCATCGCTCGCAGGATCTCCCATGCTCTTCTTGAGCCGTGGCTGGGACGCCTCGCTCACAACATATCCATGCTCTCCTGGAGCCCTGGCTGAGAGACCTCGCTCGCAGAATCTCCCATGCTCTCCTGGAGCCCTGGCTGTCCCACTCACAACAAATCAATGCTCTCCTGGAGCCCTGGCAGGGACGCCTCGCTCACAGAATCTCCCATGCTCTCCTGCAACCCTGGCTGGGATGCCTTGCTCACAACATGTCCATCCTCTCCTGTAGCCCTGGCTGGGATGGCTCGCTCACAGAACTCCCATGCTCTCCTGCAGCCTTGGCTGGGACACCTCGCTCACAATATGTCCATGCTCTCCTGGAGCCCTGGCTGGGACACCTCGCTCATAACATGTCCATGCTCTCCTGGAGCCCTGCCAGGGATGCTCGCTCACAGAATCTCCCATGCTCTCCTGGAGCCCTGGCTGGAATGCCTAACTCACAGAACTCCCATGCTCTCCTGCAGCCTTGGCTGGGACACCTCGCTCACAATATGTCCATGCTCTCCTGGAGCCCTGGCTGGGACACCTCGCTCACAACATGTCCATGCTCTCCTGGAGCCCTGCCAGGGATGCTCGCTCACAGAATCTCCCATGCTCTCCTGGAGCCCTGGCTGGAATGCCTAACTCACAGAATCTCCCATGCTCTCCTGGAGCCTTGGCTGGGATACCTCGCTCACAATATGTCCATGCTTGCCTGGAGCCCTGGCTGGGACACTTCGCTCACAACATGTCCATGCTGTCCTGGAGCCCTGGCTGGGATGCTTCACTCGCAGAATCTCCCATACTCTCCTGGAGCATTGGCAGGGACACCTCGCTCGCAGAATCTCCAGTGCTCTCCTGAGCCCTGGCAGGGACGCCTCGCTCACAACATATCCATGCTCTCCTGGAGCCCTGGCAGGGACGCCTCACTCACAGAATCTCCCATACTCTCCAGGAGCCCTGGCTGGGATGCCTTGCTCACATCATGTCCATTCTCTCCTGGAGCCCTGGCTGGGACGCCTCGCTCACAGAATCTCCCATGCTCTCCTGGAGCCCTGGCTGGGACGCCTCGCGCACAAAATGTTCATGCTCTCCTGGAGCCCTGACAGGGACACGTCACTCGCATAATCTCCCATGATCTCCTGGAGCCCTGGCTGGGATGCCTCACTCTCCTGGAGCCCTGGCCAGGACGCCTCTCTCGCAGAATCTCGCCATCTGTGAATCCACTCGAGGAATTCCCCCGGACGTCACAGCATCACTGCTGTGCGCCACCTTTTGTGGGGCACTGCTGGATTTTACCCGGCCTCCTGGAACTGGGTCCAGGCATCAGGCCATTTTTCAAAACCTCATCGGGACTTCCAGAGGTTGCAGTTCCCCTATGTGCCACTGGATGGCAGTGTGCCACAGGGAAGGGATGCGTCACTCACCGAATCTCCTGGAGCCCTGGCTGGGATGCCTCACTCGCAAAATCTCCCATGCTCTCCTGGAGCCCTGGTAGGGATGCCTCGCTCGCAGAATCTCCCATGCTCTTCTTGAGCCCTGGCTGGGATGCCTTGCTCACAACATATCCATGCTCTCCTGGAGCCCTGGCTGAGAGACCTCGCTCGCAGAATCTCCCATGCTCTTCTTGAGCCCTGGCTGGGACGCCTCACTCACAACAAATCAATGCTCTCCTGGAGCCCTGGCAGGGACGACTCGCTCACAACATGTCCATGCTGTCCTGGAGCCCTGGCTGAGATGCCTCGCTCACAGAATCTCCCATGCTCTCCTGGAGCCTTGGCTGGGACACCTTGCTCACAACATGTCCATGCTCTCCTGGAGCCCTTGCAGGAACGCCTCACTCACAGAATCTCCCATGCTCTCCTGCAACCCTGGCTGGGATGCCTCGCTCACAACATGTCCATCCTCTCCTGGAGCCCTGGCTGGGATGGCTCGCTCACAGAACTCCCATGCTCTCCTGCAGCCTTGGCTGGGACACCTCTCTCACAATATGTCCATGCTCTCCTGGAGCCCTGCCAGGGATGCTCGCTCACAGAATCTCCCATGCTCTCCTGGAGCCCTGGCTGGAATGCCTAACTCACAGAACTCCCATGCTCTCCTGCAGCCTTGGCTGGGACACCTCGCTCACAATATGTCCATGCTCTCCTGGAGCCCTGGCTGGGACACCTCGCTCACAACATGTCCATGCTCTCCTGGAGCCCTGCCAGGGATGCTCGCTCACAGAATCTCCCATGCTCTCCTGGAGCCCTGGCTGGAATGCCTAACTCACAGAATCTCCCATGCTCTCCTGGAGCCTTGGCTGGGATACCTCGCTCACAATATGTCCATGCTTGCCTGGAGCCCTGGCTGGGACACTTCACTCACAACATGTCCATGCTGTCCTGGAGCCCTGGCTGGGATGCTTCACTCGCAGAATCTCCCATACTCTCCTGGAGCATTGGCAGGGACACCTCGCTCGCAGAATCTCCAGTGCTCTCCTGAGCCCTGGCAGGGACGCCTCGCTCACAACATATCCATGCTCTCCTGGAGCCCTGGCAGGGACGCCTCACTCACAGAATCTCCCATACTCTCCAGGAGCCCTGGCTGGGATGCCTTGCTCACATCATGTCCATTCTCTCCTGGAGCCCTGGCTGGGACGCCTCGCTCACAGAATCTCCCATGCTCTCCTGGAGCCCTGGCTGGGACGCCTCGCGCACAAAATGTTCATGCTCTCCTGGAGCCCTGACAGGGACACGTCACTCGCATAATCTCCCATGATCTCCTGGAGCCCTGGCTGGGATGCCTCGCTATCCTGGAGCCCTGGCCAGGACGCCTCACTCGCAGAATCTCACCATCTGTGAATCCACTTGAGGAATTCCCCCGGACGTCACGGCATCACTGCTGCGCGCCACCTTTTGTGGGGCACTGCTGGATTTTACTCGGCCTCCTGGAACTGGGTCCAGGCATCAGGCCATTTTTCAAAACCTCATCGGGACTTTCAGAGGTTACAGTTCCCCTGTCTGCCACTGGGTGGCAGTGTGCCACAGGGAAGGGATGCGTCACTCACCGAATCTCCTGGAGCCCTGGCTGGGATCCCTCGCTCGCAAAATCTCCCATGCTCTCCTGGAGCCATGGCAGGGACGCCTCGCTCGCAGAATCTCCCATGCTCTCCTTGAGCCCTGGCTGGGGACGCCTCGCTCACAACATATCCATGCTCTCCTGGAGCCCTGGCTGAGACACCTCGCTCACAGAATCTCCCATGCTCTCCGGGAGCCCTGGCTGGGACGCCTCGCGCACAACATGTCCATGCTCTCCTGGAGCCCTGGCTGGGATGCCTCACTCTCCTGGAGCCCAGGCCAGGATGCCTCACTCGCAGAATCTCACCATCTATGAATCCACTCGAGGAATTCCCCCGGACGTCACGGCATCACTGCTGCGCGCCACCTTTTGTGGCGCACTGCTGGATTTTACCCGGCCTCCTGGAACTGGGTCCAGGCATCAGGCCATTTTTCAAATCCTCATCGGGACTTCCTGAGGTTGCAGTTCCCTTTGTGCCACCGGGTGGCAGTGTGCCACAGGGAAGGGATGCCTCGCTCACCGAATCTCCTATGCTCTCTTGGAGACCTGGCTGGGACGCCTTGCTCACAACATATCCATGCTCTCTCCTGGAGCCCTTTCAGGGACGCCTCACTCACAGAATCAACCATGTTCTCCTGGAGCCCTGGCAGGGACGCCTCGCTCGCAGAATCTCCTATGCTCTCTTGGAGCCCTGGCTGGGACGCCTTGCTCACAACATATCCATGCTCTCTCCAGGAGCCCTTTCAGGGACGCCTCACTCACAGAATCTCCCATGCTCTCCTGGAGCCCTGGCTGGGACGCATCACTCACAACATATCCATGCTCTCCTGGAGCCCTGGCAGGGACGCCTCACTCACAGAATCTCCCATGGTCTCCTGAAGCCCTGGCTGGGACGACTCGCTCACAACATGTCCATGCTGTTCTGGAGCCCTGGCTGGGATGCTTCGCTCACAGAATCTCCCATACTCTCCTGGAGCCTTGGCTTGGAAACCTCGCTCGCAGAATCTCCAATGCTCTCCTGAGCCCTGGCTGGGACACCTCGCTCACAACATGTCCATGCTCTCCTGGAGCCCTGGCGTTGATGCCTAACTCGCAGAATCTCCCATACTCTCCTGGAGCCCTGGCTGGGACGCCTCGCTCGCAGAATCTCCCATGCTCTACTGGAGCCCTGGCTGGGACGCCTCACTCACATCATGTGCATGCTCTCCTGGAGCACTGGCTGGGACGCCTCTCTCGCAGAATCTCCCATACTTTCCTGGAGCCCTGCCAGGGATGCCTCGCTCACAGAATCTCCCATGCTCTCCTGCAGCCCTGCCTGGGATGCCTCGCTCACAACATGTCCATCCTCTCCTGGAGCCCTGGCTGGGATGGCTCGCTCACAGAACTCCCATGCTCTCCTGCAGCCTTGGCTGGGACACCTCGCTCACAATATGTCCATGCTCTCCTGGAGCCCTGGCTGGGACACCTCGCTCACAACATGTCCATGCTCTCCTGGAGCCCTGCCAGGGACGCTCGCTCACAGAATCTCCCATGCTCTCCTGGAGCCCTGGCTGGAATGCCTAACTCACAGAATCTCCCATGCTCTCCTGGAGCCTTGGCTGGGATACCTCGCTCACAATATGTCCTTGCTCGCCTGGAGCCCTGGCTGGGACACTTTGCTCACAACATGTCCATGCTGTCCTGGAGCCCTGGCTGGGACGCTTCGCTCGCAGAATCTCCCATACTCTCCTGGAGCCCTGGCTGGGACGCCTCGCGCACAAAATATTTATGCTCTCCTGGAGCCCTGGCTCGGACACGTCACTCGCATAATCTCCCATGATCTCCTGGAGCCCTGGCTGGGATGCCTCACTCTCCTGGAGCCCTGGCCAGGACGCCTCACTCGCAGAATCTCGCCATCTGTGAATCCACTCGAGGAATTCCCCCGGATGTCACAGCATCACTGCTGTGCGCCACCTTTTGCGGGGCACTGCTGGATTTTACCTGGCCTCCTGGAACTGGGTCCAGGCATCAGGCCATTTTTCAAAACCTCATCGGGACTTCCAGAGGTTGCAGTTCCCCTATCTGACACTGGATGGCAGTGTGCCACAAGGAAGGGATGCGTCACTCACCGAATCTCCTGGAGCCCTGGCTGGGATGCCTCACTCGCAAAATCTCCCATGCTCTCCTGGAGCCCTGGTAGGGATGCCTCGCTCGCAGGATCTCCCATGCTCTTCTTGAGCCGTGGCTGGGACGCCTCGCTCACAAAATATCCATGCTCTCCTGGAGCCCTGGCTGAGAGACCTCGCTCGCAGAATCTCCAATGCTCTCCTGGAGCCCTGGCTGTCCCACTCACAACAAATCAATGCTCTCCTGGAGCCCTGGCAGGGACGCCTCGCTCACAGAATCTCCCATGCTCTCCTGCAACCCTGGCTGGGATGCCTTGCTCACAACATGTCCATCCTCTCCTGGAGCCCTGGCTGGGATGGCTCGCTCACAGAACTCCCATGCTCTCCTGCAGCCTTGGCTGGGACACCTCGCTCACAATATGTCCATGCTCTCCTGGAGCCCTGGCTGGGACACCTCGCTCACAACATGTCCATGCTCTCCTGGAGCCCTGCCAGGGACGCTCGCTCACAGAATCTCCCATGCTCTCCTGGAGCCCTGGCTGGAATGCCTAACTCACAGAATCTCCCATGCTCTCCTGGAGCCTTGGCTGGGATACCTCGCTCACAATATGTCCATGCTCGTCTGGAGCCCTGGCTGGGACACTTCGCTCACAACATGTCCATGCTGTCCTGGAGCCCTGGCTGGAATGCTTCACTCGCAGAATCTCCCATACTCTCCTGGAGCATTGGCAGGGGGACACCTCGCTCGCAGAATCTCCAGTGCTCTCCTGAGCCCTGGCAGGGACTCCTCGCTCACAACATATCCATGCTCTCCTGGAGCCCTGGCAGGGACGCCTCACTCACAGAATCTCCCATACTCTCCAGGAGCCCTGGCTGGGATGCCTTGCTCACATCATGTCCATGCTCTCCTGGAGCCCTGGCTGGGACGCCTTGCTCACAGAATCTCCCATGCTCTACTGGAGCCCTGGCTGGGACGCCTCGCGCACAAAATGTTCATGCTCTCCTGGAGCCCTGGCAGGGACACGTCACTCGCATAATCTCCCATGATCTCCTGGAGCCCTGGCTGGGATGCCTCACTCTCCTGGAGCCCTGGCCAGGACACCTCTCTCGCAGTATCTCGCCATCTGTGAATCCACTCGAGGAATTCCCCCGGACGTCACAGCATCACTGCTGTGCGCCACCTTTTGCGGGGCACTGCTGGATTTTTCCCGGCCTCCTGGAACTGGGTCCAGGCATCAGGCCATTTTTCAAAACCTCATCGGGACTTCCAGAGGTTGCAGTTCCCCTATCTGCCACTGGATGGCAGTGTGCCACAGGGAAGGGATGCGTCACTCACCGAATCTCCTGGAGCACTGGTTGGGATGCCTCACTCGCAAAATCTCCCATGCTCTCCTGGAGCCCTGGTAGGGATGCCTCACTTGCAGAATCTCCCATGCACTTCTTGAGCCCTGGCTGGGATGCCTCGCTCACAACATATCCATGCTCTCCTGGAGAACTGGCTGAGAGACCTCGCTCTCCTGGAGCCCTGGCTGAGACACCTCGCTCACAGAATCTCCCATGCTCTCCTGGAGCCTTGGCTCAAGCACCTCGCTCACAATATGTCCATGCTCTCCTGGAGCCCTGGCAGGGACGCCTCGCTCACAACATGTCCATGCTCTCCTGGAGCCCTGGCTGGGACGCCTTGCTCTCCTGGAGCCCTGGCTAGGACGCCTCACTCGCAGAATCTCGCCATCTGTGAATCCACTTGAGGAATTCCCCCGGACGTCACGGCATCACTGCTGCGTGCCACCTTTTGCGGGGCACTGCTGGATTTTACTCAGCCTCCTGGAACTGGGTCCAGGCATCAGGCAATTTTTCAAAACCTCAACGGGAATTCCTGAGGTTGCAGTTCTCCTGTCTGCCACTGGGTGGCAGTGTGCCGCAGGGAAGGGAAGCCTCGCTCGCAGAATCTCCCGTGCTCTCCTGATGCCCTGGCAGGGATGCCTCACTCACAGAATCTCCCATGCACTCCTGGAGCCCTGGCTGGGACGCCTCGCTCACAACATATCCATGCTCTCCTGGAGCCCTGGCAGGGATGCCTCACTCACAGAATCTTCCATACTCTCCAGGAGCCCTGGCTGGGATGCCTTGCTCACATCATGTCCATGCTCTCCTGGAGCCCTGGCTGGGACGCCTCGCACACAACATGTCCATGCTCTTCTGGAGCCCTGGCTGGGATGCATCGCTCTCCTGGAGCCCAGGCCAGGATGCCTCACTCGCAGAATCTCACCATCTGTGAATCCACTCGAGGAATTCCCCCGGACGTCACGGCATCACTGCTGCGCGCCACCTTTTGCGGTGCACTGCTGGATTTTACCCGGCCTCCTGGAACTGGGTCCAGGCATCAGGCCATTTTTCAAAACCTCATCGGTACTTCCAGAGGTTGCAGTTCCCCTGTCTGCCACCGGGTGGCAGTGTGCCACAGGGAAGGGATGCCTCGCTCACCGAATCTCCTGGAGCCCTGGCTGGGATGCCTCGCTCACAAAATCTCCCATGTTCTCCTGGAGCCCTGGCAGGGACGCCTCGCTCTCAGAATTTCCTATGCTCTTTTGGAGCCCTGGCTGGGACGCCTTGCTCACAACATATCCATGCTCTCTCCTGGAGCCCTGGCAGTGACGCCTCACTCACAGAATCTCCCATGCTCTCCTGAAGCCCTGGCTGGGACGCCTCACTCACAACATATCCATGCTCTCCTGGAGCCCTGGCTGGAATGCTTCGCTCACAGAATCTCCCATACTCTCCTGGAGCCTTGGCTGGGACACCTCGCTCGCAGAATCTCCAATGCTCTCCTGAGCCCTGGCTGGGACACCTCGCTCACAACATGTCCATGCTCTCCTGGAGCCCTGGCGTTGATGCCTAACTCACAGAATCTCCCATACTCTCCTGGAGCCCTGGCTGAGATGCCTTGCTCGCAGAATGTCCCATGCTCTCCTGGAGCCTTGCCAGGGACGCCTCACTCGCAGAATCTCCCATGCTCTCCTGGAGCCCTGGCTTGGATGCCTTGCTCACAATATGTCCATGCTCTCCTGGAGCCCTGGCAGGGATGCCTCGCTCGCAGAATCTTCCATACTCTCCTGGAGCCCTGGCTGGGACGCCTCGCTCGCAGAATCTCCCATGCTCTACTTGAGCCCTGGCTGGGAAGCCTCGCTCACATCATGTGCATGCTCTCCTGAAGCACTGGCTGGGACACCTCTCTCGCAGAATCTCCCATACTTTCCTGGAGCCCTGCCAGGGATGCCACGCTCACAGAATCTCCCATGCTCTCCTGCAGACCTGGCTGGGATGCCTCACTCACAACATGTCCATCCTCTCCTGGAGCCCTGGCTGGGATGGCTCGCTCACAGAACTCCCATGCTCTCCTGCAGCCTTGGCTGGGACACCTCTCTCACAATATGTCCATGCTCTCCTGGAGCCCTGGCTGGGACACTTTGCTCACAACATGTCCATGCTGTCCTGGAGCCCTGGCTGGGACGCTTCACTCGCAGAATCTCCCATACTCTCCTGGAGCATTGGCAGGGACACCTCGCTCGCAGAATCTCCCATGCTCTACTGAGCCCTGGCAGGGACGCCTCGCTCACAACATATCCATGCTCTCCTGGAGCCCTGGCAGGGACACCTCACTCACAGAATCTCCCATACTCTCCAGGAGCCCTGGCTGGAATGCCTTGCTCACATCATGTCCATGCTCTCCTGGAGCCCTGGCTGGGATGCCTCGCTCACAGAATCTCCCATGCTCTCCTGGAGCCCTGGCTGGGACGCCTCGTGCACAAAATGTTCATGCAATCCTGGAGCCCTGGCAGGGACACGTTACTCGCGTAATCTCCCATGATCTCCTGGAGCCCTGGCTGGGATGCCTCACTCTCCTGGAGCCCTGGCCAGGACGCCTCTCTCGCAGAATCTCGCCATCTGTGAATCCACTCGAGGAATTCCCCCGGACGTCACAGCATCACTGCTTTGCGCCACCTTTTGCGGGGCACTGCTGGATTTTACCCGGCCTCCTGGAACTGGGTCCAGGCATCAGGCCATTTTTCAAAACCTCATCGGGACTTCCAGAGGTTGCAGTTCCCCTATCTGCCACTGGATGGCAGTGTGCCACAGGGAAGGGATGCGTCACTCACCGAATCTCCTGGAGCCCTGGCTGGGATGCCTCACTCGCAAAATCTCCCATGCTCTCCTGGAGCCCTGGTAGGGATGCCTCGCTTGCAGAATCTCCCATGCACTTCTTGAGCCCTGGCTGGGACGCCTCGCTCACAACATATCCATGCTCTCCTGGAGCCCTGGCTGAGAGACCTCGCTCGCAGAATCTCCCATGCTCTCCTGGAGCCCTGGCTGGGACGCCTCACTCACAACAAATCAATGCTCTTCTGGAGACCTGGCAGGGAGGCCTCACTCACAGAATCTCCCATGCTCTCCTGAAGCACTGGCTGGGATGACTCGCTCACAACATGTCTATGCTGTCCTGGAGCCCTGGCTGACATGCCTCGCTCACAGAATCTCCCATGCTCTCCTGGAGCCTTGGCTGGGACACCTCGCTCACAACATGTCCATGCTCTCCTGGAGCCCTGGCAGGAACGCCTCACTCACAGAATCTCCCATGCTCTCCTGGAGCTCTGGCTGGGACGCCTCGCTCACAACATGTCCATGCTCTCCTGGAGCCCTGGCTGGGACACCTCGCTCTCCTGGAGCCCTGGCCAGGACACCTCACTCGGAGAATCTCGCCATCTGTGAATCCACTCGAGGAATTCCCCCGGACGTCACAGCATCACTGCTGTGCGCCACCTTTTGCGGGGCACTGCTGGATTTTACCCGGCCTCCTGGAACTGGGTCCAGGCATCAGGCCATTTTTCAAAACCTCATCGGGACTTCCAGAGGTTGCAGTTCCCCTATCTGCCACTGGATGGCAGTGTGCCACAGGGAAGGGATGCATCACTCACCGAATCTCCTGGAGCCCTGGCTGGGATGCCTCACTCGCAAAATCTCCCATGCTCTCCTGGAGCCCTGGTAGGGATGCCTCGCTTGCAGAATCTCCCATGCACTTCTTGAGCTCTGGCTGGGACGCCTCGCTCACAACATATCCATGCTCTCCTGGAGCCCTGGCTGAGAGACCTCGCTCGCAGAATTTCCCATGCTCTCCTGGAGCCCTGGCTGGGACGCCTCGCTCTCCTGGAGCCCTGGCCAGGACAGCTCACTCTGAGAATCTCGCCATCTGTGAATCCACTCGAGGAATTCCCCTGGACGTTACAGCATCACTGCTGTGTGCCACCTTTTGCGGGGCACTGCTGGATTTTACCCGGCCTCCTCGAACTGGGTCCAGGTATCAGGCCCTTTTTCAAAACCTCATCAGGACATCCAGAGGTTGCAGTTCCCCTGTCTGCCACCGGGTGGCAGTGTGCCTCACTCACCGAATCTCCTGGAGCCCTAGCTGGGATGCCTCACTCGCAAAATCTCCCATGCTCTCCTGGAGCCCTGCCAGGGACGCCTCGCTCGCAGAATCTCCCATGCTCTCCTGGAGCCCTGGCTGGGACGCCTCGCTCACAACATTTCCATGCTCTCCTGGAGCCCTGGCTGAGACACCTCGCTCACAGAATCTCCCATGCTCTCCTGGAGCCTTGGCTCAAACACCTCGCTCACAATATGTCCATGCTCTCCTGGAGCCCTGGCTGGGACGCCTCGCTCACAACATGTCCATGCTCTCCTGGAGCCCTGGCTGGGATGCCTCGCTCTCCTGGAGCCCTGGCCAGGACGCCTCACTCGCAGAATCTCGCCATCTGTGAATCCACTTGAGGAATTCCCCCGGACGTCACGGCATCACTGCTGCGTGCCACCTTTTGTGGGGCACTGCTGGATTTTACTCAGCCTCCTTGAACTGGGTCCAGGCATCAGGCCCTTTTTCAAAACCTCATCGGGAATTCCTGAGGTTGCAGTTCTCCTGTCTGCCACCGGGTGGCAGTGTGCCGCAGGGAAGGGAAGCCTCGCTCGCAGATTCTCCCGTTCTCTCCTGATGCCCTGGCAGGGATGCCTCACTCACAGAATCTCCCATGCTCTCCTGGAGCCATGGCTGGGACGCCTCGCTCACAACATATCCATGCTCTCCTGGAGCCCTTGCTGAGACACCTCACTCACAGAATCTCCCATGCTCTCCTGGAGCCCTGGCTGGGACGCCTTGCGCACAAAATGTTCATGCTCTCCTGGAGCCCTGGCTGGGACACGTCACTCGCATAATCTCCCATGATCTCCTGGAGCCCTGGCTGGGATGGCTCGCTCACAGAACTCCCATGCTCTCCTGCAGCCTTGGCTGGGACACCTCTCTCACAATATGTCCATGCTCTCCTGGAGCCCTGGCTGGGACACCTCGCTCACAACATGTCCATGCTCTCCTGGAGCCCTGCCAGGGACGCTCGCTCACGGAATCTCCCATGCTCTCCTGGAGCCCTGGCTGGGACGCCTCGCTCACAACATGTCCATGCTCTCCTGGAGCCCTGGCAGGGATGCCTCACTCACAGAAACTTCCATACTCTCCAGGAGCCCTGGCTGGGACGCCTTGCTCACATCATGTCCATGCTCTCCTGGAGCCCTGGCTGAGACACCTCGCTCACAGAATCTCCCATGCTCTCCTGGAGCCATGGCTGGGACGCCTCGCGCACAACATGTCCAAGCTCTCCTGGAGCCCTGGCTGGGATGCCTCGCTATCCTGGAGCCCTGGCCAGGACGCCTCACTCGCAGAATCTCACCATCTGTGAATCCACTCGAGGAATTCCCCGGGACGTCACGGCATCACTGCTGCGCGCCACCTTTTGTGGGGCACTGCTGGATTTTACTCGGCCTCCTGGAACTGGGTCCAGGCATCAGGCCATTTTTCAAAACCTCATCGGGACTTTCAGAGGTTACAGTTCCCCTGTCTGCCACTGGGTGGCAGTGTGCCACAGGGAAGGGATGCGTCACTCACCGAATCTCCTGGAGCCCTGGCTGGGATGCCTCACTCGCAAAATCTCCCATGCTCTCCTGGAGCCCTGGCAGGGACGCCTCGCTCGCAGAATCTCCCATGCTCTCCTTGAGCCCTGGCTGGGGACGCCTCGCTCACAACATATCCATGCTCTCCTGGAGCCCTGGCTGAGACACCTCGCTCACAGAATCTCCCATGCTCTCCGGGAGCCCTGGCTGGGACGCCTCGCGCACAACATGTCCATGCTCTCCTGGAGCCCTGGCTGGGATGCCTCGCTCTTCTGGAGCCCAGGCCAGGATGCCTCACTCACAGAATCTCACCATCTGTGAATCCACTCGAGGAATTCCCCCGGACGTCACGGCATCACTGCTGCGCGCCACCTTTTGTGGCGCACTGCTGGATTTTACCCGGCCTCCTGGAACTGGGTCCAGGCATCAGGCCATTTTTCAAATCCTCATCGGGACTTCCTGAGGTTGCAGTTCCCTTTGTGCCACTGGGTGGCAGTGTGCCACAGGGAAGGGATGCCTCGCTCACCGAATCTCCTATGCTCTCTTGGAGACCTGGCTGGGACGCCTTGCTCACAACATATCCATGCTCTCTCCTGGAGCCCTGGCAGGGACGCCTCACTCACAGAATCTCCCATGCTCTCTTGGAGCCCTGGCTGGGACGCCTTGCTCACAACATATCCATGCTCTCTCCAGGAGCCCTTTCAGGGACGCCTCACTCACAGAATCTCCCATGCTCTCCTGGAGCCCTGGCAGGGACGCATCACTCACAACATATCCATGCTCTCCTGGAGCCCTGGCCAGGACGCCTCACTCGCAGAATCTCGGCATCTGTGAATCCACTTGAGGAATTCCCCTGGACGTTACAGCATCACTGCTGCGTGCCACCTTTTGCGGGGCACTGCTGGATTTTACTCAGCCTCCTCGAACTGGGTCCAGGCATCAGGCCCTTTTTCAAAACCTCATCAGGACATCCAGAGGTTGCAGTTCCCCTGTCTGCCACCGGGTGGCAGTGTGCCTCACTCACCGAATCTCCTGGAGCCCTGGCTGGGATGCCTCGCTCGCAAAATCTCCCATGCTCTCCTGGAGCCATGGCAGGGACGCCTCGCTCGCAGAATCTCCCATGCTCTCCTTGACCCTGGCTGGGGACGCCTCGCTCACAACATATCCATGCTCTCCTGGAGCCCTGGCTGAGACACCTCGCTCACAGAATCTCCCATGCTCTCCTGGAGCCCTGGCTGGGACGCTTCGCGCACAACATGTCCATGCTCTCCTGGAGCCCTGGCTGGGATGCCTCGCTCTCCTGGAGCCCAGGTCAGGATGCCTCACTCGCAGAATCTCACCATCTGTGAATCCACTCGAGGAATTCCCCCGGATGTCACGGCATCACTGCTGCGCGCCACCTTTTGTGGTGCACTGCTGGATTTTACCCGGCCTCCTGGATCTGGGTCCAGGCATCAGGCCATTTTTCAAAACCTCATCGGGACTTCCAGAGGTTGCAGTTCCCCTTGTGCCAAAGGGTGGCAGTGTGCCACAGGGAAGGGATGCCTCGCTCACCGAATCTCCTGGAGCCCTGGCTGGGATGCCTCGCTCGCAAAATCTCCCATGTTCTCCTGGAGCCCTGGCAGGGACGCCTCGCTCGCAGAATCTCCTATGCTCTCTTGGAGACCTGGCTGGGACGCCTTGCTCACAACATATCCATGCTCTCTCCTGGAGCCCTGGCAGGGACGCCTCACTCACAGAATCTCCCATGCTCTCTTGGAGCCCTGGCTGGGACGCCTTGCTCACAACATATCCATGCTCTCTCCAGGAGCCCTTTCAGGGACGCCTCACTCACAGAATCTCCCATGCTCTCCTGGAGCCCTGGCAGGGACGCATCACTCACAACATATCCATGCTCTCCTGGAGCCCTGGCAGGGACGCCTCACTCACAGAATCTCCCATGGTCTCCTGAAGCCCTGGCTGGGACGACTCGCTCACAACATGTCCATGCTGTTCTGGAGCCCTGGCTGGGATGCTTCGCTCACAGAATCTCCCATACTCTCCTGGAGCCTTGGCTTGGACACCTCGCTCGCAGAATCTCCAATGCTCTCCTGAGCCCTGGCTGGGACACCTCGCTCACAACATGTCCATGCTCTCCTGGAGCCCTGGCGTTGATGCCTAACTCGCAGAATCTCCCATACTCTCCTGGAGCCCTGGTTGGGACGCCTCGCTCGCAGAATCTCCCATGCTCGCCTGGAGCCCTGGCTGGGATGCCTCACTCGCAAAATCTCCCATGCTCTCCTGGAGCCCTGGTAGGGATGCCTCGCTTGCAGAATCTCCCATGCACTTCTTGAGCCCTGGCTGGGACGCCTCGCTCACAACATATCCATGCTCTCCTGGAGCCCTGGCTGAGAGACCTCGCTCGCAGAATCTCCCATGCTCTCCTGGAGCCCTGGCTGGGACGCCTCACTCACAACAAATCAATGCTCTCCTGGAGACCTGGCAGGGAGGCCTCACTCACAGAATCTCCCATGCTCTCCTGAAGCACTGGCTGGGATGACTCGCTCACAACATGTCCATGCTGTCCTGGAGCCCTGGCTGACATGCCTCGCTCACAGAATCTCCCATGCTCTCCTGGAGCCTTGGCTGGGACACCTCGCTCACAACATGTCCATGCTCTCCTGGAGCCCTGGCAGGAACGCCTCACTCACAGAATCTCCCATGCTCTCCTGGAGCTCTGGCTGGGACGCCTCGCTCACAACATGTCCATGCTCTCCTGGAGCCCTGGCTGGGACACCTCGCTCTCCTGGAGCCCTGGCCAGGACACCTCACTCGGAGAATCTCGCCATCTGTGAATCCACTCGAGGAATTCCCCCGGACGTCACAGCATCACTAATGTGCGCCACCTTTTGCGGGGCACTGCTGGATTTTACCCGGCCTCCTGGAACTGGGTCCAGGCATCAGGCCATTTTTCAAAACCTCATCGGGACTTCCAGAGGTTGCAGTTCCCCTATCTGCCACTGGATGGCAGTGTGCCACAGGGAAGGGATGCGTCACTCACCGAATCTCCTGGAGCCCTGGCTGGGATGCCTCACTCGCAAAATCTCCCATGCTCTCCTGGAGCCCTGGTAGGGATGCCTCGCTTGCAGAATCTCCCATGCTCTTCTTGAGCCCTGGCTGGGACGCCTCGCTCACAACATCTCCATGCTCTCCTGGAGCCCTGGCTGAGAGACCTCGCTCGCAGAATCTCCCATGCTCTCCTGGAGCCCTGGCTGGGACGCCTCACTCACAACAAATCTATGCTCTCCTGGAGACCTGGCAGGGAGGCCTCACTCACAGAATCTCCCATGCTCTCCTGAAGCCCTGGCTGGGACGACTCGCTCACAACATGTCCATGCTGTCCTGGAGCCCTGGCTGACATGCCTCGCTCACAGAATCTCCCATGCTCTCCTGGAGCCTTGGCTGGGACTCCTCGCTCACAACATGTCCATGCTCTCCTGGAGCCCTGGCAGGAATGCCTCACTCACAGAATCTCCCATGCTCTCCTGGAGCTCTGGCTGGGACGCCTCGCTCACAACATGTCCATGCTCTCCTGGAGCCCTGGCAGGGACACCTCGCTCTCCTGGAGCCCTGGCCAGGACACCTCACTCGGAGAATCTCGCCATCTGTGAATCCACTCGAGGAATTCCCCTGGACGTTACAGCATCACTGCTGTGTGCCACCTTTTGCGGGGCACTGCTGGATTTTACCCAGCCTCCTCGAACTGGGTCCAGGCATCAGGCCCTTTTTCAAAACCTCATCAGGACATCCAGAGGTTGCAGTTCCCCTGTCTGCCACCGGGTGGCAGTGTGCCTCACTCACCGAATCTCCTGGAGCCCTGGCTGGGATGCCTCGCTCGCAAAATCTCCCATGCTCTCCTGGAGCCATGGCAGGGACGCCTCGCTCGCAGAATCTCCCATGCTCTCCTTGAGCCCTGGCTGGGGACGCCTCGCTCACAACATATCCATGCTCTCCTGGAGCCCTGGCTGAGACACCTCGCTCACAGAATCTCCCATGCTCTCCTGGAGCCCTGGCTGGGACGCCTCGCGCACAACATGTCCATGCTCTCCTGGAGCCCTGGCTGGGATGCCTCGCTCTCCTGGAGCCCAGGTCAGGATGCCTCACTCGCAGAATCTCACCATCTGTGAATCCACTCGAGGAATTCCCCCGGATGTCACGGCATCACTGCTGCGCGCCACCTTTTGTGGTGCACTGCTGGATTTTACCCGGCCTCCTGGATCTGGGTCCAGGCATCAGGCCATTTTTCAAAACCTCATCGGGACTTCCAGAGGTTGCAGTTCCCCTTGTGCCAAAGGGTGGCAGTGTGCCACAGGGAAGGGATGCCTCGCTCACCGAATCTCCTGGAGCCCTGGCTGGGATGCCTCGCTCGCAAAATCTCCCATGTTCTCCTGGAGCCCTGGCAGGGACGCCTCGCTCGCAGAATCTCCTATGCTCTCTTGGAGCCCTGGCTGGGACGCCTTGCTCACAACATATCCATGCTCTCTCCTGGAGCCCTGGCAGGGATGCCTCACTCACAGAATCTCCCATGCTCTCCTGGAGCCCTGGCTGGGACGCCTCACTCACAACATATCCATGCTCTCCTGGAGCCCTGGCAGGGATGGCTCGCTCACATCATGTGCATGCTCTCCTGGAGCACTGGCTGGGATGCCTCTCTCGCAGAATCTCCCATACTCTCCTGGAGCCCTGCCAGGGATGCCTCGATCACAGAATTTCCCATGCTCTCCTGCAGCCCTGCCTGGGATGCCTCGCTCACAACATGTCCATCCTCTCCTGGAGCCCTGGCTGGGATGGCTCGCTCACAGAACTCCCATGCTCTCCTGCAGCCTTGGCTGGGACACCTCGCTCACAATATGTCCATGCTCTCCTGGAGCCCTGGCTGGAACACCTCGCTCACAACATGTCCATGCTCTCCTGGAGCCCTAACTGGGATGCCTCACTCACAATATGTCCATGCTCTCCTGGAGCCTTGGCTGGGAAACCTCGCTCACAATATGTCCATGCTCTCCTGGAGCCATGGCTGGGATGCCTCGCTCACAACATGTCTGTGCTCTCCTGGAGCCATGGCAGGGATGCCTAACTCGCAGAATCTCCCATACTCTCCTGGAGCCCTGGCTGGGACGCCTCGCTCGCAGAATCTCCCATGCTCTACTGGAGCCCTGGCTGGGAAGCCTCGCTCACATCATGTGCATGCTCTCCTGGAGCACTGGCTGGGACGCCTCTCTCGCAGAATCTCCCATACTTTCCTGGAGCCCTGGAAGGGATGCCTCGCTCACAGAATCTCCCATGCTCTCCTGCAGCCCTGGCTGGGATGCCTCGCTCACAACATGTCCATCCTCTCCTGGAGCCCTGGCTGGGATGGCTCGCTCATCGAACTCCCATGCTCTCCTGCAGCCTTGGCTGGGACACCTCGCTCACAATATGTGCATGCTCTCCTGGAGCCCTGGCTGGGACACCTCGCTCACAACATGTCCATGCTCTCCTGGAGCCCTGCCAGGGACGCTCGCTCACAGAATCTCCCATGCTCTCCTGGAGCCCTGGCTGGAATGCCTAACTCACAGAATCTCCCATGCTCTCCTGGAGCCTTGGCTGGGATACCTCGCTCACAATATGTCCATGCTCTCCTGGAGCCCTGGCTGGGACACTTCGCTCACAACATGTCCGTGCTGTCCTGGAGCCCTGGCTGGGACACTTCGCTCACAGAATCTCCCATACTCTCCTGGAGCATTGGCAGGGACACCTCGCTCACATCATGTCCATGCTCTCCTGGAGCCCTGGCTGGGATGCCTCGCTCACAGAATCTCCCATGCTCTCCTGGAGCCCTGGCTGGGATGCCTCGTGCACAAAATGTCCATGCTCTCCTGGAGCCCTGGCTGGGACACGTTACTCGCATAATCTCCCATGATCTCCTGGAGCCCTGGCTGGGATGCCTCACTCTCCTGGAGCCCTGGCCAGGATGCCTCACTCGCAGAATCTCGCCATCTGTGAATCCACTCGAGGAATTGCCCCGGACGTCACAGCATCACTGCTGTGCGCCACCTTTTGCGGGGCACTGCTGGATTTTACCCGGCCTCCTGGAACTGGGTCCAGGCATCAGGCCATTTTTCAAAACCTCATCGGGACTTCCAGAGGGTGCAGTTCCCCTTTCTGCCACTGGATGGCAGTGTGCCACAGGGAAGGGATGCATCACTCACCGAATCTCCTGGAGCCCTGGCTGGGATGCCTCACTCGCAAAATCTCCCATGCTCTCCTGGAGCCCTGGTAGGGATGCCTCGCTCGCAGAATCTCCCATGCTCTTCTTGAGCCATGGCTGGGACGCCTCGCTCACAACATATCCATGCTCTCCTGGAGCCCTGGCTGAGAGACCTCGCTCGCAGAATCTCCCATGCTCTCCTGGAGCCCTGGCTGGGACGCCTCACTCACAACAAATCAATGCTCTCCTGGAGCCCTGGCAGGGACGCCTCACTCACAGATTCTCCCATGCTCTCCTGAAGCCCTGGCAGGGACGACTCGCTCACAACATGTCCATGCTGTCCTGGAGCCCTGGCTGAGATGCCTCGCTCACAGAATCTCCCATGCTCTCCTGGAGCCTTGGCTGGGACACCTCGCTCACAACATGTCCATGCTCTCCTGGAGCCCTGGCAGGGACGCCTCACTCACAGTATCTCCCATGCTCTCCTGGAGCTCTGGCTGGGACACCTCGCTCACAACATGTCCATGCTCTCCTGGAGCCCTGGCTGGGACACCTCTCTCTCCTGGAGCCCTGGCCAGGACACCACACTCGGAGAATCTCGCCATCTGTGAATCCACTCGAGGAATTCCCCCGGACGTTACAGCATCACTGCTGCGTGCCATCTTTTGCGGGGCACTACTGGATTTTACCCGGCCTCCTGGAACTGGGTCCAGGCATCAGGCCCTTTTTCAAAACCTCATCAGGACATCCAGAGGTTGCAGTTCCCCTGTCTGCCACCGGGTGGCAGTGTGCCTCACTCACCGAATCTCCTGGAACCCTAGCTGGGATGCCTCACTCGCAAAATCTCCCATGCTCTCCTGGAGCCCTGCCAGGGACACCTCGCTCGCAGAATCTCCCATGCTCTCCTGGAGCCCTGGCTGGGACGCCTCGCTCACAACATTTCCATGCTCTCCTGGAGCCCTGGCTGAGACACCTCGCTCACAGAATCTCCCATGCTCTCTTGTAGCCTTGGCTGGAACACCTCGCTCACAATATGTCCATGCTCTCCTGGAGCCCTTGCTGGGACGCCTCGCTCACAACATGTCCATGCTCTCCTGGAGCCCTGGCTGGGACGCCTCGCTCTCCTGGAGCCCTGGCCAGGACGCCTCACTCGCAGAATCTCGGCATCTGTGAATCCACTTGAGGAATTCCCCTGGACGTTACAGCATCACTGCTGCGTGCCACCTTTTGCGGGGCACTGCTGGATTTTACTCAGCCTCCTCGAACTGGGTCCAGGCATCAGGCCCTTTTTCAAAACCTCATCAGGACATCCAGAGGTTGCAGTTCCCCTGTCTGCCACCGGGTGGCAGTGTGCCTCACTCACCGAATCTCCTGGAGCCCTGGCTGGGATGCCTCGCTCGCAAAATCTCCCATGCTCTCCTGGAGCCATGGCAGGGACGCCTCGCTCGCAGAATCTCCCATGCTCTCCTTGAGCCCTGGCTGGGGACGCCTCGCTCACAACATATCCATGCTCTCCTGGAGCCCTGGCTGAGACACCTCGCTCACAGAATCTCCCATGCTCTCCTGGAGCCCTGGCTGGGACGCCTCGCGCACAACATGTCCATGCTCTCCTGGAGCCCTGGCTGGGATGCCTCGCTCTCCTGGAGCCCAGGTCAGGATGCCTCACTCGCAGAATCTCACCATCTGTGAATCCACTCGAGGAATTCCCCCGGATGTCACGGCATCACTGCTGCGCGCCACCTTTTGTGGTGCACTGCTGGATTTTACCCGGCCTCCTGGATCTGGGTCCAGGCATCAGGCCATTTTTCAAAACCTCATCGGGACTTCCAGAGGTTGCAGTTCCCCTTGTGCCAAAGGGTGGCAGTGTGCCACAGGGAAGGGATGCCTCGCTCACCGAATCTCCTGGAGCCCTGGCTGGGATGCCTCGCTCGCAAAATCTCCCATGTTCTCCTGGAGCCCTGGCAGGGACGCCTCGCTCGCAGAATCTCCTATGCTCTCTTGGAGCCCTGGCTGGGACGCCTTGCTCACAACATATCCATGCTCTCTCCTGGAGCCCTGGCAGGGACGCCTCACTCACAGAATCTCCCATGCTCTCCTGGAGCCCTGGCTGGGACGCCTCACTCACAACATATCCATGCTCTCCTGGAGCCCTGGCAGGGATGGCTCGCTCACATCATGTGCATGCTCTCCTGGAGCACTGGCTGGGATGCCTCTCTCGCAGAATCTCCCATACTCTCCTGGAGCCCTGCCAGGGATGCCTCGATCACAGAATTTCCCATGCTCTCCTGCAGCCCTGCCTGGGATGCCTCGCTCACAACATGTCCATCCTCTCCTGGAGCCCTGGCTGGGATGGCTCGCTCACAGAACTCCCATGCTCTCCTGCAGCCTTGGCTGGGACACCTCGCTCACAATATGTCCATGCTCTCCTGGAGCCCTGGCTGGAACACCTCGCTCACAACATGTCCATGCTCTCCTGGAGCCCTAACTGGGATGCCTCACTCACAATATGTCCATGCTCTCCTGGAGCCTTGGCTGGGAAACCTCGCTCACAATATGTCCATGCTCTCCTGGAGCCATGGCTGGGACGCCTCGCTCACAACATGTCTGTGCTCTCCTGGAGCCATGGCAGGGATGCCTAACTCGCAGAATCTCCCATACTCTCCTGGAGCCCTGGCTGGGACGCCTCGCTCGCAGAATCTCCCATGCTCTACTGGAGCCCTGGCTGGGAAGCCTCGCTCACATCATGTGAATGCTCTCCTGGAGCACTGGCTGGGATGCCTCTCTCGCAGAATCTCCCATACTTTCCTGGAGCCCTGGAAGGGATGCCTCGCTCACAGAATCTCCCATGCTCTCCTGCAGCCCTGGCTGGGATGCCTCGCTCACAACATGTCCATCCTCTCCTGGAGCCCTGGCTGGGATGGCTCGCTCATCGAACTCCCATGCTCTCCTGCAGCCTTGGCTGGGACACCTCGCTCACAATATGTGCATGCTCTCCTGGAGCCCTGGCTGGGACACCTTGCTCACAACATGTCCATGCTCTCCTGGAGCCCTGCCAGGGACGCTCGCTCACAGAATCTCCCATGCTCTCCTGGAGCCCTGGCTGGAATGCCTAACTCACAGAATCTCCCATGCTCTCCTGGAGCCTTGGCTGGGATACCTCGCTCACAATATGTCCATGCTCTCCTGGAGCCCTGGCTGGGACACTTCGCTCACAACATGTCCATGCTGTCCTGGAGCCCTGGCTGGGACACTTCGCTCGCAGAATCTCCCATACTCTCCTGGAGCATTGGCAGGGACACCTCGCTCACATCATGTCCATGCTCTCCTGGAGCCCTGGCTGGGATGCCTCGCTCACAGAATCTCCCATGCTCTCCTGGAGCCCTGGCTGGGATGCCTCGTGCACAAAATGTCCATGCTCTCCTGGAGCCCTGGCTGGGACACGTCACTCGCATAATCTCCCATGATCTCCTGGAGCCCTGGCTGGGATGCCTCACTCTCCTGGAGCCCTGGCCAGGATGCCTCACTCGCAGAATCTCGCCATCTGTGAATCCACTCGAGGAATTCCCCCGGACGTCACAGCATCACTGCTGTGCGCCACCTTTTGCGGGGCACTGCTGGATTTTACCCGGCCTCCTGGAACTGGGTCCAGGCATCAGGCCATTTTTCAAAACCTCATCGGGACTTCCAGAGGTTGCTGTTCCCCTATCTGCCACTGGATGGCAGTGTGCCACATGGAAGGGATGCATCACTCACCGAATCTCCTGGAGCCCTGGCTGGGATGCCTCACTTGCAAAATCTCCCATGCTCTCCTGGAGCCCTGGTAGGGATGCCTCGCACGCAGAATCTCCCATGCTCTTCTTGAGCCCTTGCTGAGACGCCTCGCTCACAACAAATCCATGCTCTCCTGGAGCCCTGGCTGAGAGACGTCGCTCGCAGAATCTCCCATGCTCTCCTGGAGCCCTGGCTGGGACGCCTCACTCACAACAAATCAATGCTTTCCTGGAGCCCTGGCAGGGATGCCTCACTCACAACATATCCATGCTGTCCTGGAGCCCTGGCTGGGATGACTCGCTCACAACATGTCCATGCTGTCCTGGAGCCCTGGCTGGGACGCCTTTGCTCACATCATGTCCATGCTCTCCTGGAGCCCTGGCTGGTATGCCTCGCTCTCCTGGAGCCCTGGCCAGGATGCCTCACTCGCAGAATCTCCCATGCTCTCCTGGAGCCCTGGCTGGGACGCCTCGTGCACAACATGTCCAAGCTCTCCTGGAGCCCTGGCTGGGATGCCTCGCTCTCCTGGAGCCCTGGCTGGGATGCCTCACTCGCAGAATCTCCCATGCTCTCCTTGAGCCCTGGCTGGGGACGCCTCGCTCACAACATATCCATGCTCTCCTGGAGCCCTGGCTGAGACACCTCACTCACAGAATCTCCCATGCTCTCCTGGAGCCCTGGCTGGGACGCCTCACGCACAACATGTCCATGCTCTCCTGGAGCCCTGGCTGGGATGCCTCGCTCTCCTGGAGCCCAGGCCAGGATGCCTCACTCGCAGAATCTCACCATCTGTGAATCCACTCGAGGAATTCCCCCGGACGTCACGGCATCACTGCTGCGCGCCACCTTTTGCGGGGCACTGCTGGATTTTACCCGGCCTCCTGGAACTGGGTCCAGGCATCAGGCCATTTTTCAAAACCTCATCGGGACTTCCAGAGGTTGCAGTTCCTCTGTCTGCCACGGGTGGCAGTGTGCCACAGGGAAGGGATGCCTCGCTCACCGAATCTCCTGGAGCCCTGGCTGGGATGCCTCGCTCGCAATATCTTCCATGTTCTCCTGGAGCCCTGGCAGGGACGCCTCACTCACAGAATCTCCCATGCTCAACTGGAGCCCTGGCTGGGACGCCATACTCACAACATATCCATGCTCTCCTGAAGCCCTGGCTGGGACGACTCGCTCACAACATGTCCATGCTGTCCTGGAGCCCTGGCTGGGATGCTTCGCTCGCAGAATCTCCTGGAGCCTTGGCTGGGGGACACCTCACTCGCAGAATCTCCAATGCTATCCTGAGCCCTAGCTGGGACACCTCGCTCACAACATGTCCATGCTCTCCAGGAGCCCTGGCTGAGACGCCTTGCTCGCAGAATGTCCCATGCTTTCCTGGAGCCCAGCCAGGGACGCCTCGCTCGCAGAATCTCCCATGCTCTCCTGGAGCCCCGGCTGGGATGCCTCGCTCACAATATGTCCATGCTCTCCTGCAGCCCTGGCTGGGACGTCTCGCTTGCAGAATCTTCCATGCTCTACTGGAGCCTTGGCTGGGACACCTCACTCACAATATGTCCATGCTCTCCTGGAGCCCTGGCTGGGACGCCTCCCTCGCAGAATCTCCCATGCTCTCCTGGAGCCCTGCCAGGGACACCTTGCTAGCAGAATCTCCCATGCTCTCCTGGAGCCCTGGCTAGGATGCCTCGCTCACAACATGTGCATGCTCTCCTGGAGCCCTGGCAGGGATACCTGGCTCGCAGAATCTCCCATGCTCTCCTGGAGCCCTGGATGGGATGCCTTGCTCACAACATGTCCATCCTCTCCTGGAGCCCTGGCAGGGACGCCTTGCTCGCAGAACTCCCATGCTCTCCTAGAGGCTTGGCTGGGACACCTCGCTCACAACATGTCCATGGTCTCCTGGAGCCCTGGCTGGTACGCCTCGCTCACAATATGTCCATGCTCTCCTGGAGCCTTGGCTGGGAAACCTCGCTCACAATATGTCCTTGCTCTCCTGGAGCCATGGCTGGGACGCCTCGCTCACAACATGTCCATTCTCTCCTGGAGCCCTGGCAGGGATGCCTAACTCGCAGAATCTCCCATACTCTCCAGGAGCCCTGGCTGGGACGCCTCGCTCACAGAATCTACCATGCTCTCCTGGAGCCTTGGCTGAGACTCCTCGCTCACATCATGTCTATGCTCTACTGGAGCCATGGCTGGGCTGCCTTACTCTCAACATGTCCAAGCTCTCCTGGAGCCCTGTCCAGGACGCCTCACTCGGAAATTCTCCCATACTCTCCTGGAGCCCTAGCTGGGACGCCTTGATCGCAGAATCTCCCATGCTCTCCTGGAGCCCTGGCTGGGATGCCTCGCTCACATCATGTGCATGCTCTCCTGGAGCACTGGCTGGGACGCCTCTCTCGCAGAATCTCCCATACTCTCCTGGAGCCCTGGCTGGGACGCCTCGCTCACAGAATCTCCCATGCTCTCCTGGAACCCTGGCTGGAATGCCTAACTTGCAGAATCTCCCATGCTCTCCTGGAGCCCTGGCTGGGACACCTCGCTCACAACATATCCATGCTCTCCTGGAGCCCTGGCTGAGACCCCTCGCTCACAGAATCTTCCATGCTCTCCTGGAGCCCTGGCTGGGATGCCTCGCGCACATGTCCATGCTCTCCTGGAGCCTTGGCAGGGATACCTCGCTCGCAGAATCTCCCATGCTCTCCTGGAGCCCTGGCTGGGACACCTCACGCACAACATGTCCATGCTCTCCTGGAGCCCTGGGTGGGATGCCTCACTCTCCTGGAGCCCAAGCCAGGATGCCTCACTCGCAGAATCTCACCATGTGTGAATCCACTTGAGGAAATCCCCCGGACGTCACGGCATCACTGCTGCGCGCCACCTTTTGCGGTGTCCTGCTGGATTTTACCCGGCCTCCTGGAACTGGGTCCAGGCATCAGGCCATTTTTCATAACCTCATCGGGACTTCCAGAGGTTGCAGTTCCCCTGTCTGCCACCGGGTGGCAGTGTGCCACAGAGAAGGGATGCCTCTCTCACCGAATCTCCTGGAGCCCTGGCTGGGATGCCTCACTCGCAAAATCTCCCATGTTCTCCTGGAGCCCTGGCAGGGACGCCTCGCTCGCAGAATCTCCTATGCTCTCTTGGAGCCCTGGCTGGGACGCCTTGCTCACAACATATCCATGCTCTCTCCTGGAGCCCTTGCAGGGACGCCTCACTCACAGAATCTCCCATGCTCTCCTGGAGCCCTGGCTGGGACGCCTCACTCACAACATATCCATGCTCTCCTGGAGCCCTGGCAGGGACGCCTCACTCCCAGAATCTCCCATGCTCTCCTGAAGCCCTGGCTGGGACGACTCGCTCACAACATGTCCATGCTGTCCTGGAGCCCTGGCTGGGATGCTTCGCTCACATAATCTCCCAAACTCTCCTGGAGCCTTGGCTGGGACACCTCGCACATAGAATCTCCAATGCTCTCCTGAGCCCTGGCTGGGACACCTCGCTCACAACATGTCCATGCTCTCCTGGAGCCCTGGCGCTGATGCCTAACTTGCAGAATGTCCCATGCTCTCCTGGAGCCCTGCCTGGGACGCCTCGCTCGCAGAATCTCCCATGCTCTCCTGGAGCCTTGGCTGGGACACCTCGCTCACAATATGTCCATGCTGTCCTGGAGCCCTGGCTGGGACACCTCGCTCACAACATGTCCATGCTGTCCTGGAGCCCTGGCTGGGACGCTTCACTTACAAAATCTCCCATACTCTCCTGGAGCATTGGCAGGGACACCTCGCTCGCAGAATCTCCAATGCTCTCCTGAGCCCTGGCAGGGACGCCTCGCTCACAACATGTCCATGCTCTCCTGGAGCCCTGGCAGGGACGCCTCACTCACAGAATCTCCCATACTCTCCAGGAGCCCTGGCTGAGATGCCTTGCTCGCAGAATGTCCCATGCTCTCCTGGAGCCCTGCCAGGGACGCCTCGCTTGCAGAATCTCCCATGCTCTCCTGAGCCCTGGCTGGGATGCCTCGCTCACAATATGTCCAAGCTCTCCTGCACCCCTGCCAGGGACGCCTCACTTGCAGAATCTCCCATGCTCTCCTGGAGCCCTGGCTGGGATGCCTCGCTCACAATATGTCCAAGCTCTCCTGCAGCCCTGGCAGGGACGCCTCGCTCGCAGAATCTCCCATGCTCTACTGGAGCCTTGGCTAGGACTCCTCACTCACAAAATGTACATGCTCTCCTGGAGCTCTGGCTGGGACGCCTCGCTCGCAACATGTGCATGCTCTCCTGGAGACCTGGCAGGGATACCTTGCTCGCAAAATCTCCCATGCTCTCCTGGAGCCCTGGATGGGATGCCTTGCTCGCAGAATCTTCCATGCTCTCCTGGAGCCCTGCCAGGGACGCCTCGCTCGCAGAATCTCCCATGCTCTCCTGGAGCCTTGGCTGGGACACCTCGCTGACAATATGTCCATTCTCTCTTGGAGCCCTGGCTGGGAAACCTCGCTCACAATATGTCCATGCTCTCCTGGAGCCATGGCTGGGACGCCTCGCTCACAACATGTCCATGCTCTCCTGGAGCCCTGGCTGAGAGACCTCACTCGCAGAATCTCCCATGCTCTCCTGGAGCCCTGGCTGGGATGCCTCACTCACAACAAATCAATGCTCTCCTGGAGCCCTGGCAGGGACGACTCACTCACAGAATCTCCCATGCTCTCCTCAAGCCCTGGCTGGGACGACTTGCTCACAACATGTCCATGCTGTCCTGGAGCCCTGGCTGAGATGCCTCGCTCACAGAATCTCCCATGCTCTCCTGGAGCCTTGGCAGGGACGCCTCACTCACAGAATCTCCCATGCTCTCCTGGAGCTCTGGCTGGGATGCCTCGCTCACAGAATCTCCCATGCTCTCCTGGAGCTCTGGCTGGGACGCCTCGCTCACAACATGTCCATGCTCTCCTGGAGCCCTGGCTGGGACACCTCGCTCTCCTGGAGCCCTGGCCAGGACACCTCACTCGGAGAATCTCGCCATCTGTGAATCCACTCGAGGAATTCCCCCGGACGTTACAGCATCACTGCTGCGTGCCACCTTTTGCGGGGCACTGCTGGATTTTACCCGGCCTCCTGGAACTGGGTCCAGGCATCAGGCCCTTTTTCAAAACCTCATCAGGACATCCAGAGGTTGCAGTTCCCCTGTCTGCCACCGGGTGGCATTGTGCCTCACTCACCGAATCTCCTGGAGCCCTGGCTGGGATGCCTCACTCGCAAAATCTCCCATGCTCTCCTGGAGCCCTGCCAGGGACGCCTCGCTCGCAGAATCTCCCATGCTCTCCTGGAGCACCTCGCTCACATCATGTGCATGCTCTCCTGGAGCACTGGCTGGGACGCCTCGCTCACAACATGTCCATCCTCTCCTGGAGCCCTGGCTGGGATGGCTCACTCACAGAACTCCCATGCTCTCCGGCAGCCTTGGCTGGGACACCTCGCTCACAATATGTCCATGCTCTCCTGGAGCCCTGGCTGGGACGCCTCACTCACAACATGTCCATGCTGTCCAGGATCACTGGCTGGGACCCTTCGCTCGCAGAATCTCCCATACTCACCTGGAGCCTTGGCAGGGACACCTCGCTCGCAGAATCTTCAATGCTCTCCTGAGCCCTGGCAGGGACGCCTCGCTCACAACATATCCATGCTCTCCTGGAGCCCTGGCAGGGACGCCTCACTCACAGAATCTCCCATACTCTCCAGGAGCCCTGGCTGAGATGCCTTGCTCGCAGAATGTCCCATGCTCTCCTGGAGCCCTGGTAGGGATGCCTCGCTCGCAGAATCTCCCATGCTCTCCTTGAGCCCTGGCTGGGGACGCCTCGCTCACAACATATCCATGCTCTCCTGGAGCCCTGGCTGAGACACCTCACTCACAGAATCTCCCATGCTCTCCTGGAGCCCTGGCTGGGACGCCTCACGCACAACATGTCCATGCTCTCCTGGAGCCCTGGCTGGGATGCCTCGCTCTCCTGGAGCCCAGGCCAGGATGCCTCACTCGCAGAATCTCACCATCTGTGAATCCACTCGAGGAATTCCCCCGGACGTCACGGCATCACTGCTGCGCGCCACCTTTTGCGGGGCACTGCTGGATTTTACCCGGCCTCCTGGAACTGGGTCCAGGCATCAGGCCATTTTTCAAAACCTCATCGGGACTTCCAGAGGTTGCAGTTCCTCTGTCTGCCACGGGTGGCAGTGTGCCACAGGGAAGGGATGCCTCGCTCACCGAATCTCCTGGAGCCCTGGCTGGGATGCCTCGCTCGCAATATCTTCCATGTTCTCCTGGAGCCCTGGCAGGGACGCCTCACTCACAGAATCTCCCATGCTCAACTGGAGCCCTGGCTGGGACGCCATACTCACAACATATCCATGCTCTCCTGAAGCCCTGGCTGGGACGACTCGCTCACAACATGTCCATGCTGTCCTGGAGCCCTGGCTGGGATGCTTCGCTCGCAGAATCTCCTGGAGCCTTGGCTGGGGGACACCTCACTCGCAGAATCTCCAATGCTATCCTGAGCCCTAGCTGGGACACCTCGCTCACAACATGTCCATGCTCTCCAGGAGCCCTGGCTGAGACGCCTTGCTCGCAGAATGTCCCATGCTTTCCTGGAGCCCAGCCAGGGACGCCTCGCTCGCAGAATCTCCCATGCTCTCCTGGAGCCCCGGCTGGGATGCCTCGCTCACAATATGTCCATGCTCTCCTGCAGCCCTGGCTGGGACGTCTCGCTTGCAGAATCTTCCATGCTCTACTGGAGCCTTGGCTGGGACACCTCACTCACAATATGTCCATGCTCTCCTGGAGCCCTGGCTGGGACGCCTCCCTCGCAGAATCTCCCATGCTCTCCTGGAGCCCTGCCAGGGACACCTTGCTAGCAGAATCTCCCATGCTCTCCTGGAGCCCTGGCTGGGATGTCTCGCTCACAACATGTGCATGCTCTCCTGGAGCCCTGGCAGGGATACCTGGCTCGCAGAATCTCCCATGCTCTCCTGGAGCCCTGGATGGGATGCCTTGCTCACAACATGTCCATCCTCTCCTGGAGCCCTGGCAGGGACGCCTTGCTCGCAGAACTCCCATGCTCTCCTAGAGGCTTGGCTGGGACACCTCGCTCACAACATGTCCATGGTCTCCTGGAGCCCTGGCTGGTACGCCTCGCTCACAATATGTCCATGCTCTCCTGGAGCCTTGGCTGGGAAACCTCGCTCACAATATGTCCTTGCTCTCCTGGAGCCATGGCTGGGACGCCTCGCTCACAACATGTCCATTCTCTCCTGGAGCCCTGGCAGGGATGCCTAACTCGCAGAATCTCCCATACTCTCCAGGAGCCCTGGCTGGGACGCCTCGCTCACAGAATCTACCATGCTCTCCTGGAGCCTTGGCTGAGACTCCTCGCTCACATCATGTCTATGCTCTACTGGAGCCATGGCTGGGCTGCCTTACTCTCAACATGTCCAAGCTCTCCTGGAGCCCTGTCCAGGACGCCTCACTCGGAAATTCTCCCATACTCTCCTGGAGCCCTAGCTGGGACGCCTTGATCGCAGAATCTCCCATGCTCTCCTGGAGCCCTGGCTGGGATGCCTCGCTCACATCATGTGCATGCTCTCCTGGAGCACTGGCTGGGACGCCTCTCTCGCAGAATCTCCCATACTCTCCTGGAGCCCTGGCTGGGACGCCTCGCTCACAGAATCTCCCATGCTCTCCTGGAACCCTGGCTGGAATGCCTAACTTGCAGAATCTCCCATGCTCTCCTGGAGCCCTGGCTGGGACACCTCGCTCACAACATATCCATGCTCTCCTGGAGCCCTGGCTGAGACCCCTCGCTCACAGAATCTTCCATGCTCTCCTGGAGCCCTGGCTGGGATGCCTCGCGCACATGTCCATGCTTTCCTGGAGCCTTGGCAGGGATACCTCGCTCGCAGAATCTCCCATGCTCTCCTGGAGCCCTGGCTGGGACACCTCACGCACAACATGTCCATGCTCTCCTGGAGCCCTGGGTGGGATGCCTCACTCTCCTGGAGCCCAAGCCAGGATGCCTCACTCGCAGAATCTCACCATGTGTGAATCCACTTGAGGAAATCCCCCGGACGTCACGGCATCACTGCTGCGCGCCACCTTTTGCGGTGTCCTGCTGGATTTTACCCGGCCTCCTGGAACTGGGTCCAGGCATCAGGCCATTTTTCATAACCTCATCGGGAATTCCAGAGGTTGCAGTTCCTCTGTCTGCCACCAGGTGGCAGTGTGCCACAGGGAAGGGATGCCTCGCTCACCGAATCTCCTGGAGCCCTGGCTGGGATGCCTCGCTTGCAGAATCTCCCATGCTCTCCTGGAGCCCTGGCTGGGATGCCTCGCTCACAATATGTCCATGCTCTCCTACAGCCCTGGCAGGGACGCCTCGCTCGCAACATGTGCATGCTCTCCTGGAGACCTGGCAGGGATACCTTGCAAGCAAAATCTCCCATGCTCTCCTGGAGTCCTGGATGGGATGCTTCGCTCGCAGAATCTCCCATGCTCTCCTGGAGCCCTGCCAGGGACGCCTCGCTCGCAGAATCTCCCATGCTCTCCTGGAGCCTTGGCTGGGACACCTCACTCACAATATGTCCATGCTCTCCTGGAGCGCTGGCTGGGACACCTCGCTCACAACATGTCCATGCTCTCCTGGAGCCCTGCCAGGGACACCTTGCTCACAGAATCTGCCAAGCTCTCCTGGAGCCCTGGCTGGAACGCCTAACTCGCAGAATCTCCCATGCTCTCCTCTAGCCCTGGCTGGAACGCCTAACTCGCAGAATCTCCCATGCTCTCCTGGAGCCCTGGCTGGGACACCTCGCTCACTACATATCCATGCTCTCCTGGAGCCTTGGCTGAGACCCCTCGCTCACAGAATCTCCCATGCTCTCCTGGAGCCCTGGCTGGGATGCCTCGCGCACAACATGTCCATGCTCTCCTTGAGCCCTGGCAAGGATACCTCGCTCGCAGAACCTCCCTTGTTCTCCTGGAGCCCTGGATGGGATGACTTGCTCACAACATTTCCATGCTCTCCTGGAGCCCTGGCTGGGATGGCTCGCTTGGAGAATCTCCCATGCTCTCCTGGAGTCTAGGCAGGGACACCTCACTCACAATATGTCCATGCTCTCCAAGAGCCTTGGCTGGGACACATCACTCGCATAATCTCCCATTCTCTCCTGGAGCCCTTGCTGGGATGCCTCGCTCTCCTGGAGCCCAGGCCAGGATGCCTCACTCGCAGAATCTCACCATTAGTGAATCCACTCGAGGAATTCCATCGGACGTCACGGCATCTCTGCTGCGCGCCACCTTTTGCGGGGCACTGCTGGATTTTACCCGGCCTCCTGGAACTGGGTCCAGGCATCAGGCAATTTTTCAAAACCTCATCGGGAATTCCAGAGGTTGCAGTTCCTCTGTCTGCCACCAGGTGGCAGTGTGCCACAGGGAAGGGATGCCTCGCTCACCGAATCTCCTGGAGCCCTGGCTGGGATGCCTCGCTGGCAAAAATCTACCATGTTCTCCTGGAGCCCTGGCAGGGACGCCTCGCTCGCAGAATCTCCTATGCTCTCCTGGAGCCCTGGCTGGGACGCCTTGCTCACAACATATCCATGCTCTCTCCTGGAGCCCTGGCAGGGACGCCTCACTCACAGAATCTCCCATGCTCTCCTGGAGCCCTGGCTGGGACGCCATACTCACAACATATCCATGCTCTCCTGAAGCCCTGGCTGGGACGACTCGCTCACAGAATCTCCCATGCTCTCCTGAAGCCCTGGCTGGGACGACTCACTCACAACATGTCCTTGCTGTCCTGGAGCCCTGGCTGGGACGCTTCGCTCACACAATCTCCCATACTCTCCTGGAGCCTTGGCTGGGACACTTCGCTCGCAGAATCTCCAATGCTCTCCTGAGCCCTGGCTGGGACACCTCGCTCACAACATGTACAAGCTCTCCTGGAGCCCTGGCAGGGATGCCTAACTCGCAGAATCTCCCATACTCTCCAGGAGCCCTGGCTGAGACGCCTTGCTTGCAGAATGTCCCATGCTCTCCAGGAGCCCTGCCAGGGACGCCTCGCTCGCAGAATCTCCCATGCTCTCCTGGAGCCCTGGCTGGGACGCCTCGCTCTCAACATATCCATGCTCTCCTGGAGCCTTGGCTGGGACACCTCGCTCACAATATGTCCATGCTCTCCTGGAGCCCTGGCTGGGACGCCTCTCTCACAACATGTCCATGCTCTCCTGGAGCCCTGGCTGGGACGCCTCTCTCACAACATGTCCATGCTCTCCTGTAGCCCTGGCTGGGACGCCTCGCTCTCCTGGAGCCCTGGCCAGGACGCCTCACTCGCAGAATCTCGCCATCTGTGAATCCACTTGAGGAATTCCCCCGGACGTCACGGCATCACTGCTGCATGCCACCTTTTGCGGGGCACTGCTGGATTTTACTCAGCCTCCTGGAACTGGGTCCAGGCATCAGGCCCTTTTTCAAAACCTCATCGGGAATTCCAGAAATAGCAGTTCCCCTGTCTGCCAACGGGTGGCAGTGCGCCGCAGGGAAGGGAAGCCTCGCTCGCAGAATCTCCCATACTCTCCAGGAGCCCTGGCTGAGACGCCTTGCTTGCAGAATGTCCCATGCTCTCCTGGAGCCCTGCCAGGGACGCCTCGCTCGCAGAATCTCCCATGTTCTCCTGGAGCCCTGGCTGGGATGGCTCGCTCTCAACATATCCATGCTCTCCTGGAGCCTTGGCTGGGACACCTTGCTCACAATATGTCCATGCTCTCCTGGAGCCTTGGCTGGCACACCTCGCTCACAACATGTCCATTCTCTCCTGGAGCCCTGGCAGGGATGCCTAACTCGCAGAATCTCCCATACTCTCCAGGAGCCCTGGCTGGGACGCCTCGCTCACAGAATCTACCATGCTCTCCTGGAGCCCTGGCTGGGACGCCTCACTCGCAGAATCTCCCATGATCTCCTTGAGCCCTGGCTGGGACGCCTCGCTCACAACATATCCATGCTCTCCTGGAGCCCTGGCTGAGACACCTCGCTCGCAGAATCTCCCATGCTCTCCTGGAGCCCTGGCTGGGATGCCTCGTGCACAACATGTCCATGCTCTCCTGGAGCCCTGGCTGGGACGCCTCACTCACAACAAATCCATGCTCTCTCCTGGAGCCCTGGGCAGGGACGCCTCGCTCGCATAATCTCCCATGCTCTCCTGGAGCCCTGGCTGGGATGCCTCACTCACAACAAATCCATGCTCTCCTGGAGCCCTGGCAGGGACGCCTCACTCACAGAATCTCCCATGCTCTCCTGGAGCCCTGCCAGGGACGCCTCACTAGCAGAATCTCCCATGCTCTCCTGGAGCCCTGCCAGGGACGCCTCGCTAGCAGAATCTCCCATGCTCTCCTGGAGCCCGGGCTGGGATGCCTCGCTCACAACATGTGCATGCTCTCCTGGAGCCCTGGCAGGGATACCTTGCTTGCAGAATCTCCCATGCTCTCCTGGAGCCCTGGATGGGATACCTCGCTCACAACATGTCCAAGCTCTCCTGGAGCCCTGGCAGAGAAGCCTAGCTCGCAGAACTCCCATGCTCTCCTGGAGCCCTGGCAGAGACGCCTTGCTCGCAGAACTCCCATGCTCTCCTAGAGCCTTGGCTGGGACACCTCGCTCACAACATGTCCATGCTCTCCTGGAGCCCTGGCTGGGATGCCTCACTTGCTCAATCTCCCATGCTCTCCTGGAGCCTTGGCTGGGACACCTCGATCACAACATGTCCATGCTCTCCTGGAGCCCTGGCTTGGACGCCTCGCTCACAACATGTCCATGCTCTCCTGGAGCCCTGGCTGGGATGCCTCGCTCGCAGAATCTCCCATGCTCTCCTGGAGCCCTGCCAGGGACGCCTCGCTCGCAGAATCTCCCATGCTCTCCTAGAGCCCTGGCAGGGACGCCTCGATCACAACATGTCCATGTTCTCCTTGAGCCCTGGCAGGGATACCTCACTCGCAGAATCTCCCATGCTCTTCTGGAGCCCTGCCAGGGATGCCTCGCTCGCAGAATCTCCCATGCTCTCCTAGAGCCCTGGCTGGGATGCCTCACTCACAACATGTCCATGCTCTCCTGGAGCCCTGGCAGTGATACCTCTCTTGCATAATCTCCCATGCTCTCCTGGAGCCTTGGCTGGGACACCTCGCTCACAACATGTCTATGCTCTCCTGGAGCCATGGCTGGGCTGCCTTGCTCACAACATGTCCATGCTCTCCTGGAGCCCTGGCTGGGACGCCTTGCTCGCAGAATCTCCCATGCTCTCCTGGAGCCCTGCCAGGGAGCCCTCGCTCGCAGAATCTCCCATGCTCTCCTGGAGCCCTGGCTGGGACGCCTCACTCACAACATATCCATGCTCTCCTGGAGCCCTGGCAGGGACGCCTCACTCCCAGAATCTCCCATGCTCTCCTGAAGCCCTGGCTGGGACGACTCGCTCACAACATGTCCATGCTGTCCTGGAGCCCTGGCTGGGATGCTTCGCTCACATAATCTCCCAAACTCTCCTGGAGCCTTGGCTGGGACACCTCGCACATAGAATCTCCAATGCTCTCCTGAGCCCTGGCTGGGACACCTCGCTCACAACATGTCCATGCTCTCCTGGAGCCCTGGCGCTGATGCCTAACTTGCAGAATGTCCCATGCTCTCCTGGAGCCCTGCCAGGGACGCCTCGCTCGCAGAATCTCCCATGCTCTCCTGGAGCCTTGGCTGGGACACCTCGCTCACAATATGTCCATGCTGTCCTGGAGCCCTGGCTGGGACACCTCGCTCACAACATGTCCATGCTGTCCTGGAGCCCTGGCTGGGACGCTTCACTTGCAAAATCTCCCATACTCTCCTGGAGCATTGGCAGGGACACCTCGCTCGCAGAATCTCCAATGCTCTCCTGAGCCCTGGCAGGGACGCCTCGCTCACAACATGTCCATCCTCTCCTGGAGCCCTGGCTGGGATGGCTCGCTCACAGAACTCCCATGGTCTCCTGCAGCCTTGGCTGGGACACCTCGCTCACAATATGTCCATGCTCTCCTGGAGCCCTGGCTGGGACACCTCACTCACAACATGTCCATGCTCTCCTGGAGCCCTGCCAGGGACGCATCGCTCACAGAATCTCCCATGCTCTCCTGGAGCCCTGGCTGGAACGCCTAACTCGCAGAATCTCCCTTGCTCTCCTAGAGCCCTGGCTGGGACACCTCGCTCACAACATATCCATGCTCTCCTGGAGCCCTGGCTGAGATCCTTCACTCAAAGAATCTCCCATGCTCTCCTGAAGCCCTGGCTGGGATGCCTCGCGCACAACATGTCCATGCTCTCCTGGAGCCTTGGCAAGGATACCTCGCTCGCTGAATCTCCCATGCTCTCCTGGAGCCCTGGATGGGATGCCTTGCTCACAACATTTCCATGCTCTCCTGGAGCCCTGGCTGGGATGGCTCGCTTGGAGAATCTCCCATGCTCTCCTGGACTCTAGGCTGGGACACCTCTCTCACAATATGTCCATGCTCTCCTGGAGCCTTGGCTGGGACACATCACTTGCATAATCACCCATTCTCTCCTGGAGACCTGGCTGGGATGCCTCGCTCTCCTGGAACCCAGGCCAGGATGCCTCACTTGCAGAATCTCACCATCTGTGAATCCACTCGAGGAATTCCCCCGGACGTCACGGCATCACTGCTGCGCTCCACTTTTTGCGGGGCACTGCTGGATTTTACCCGGCCTCCTGGAACTGGGTCCAGGCATCAGGACATTTTTCAAAACCTCATCGGGACGTCCAGAGGTTGCAGTTCCTCTGTCTGCCACCAGGTGGCAGTGTGCCACAGGGAAGGGATGCCTCGCTCACCGAATCTCCTGGAGCCCTGGCTGGGATGACTCGCTCGCAAAATCTCCCATGTTCTCCTGGAGCCCTGGCAGGGACGCCTCGCTCGCAGAATCTCCTATGCTTTCCTGGAGCCCTGGCTGGGACGCCTTGCTCACAACATATCCATGCTCTCTCCTGGAGCCCTGGCAGGGACGCCTCACTCATAGAATCTTCCATGCTCTCCTGGAGCCCTGGCTGGGACACCTCGCTCGCAGAATCTCCAATGCTCTCCTGAGCCCTGGCTGGGACACCTCGCTCACAACATGTCCATGCTCTCCTGGAGCCCTGGCAGGGATGCCTAACTCGCAGAATCTCCCATGCTCTCCTGGAGCCCTGGTAGGGATGCCTCGCTCGCAGAATCTCCCATGCTCTTCTTGAGCCCTGGCTGGGATGCCTCGCTCACAACATACCCATGCTCTCCTGGAGCCCTGGCTGAGAGACCTCACTCACAGAACTCCCATGCTCTCCTGCAGCCTTGGCTGGGACACCTCGCTCACATCATGTGCATGCTCTCCTGGAGCACTGGCTGGGACGCCTCGCTCACAACATGTCCATCCTCTCCTGGAGCCCTGGCTGGGATGGCTCACTCACAGAACTCCCATGCTCTCCTGCAGCCTTGGCTGGGACACCTCGCTCACAATATGTCCATGCTCTCCTGGAGCCCTGGCTGGGACGCCTCGCTCACAACATGTCCATGCTGTCCTGGATCCCTGGCTGGGACGCTTCGCTTGCAGAATCTCCCATACTCACCTGGAGCCTTGGCAGGGACACCTCGCTCGCAGAATCTTCAATGCTCTCCTGAGCCCTGGCAGGGATGCCTCGCTCACAACATATCCATGCTCTCCTGGAGCCCTGGCAGGGACGCCTCACTCACAGAATCTCCCATACTCTCCAGGAGCCCTGGCTGAGATGCCTTGCTCGCAGAATGTCCCATGCTCTCCTGGAGCCCTGCCAGGGACGCCTCGCTTGCAGAATCTCCCATGCTCTCCTGGAGCCCTGGCTGGGATGCCTCGCTCACAATATGTCCAAGCTCTCCTGCAGCCCTGGCAGGGACGCCTCGCTCGCAGAATCTCCCATGCTCTACTGGAGCCTTGGCTAGGACTCCTCACTCACAAAATGTACATGCTCTCCTGGAGCTCTGGCTGGGACGCCTCGCTCGCAACATGTGCATGCTCTCCTGGAGACCTGGCAGGGATACCTTGCTCGCAAAATCTCCCATGCTCTCCTGGAGCCCTGGATGGGATGCCTTGCTCGCAGAATCTTCCATGCTCTCCTGGAGCCCTGCCAGGGACGCCTCGCTCGCAGAATCTCCCATGCTCTCCTGGAGCCTTGGCTGGGACACCTCGCTGACAATATGTCCATGCTCTCTTGGAGCCCTGGCTGGGAAACCTCGCTCACAATATGTCCATGCTCTCCTGGAGCCATGGCTGGGACGCCTCGCTCACAACATGTCCATGCTCTCCTGGAGCCCTGGCTGAGAGACCTCACTCGCAGAATCTCCCATGCTCTCCTGGAGCCCTGGCTGGGATGCCTCACTCACAACAAATCAATGCTCTCCTGGAGCCCTGGCAGGGACGACTCACTCACAGAATCTCCCATGCTCTCCTCAAGCCCTGGCTGGGACGACTTGCTCACAACATGTCCATGCTGTCCTGGAGCCCTGGCTGAGATGCCTCGCTCACAGAATCTCCCATGCTCTCCTGGAGCCTTGGCAGGGACGCCTCACTCACAGAATCTCCCATGCTCTCCTGGAGCTCTGGCTGGGATGCCTCGCTCACAGAATCTCCCATGCTCTCCTGGAGCTCTGGCTGGGATGCCTCGCTCACAACATGTCCATGCTCTCCTGGAGCCCTGGCTGGGACACCTCGCTCTCCTGGAGCCCTGGCCAGGACACCTCACTCGGAGAATCTCGCCATCTGTGAATCCACTCGAGGAATTCCCCCGGACGTTACAGCATCACTGCTGCGTGCCACCTTTTGCGGGGCACTGCTGGATTTTACCCGGCCTCCTGGAACTGGGTCCAGGCATCAGGCCCTTTTTCAAAACCTCATCAGGACATCCAGCGGTTGCAGTTCCCCTGTCTGCCACCGGGTGGCATTGTGCCTCACTCACCGAATCTCCTGGAGCCCTGGCTGGGATGCCTCACTCGCAAAATCTCCCATGCTCTCCTGGAGCCCTGCCAGGGACGCCTCGCTCGCAGAATCTCCCATGCTCTCCTGGAGCACCTCGCTCACATCATGTGCATGCTCTCCTGGAGCACTGGCTGGGACGCCTCGCTCACAACATGTCCATCCTCTCCTGGAGCCCTGGCTGGGATGGCTCACTCACAGAACTCCCATGCTCTCCGGCAGCCTTGGCTGGGACACCTCGCTCACAATATGTCCATGCTCTCCTGGAGCCCTGGCTGGGACGCCTCACTCACAACATGTCCATGCTGTCCAGGATCACTGGCTGGGACCCTTCGCTCGCAGAATCTCCCATACTCACCTGGAGCCTTGGCAGGGACACCTCGCTCGCAGAATCTTCAATGCTCTCCTGAGCCCTGGCAGGGACGCCTCGCTCACAACATATCCATGCTCTCCTGGAGCCCTGGCAGGGACGCCTCACTCACAGAATCTCCCATACTCTCCAGGAGCCCTGGCTGAGATGCCTTGCTCGCAGAATGTCCCATGCTCTCCTGGAGCCCTGCCAGGGACGCCTCGCTTGCAGAATCTCCCATGCTCTCCTGGAGCCCTGGCTGGGATGCCTCGCTCACAATATGTCCATGCTCTCCTACAGCCCTGGCAGGGACGCCTCGCTCGCAACATGTGCATGCTCTCCTGGAGACCTGGCAGGGATACCTTGCAAGCAAAATCTCCCATGCTCTCCTGGAGCCCTGGATGGGATGCTTCGCTCGCAGAATCTCCCATGCTCTCCTGGAGCCCTGCCAGGGACGCCTCGCTCGCAGAATCTCCCATGCTCTCCTGGAGCCTTGGCTGGGACACCTCACTCACAATATGTCCATGCTCTCCTGGAGCGCTGGCTGGGACACCTCGCTCACAACATGTCCATGCTCTCCTGGAGCCCTGCCAGGGACACCTTGCTCACAGAATCTCCCAAGCTCTCCTGGAGCCCTGGCTGGAACGCCTAACTCGCAGAATCTCCCATGCTCTCCTCTAGCCCTGGCTGGAACGCCTAACTCGCAGAATCTCCCATGCTCTCCTGGATCCCTGGCTGGGACACCTCGCTCACTACATATCCATGCTCTCCTGGAGCCTTGGCTGAGACCCCTCGCTCACAGAATCTCCCATGCTCTCCTGGAGCCCTGGCTGGGATGCCTCGCGCACAACATGTCCATGCTCTCCTAGAGCCCTGGCAAGGATACCTCGCTCGCAGAACCTCCCTTGTTCTCCTGGAGCCCTGGATGGGATGACTTGCTCACAACATTTCCATGCTCTCCTGGAGCCCTGGCTGGGATGGCTCGCTTGGAGAATCTCCCATGCTCTCCTGGAGTCTAGGCAGGGACACCTCACTCACAATATGTCCATGCTCTCCAAGAGCCTTGGCTGGGACACATCACTCGCATAATCTCCCATTCTCTCCTGGAGCCCTTGCTGGGATGCCTCGCTCTCCTGGAGCCCAGGCCAGGATGCCTCACTCGCAGAATCTCACCATTAGTGAATCCACTCGAGGAATTCCACCGGACGTCACGGCATCTCTGCTGCGCGCCACCTTTTGCGGGGCACTGCTGGATTTTACCCGGCCTCCTGGAACTGGGTCCAGGCATCAGGCAATTTTTCAAAACCTCATCGGGAATTCCAGAGGTTGCAGTTCCTCTGTCTGCCACCAGGTGGCAGTGTGCCACAGGGAAGGGATGCCTCGCTCACCGAATCTCCTGGAGCCCTGGCTGGGATGCCTCGCTGGCAAAAATCTCCCATGTTCTCCTGGAGCCCTGGCAGGGACGCCTCGCTCGCAGAATCTCCTATGCTCTCCTGGAGCCCTGGCTGGGACGCCTTGCTCACAACATATCCATGCTCTCTCCTGGAGCCCTGGCAGGGACGCCTCACTCACAGAATCTCCCATGCTCTCCTGGAGCCCTGGCTGGGACGCCATACTCACAACATATCCATGCTCTCCTGAAGCCCTGGCTGGGACGACTCGCTCACAGAATCTCCCATGCTCTCCTGAAGCCCTGGCTGGGACGACTCGCTCACAACATGTCCTTGCTGTCCTGGAGCCCTGGCTGGGACGCTTCGCTCACACAATCTCCCATACTCTCCTGGAGCCTTGGCTGGGACACTTCGCTCGCAGAATCTCCAATGCTCTCCTGAGCCCTGGCTGGGACACCTCGCTCACAACATGTACAAGCTCTCCTGGAGCCCTGGCAGGGATGCCTAACTCGCAGAATCTCCCATACTCTCCAGGAGCCCTGGCTGAGACGCCTTGCTTGCAGAATGTCCCATGCTCTCCAGGAGCCCTGCCAGGGATGCCTCGCTCGCAGAATCTCCCATGCTCTCCTGGAGCCCTGGCTGGGACGCCTCGCTCTCAACATATCCATGCTCTCCTGGAGCCTTGGCTGGGACACCTCGCTCACAATATGTCCATGCTCTCCTGGAGCCCTGGCTGGGACGCCTCTCTCACAACATGTCCATGCTCTCCTGGAGCCCTGGCTGGGACGCCTCTCTCACAACATGTCCATGCTCTCCTGTAGCCCTGGCTGGGACGCCTCGCTCTCCTGGAGCCCTGGCCAGGACGCCTCACTCGCAGAATCTCGCCATCTGTGAATCCACTTGAGGAATTCCCCCGGACGTCACGGCATCACTGCTGCATGCCACCTTTTGCGGGGCACTGCTGGATTTTACTCAGCCTCCTGGAACTGGGTCCAGGCATCAGGCCCTTTTTCAAAACCTCATCGGGAATTCCAGAGATAGCAGTTCCCCTGTCTGCCAACGGGTGGCAGTGCGCCGCAGGGAAGGGAAGCCTCGCTCGCAGAATCTCCCATACTCTCCAGGAGCCCTGGCTGAGACGCCTTGCTTGCAGAATGTCCCATGCTCTCCTGGAGCCCTGCCAGGGACGCCTCGCTCGCAGAATCTCCCATGTTCTCCTGGAGCCCTGGCTGGGATGCCTCGCTCTCAACATATCCATGCTCTCCTGGAGCCTTGGCTGGGACACCTTGCTCACAATATGTCCATGCTCTCCTGGAGCCTTGGCTGGCACACCTCGCTCACAACATGTCCATTCTCTCCTGGAGCCCTGGCAGGGATGCCTAACTCGCAGAATCTCCCATACTCTCCAGGAGCCCTGGCTGGGACGCCTCGCTCACAGAATCTACCATGCTCTCCTGGAGCCTTGGCTGAGACTCCTCGCTCACATCATGTCTATGCTCTACTGGAGCCATGGCTGGGCTGCCTTACTCTCAACATGTCCAAGCTCTCCTGGAGCCCTGTCCAGGACGCCTCACTCGGAAATTCTCCCATACTCTCCTGGAGCCCTAGCTGGGACGCCTTGATCGCAGAATCTCCCATGCTCTCCTGGAGCCCTGGCTGGGATGCCTCGCTCACATCATGTGCATGCTCTCCTGGAGCACTGGCTGGGACGCCTCTCTCGCAGAATCTCCCATACTCTCCTGGAGCCCTGGCTGGGACGCCTCACTCGCAGAATCTCCCATGCTCTCCTTGAGCCCTGGCTGGGACGCCTCGCTCACAACATATCCATGCTCTCCTGGAGCCCTGGCTGAGACACCTCGCTCGCAGAATCTCCCATGCTCTCCTGGAGCCCTGGCTGGGATGCCTCGTGCACAACATGTCCATGCTCTCCTGGAGCCCTGGCTGGGACGCCTCACTCACAACAAATCCATGCTCTCTCCTGGAGCCCTGGGCAGGGACGCCTCGCTCGCATAATCTCCCATGCTCTCCTGGAGCCCTGGCTGGGATGCCTCACTCACAACAAATCCATGCTCTCCTGGAGCCCTGGCAGGGACGCCTCACTCACAGAATCTCCCATGCTCTCCTGGAGCCCTGCCAGGGACGCCTCGCTAGCAGAATCTCCCATGCTCTCCTGGAGCCCTGCCAGGGACGCCTCGCTAGCAGAATCTCCCATGCTCTCCTGGAGCCCGGGCTGGGATGCCTCGCTCACAACATGTGCATGCTCTCCTGGAGCCCTGGCAGGGATACCTTGCTTGCAGAATCTCCCATGCTCTCCTGGAGCCCTGGATGGGATACCTCGCTCACAACATGTCCAAGCTCTCCTGGAGCCCTGGCAGAGAAGCCTAGCTCGCAGAACTCCCATGCTCTCCTGGAGCCCTGGCAGAGACGCCTTGCTCGCAGAACTCCCATGCTCTCCTAGAGCCTTGGCTGGGACACCTCGCTCACAACATGTCCATGCTCTCCTGGAGCCCTGGCTGGGATGCCTCACTTGCTCAATCTCCCATGCTCTCCTGGAGCCTTGGCTGGGACACCTCGATCACAACATGTCCATGCTCTCCTGGAGCCCTGGCTTGGACGCCTCGCTCACAACATGTCCATGCTCTCCTGGAGCCCTGGCTGGGATGCCTCGCTCGCAGAATCTCCCATGCTCTCCTGGAGCCCTGCCAGGGACGCCTCGCTCGCAGAATCTCCCATGCTCTCCTAGAGCCCTGGCAGGGACGCCTCGATCACAACATGTCCATGTTCTCCTTGAGCCCTGGCAGGGATACCTCACTCGCAGAATCTCCCATGCTCTTCTGGAGCCCTGCCAGGGATGCCTCGCTCGCAGAATCTCCCATGCTCTCCTAGAGCCCTGGCTGGGATGCCTCGCTCACAACATGTCCATGCTCTCCTGGAGCCCTGGCAGTGATACCTCTCTTGCATAATCTCCCATGCTCTCCTGGAGCCTTGGCTGGGACACCTCGCTCACAACATGTCTATGCTCTCCTGGATCCATGGCTGGGCTGCCTTGCTCACAACATGTCCATGCTCTCCTGGAGCCCTGGCTGGGACGCCTTGCTCGCAGAATCTCCCATGCTCTCCTGGAGCCCTGCCAGGGAGCCCTCGCTCGCAGAATCTCCCATGCTCTTCTGGAGCCCTGCCAGGGATGCCTCGCTCGCAGAATCTCCCATGCTCTCCTAGAGCCCTGGCTGGGATGCCTCGCTCACAACATGTCCATGCTCTCCTGGAGCCCTGGCAGTGATACCTCTCTTGCATAATCTCCCATGCTCTCCTGGAGCCTTGGCTGGGACACCTCGCTCACAATATGTCCATGCTCTCCTGGAGCCCTGGCTGGGACACCTCACTCACAACATGTCCATGCTCTCCTGGAGCCCTGCCAGGGACGCATCGCTCACAGAATCTCCCATGCTCTCCTGGAGCCCTGGCTGGAACGCCTAACTCGCAGAATCTCCCTTGCTCTCCTAGAGCCCTGGCTGGGACACCTCGCTCACAACATATCCATGCTCTCCTGGAGCCCTGGCTGAGATCCTTCACTCAAAGAATCTCCCATGCTCTCCTGAAGCCCTGGCTGGGATGCCTCGCGCACAACATGTCCATGCTCTCCTGGAGCCTTGGCAAGGATACCTCGCTCGCTGAATCTCCCATGCTCTCCTGGAGCCCTGGATGGGATGCCTTGCTCACAACATTTCCATGCTCTCCTGGAGCCCTGGCTGGGATGGCTCGCTTGGAGAATCTCCCATGCTCTCCTGGACTCTAGGCTGGGACACCTCTCTCACAATATGTCCATGCTCTCCTGGAGCCTTGGCTGGGACACATCACTTGCATAATCACCCATTCTCTCCTGGAGACCTGGCTGGGATGCCTCGCTCTCCTGGAACCCAGGCCAGGATGCCTCACTTGCAGAATCTCACCATCTGTGAATCCACTCGAGGAATTCCCCCGGACGTCACGGCATCACTGCTGCGCTCCACTTTTTGCGGGGCACTGCTGGATTTTACCCGGCCTCCTGGAACTGGGTCCAGGCATCAGGACATTTTTCAAAACCTCATCGGGACGTCCAGAGGTTGCAGTTCCTCTGTCTGCCACCAGGTGGCAGTGTGCCACAGGGAAGGGATGCCTCGCTCACCGAATCTCCTGGAGCCCTGGCTGGGATGACTCGCTCGCAAAATCTCCCATGTTCTCCTGGAGCCCTGGCAGGGACGCCTCGCTCGCAGAATCTCCTATGCTTTCCTGGAGCCCTGGCTGGGACGCCTTGCTCACAACATATCCATGCTCTCTCCTGGAGCCCTGGCAGGGACGCCTCACTCATAGAATCTTCCATGCTCTCCTGGAGCCCTGGCTGGGACACCTCGCTCGCAGAATCTCCAATGCTCTCCTGAGCCCTGGCTGGGACACCTCGCTCACAACATGTCCATGCTCTCCTGGAGCCCTGGCAGGGATGCCTAACTCGCAGAATCTCCCATGCTCTCCTGGAGCCCTGGTAGGGATGCCTCGCTCGCAGAATCTCCCATGCTCTTCTTGAGCCCTGGCTGGGATGCCTCGCTCACAACATACCCATGCTCTCCTGGAGCCCTGGCTGAGAGACCTCACTCACAGAACTCCCATGCTCTCCTGCAGCCTTGGCTGGGACACCTCGCTCACATCATGTGCATGCTCTCCTGGAGCACTGGCTGGGACGCCTCGCTCACAACATGTCCATCCTCTCCTGGAGCCCTGGCTGGGATGGCTCACTCACAGAACTCCCATGCTCTCCTGCAGCCTTGGCTGGGACACCTCGCTCACAATATGTCCATGCTCTCCTGGAGCCCTGGCTGGGACGCCTCGCTCACAACATGTCCATGCTGTCCTGGATCCCTGGCTGGGACGCTTCGCTTGCAGAATCTCCCATACTCACCTGGAGCCTTGGCAGGGACACCTCGCTCGCAGAATCTTCAATGCTCTCCTGAGCCCTGGCAGGGATGCCTCGCTCACAACATATCCATGCTCTCCTGGAGCCCTGGCAGGGACGCCTCACTCACAGAATCTCCCATACTCTCCAGGAGCCCTGGCTGAGATGCCTTGCTCGCAGAATGTCCCATGCTCTCCTGGAGCCCTGCCAGGGACGCCTCGCTTGCAGAATCTCCCATGCTCTCCTGGAGCCCTGGCTGGGATGCCTCGCTCACAATATGTCCAAGCTCTCCTGCAGCCCTGGCAGGGACGCCTCGCTCGCAGAATCTCCCATGCTCTACTGGAGCCTTGGCTAGGACTCCTCACTCACAAAATGTACATGCTCTCCTGGAGCTCTGGCTGGGACGCCTCGCTCGCAACATGTGCATGCTCTCCTGGAGACCTGGCAGGGATACCTTGCTCGCAAAATCTCCCATGCTCTCCTGGAGCCCTGGATGGGATGCCTTGCTCGCAGAATCTTCCATGCTCTCCTGGAGCCCTGCCAGGGACGCCTCGCTCGCAGAATCTCCCATGCTCTCCTGGAGCCTTGGCTGGGACACCTCGCTGACAATATGTCCATGCTCTCTTGGAGCCCTGGCTGGGAAACCTCGCTCACAATATGTCCATGCTCTCCTGGAGCCATGGCTGGGACGCCTCGCTCACAACATGTCCATGCTCTCCTGGAGCCCTGGCTGAGAGACCTCACTCGCAGAATCTCCCATGCTCTCCTGGAGCCCTGGCTGGGATGCCTCACTCACAACAAATCAATGCTCTCCTGGAGCCCTGGCAGGGACGACTCACTCACAGAATCTCCCATGCTCTCCTCAAGCCCTGGCTGGGACGACTTGCTCACAACATGTCCATGCTGTCCTGGAGCCCTGGCTGAGATGCCTCGCTCACAGAATCTCCCATGCTCTCCTGGAGCCTTGGCAGGGACGCCTCACTCACAGAATCTCCCATGCTCTCCTGGAGCTCTGGCTGGGATGCCTCGCTCACAGAATCTCCCATGCTCTCCTGGAGCTCTGGCTGGGATGCCTCGCTCACAACATGTCCATGCTCTCCTGGAGCCCTGGCTGGGACACCTCGCTCTCCTGGAGCCCTGGCCAGGACACCTCACTCGGAGAATCTCGCCATCTGTGAATCCACTCGAGGAATTCCCCCGGACGTTACAGCATCACTGCTGCGTGCCACCTTTTGCGGGGCACTGCTGGATTTTACCCGGCCTCCTGGAACTGGGTCCAGGCATCAGGCCCTTTTTCAAAACCTCATCAGGACATCCAGCGGTTGCAGTTCCCCTGTCTGCCACCGGGTGGCATTGTGCCTCACTCACCGAATCTCCTGGAGCCCTGGCTGGGATGCCTCACTCGCAAAATCTCCCATGCTCTCCTGGAGCCCTGCCAGGGACGCCTCGCTCGCAGAATCTCCCATGCTCTCCTGGAGCACCTCGCTCACATCATGTGCATGCTCTCCTGGAGCACTGGCTGGGACGCCTCGCTCACAACATGTCCATCCTCTCCTGGAGCCCTGGCTGGGATGGCTCACTCACAGAACTCCCATGCTCTCCGGCAGCCTTGGCTGGGACACCTCGCTCACAATATGTCCATGCTCTCCTGGAGCCCTGGCTGGGACGCCTCACTCACAACATGTCCATGCTGTCCAGGATCACTGGCTGGGACCCTTCGCTCGCAGAATCTCCCATACTCACCTGGAGCCTTGGCAGGGACACCTCGCTCGCAGAATCTTCAATGCTCTCCTGAGCCCTGGCAGGGACGCCTCGCTCACAACATATCCATGCTCTCCTGGAGCCCTGGCAGGGACGCCTCACTCACAGAATCTCCCATACTCTCCAGGAGCCCTGGCTGAGATGCCTTGCTCGCAGAATGTCCCATGCTCTCCTGGAGCCCTGCCAGGGACGCCTCGCTTGCAGAATCTCCCATGCTCTCCTGGAGCCCTGGCTGGGATGCCTCGCTCACAATATGTCCATGCTCTCCTACAGCCCTGGCAGGGACGCCTCGCTCGCAACATGTGCATGCTCTCCTGGAGACCTGGCAGGGATACCTTGCAAGCAAAATCTCCCATGCTCTCCTGGAGCCCTGGATGGGATGCTTCCCTCGCAGAATCTCCCATGCTCTCCTGGAGCCCTGCCAGGGACGCCTCGCTCGCAGAATCTCCCATGCTCTCCTGGAGCCTTGGCTGGGACACCTCACTCACAATATGTCCATGCTCTCCTGGAGCGCTGGCTGGGACACCTCGCTCACAACATGTCCATGCTCTCCTGGAGCCCTGCCAGGGACACCTTGCTCACAGAATCTCCCAAGCTCTCCTGGAGCCCTGGCTGGAACGCCTAACTCGCAGAATCTCCCATGCTCTCCTCTAGCCCTGGCTGGAACGCCTAACTCGCAGAATCTCCCATGCTCTCCTGGATCCCTGGCTGGGACACCTCGCTCACTACATATCCATGCTCTCCTGGAGCCTTGGCTGAGACCCCTCGCTCACAGAATCTCCCATGCTCTCCTGGAGCCCTGGCTGGGATGCCTCGCGCACAACATGTCCATGCTCTCCTAGAGCCCTGGCAAGGATACCTCGCTCGCAGAACCTCCCTTGTTCTCCTGGAGCCCTGGATGGGATGACTTGCTCACAACATTTCCATGCTCTCCTGGAGCCCTGGCTGGGATGGCTCGCTTGGAGAATCTCCCATGCTCTCCTGGAGTCTAGGCAGGGACACCTCACTCACAATATGTCCATGCTCTCCAAGAGCCTTGGCTGGGACACATCACTCGCATAATCTCCCATTCTCTCCTGGAGCCCTTGCTGGGATGCCTCGCTCTCCTGGAGCCCAGGCCAGGATGCCTCACTCGCAGAATCTCACCATTAGTGAATCCACTCGAGGAATTCCACCGGACGTCACGGCATCTCTGCTGCGCGCCACCTTTTGCGGGGCACTGCTGGATTTTACCCGGCCTCCTGGAACTGGGTCCAGGCATCAGGCAATTTTTCAAAACCTCATCGGGAATTCCAGAGGTTGCAGTTCCTCTGTCTGCCACCAGGTGGCAGTGTGCCACAGGGAAGGGATGCCTCGCTCACCGAATCTCCTGGAGCCCTGGCTGGGATGCCTCGCTGGCAAAAATCTCCCATGTTCTCCTGGAGCCCTGGCAGGGACGCCTCGCTCGCAGAATCTCCTATGCTCTCCTGGAGCCCTGGCTGGGACGCCTTGCTCACAACATATCCATGCTCTCTCCTGGAGCCCTGGCAGGGACGCCTCACTCACAGAATCTCCCATGCTCTCCTGGAGCCCTGGCTGGGACGCCATACTCACAACATATCCATGCTCTCCTGAAGCCCTGGCTGGGACGACTCGCTCACAGAATCTCCCATGCTCTCCTGAAGCCCTGGCTGGGACGACTCGCTCACAACATGTCCTTGCTGTCCTGGAGCCCTGGCTGGGACGCTTCGCTCACACAATCTCCCATACTCTCCTGGAGCCTTGGCTGGGACACTTCGCTCGCAGAATCTCCAATGCTCTCCTGAGCCCTGGCTGGGACACCTCGCTCACAACATGTACAAGCTCTCCTGGAGCCCTGGCAGGGATGCCTAACTCGCAGAATCTCCCATACTCTCCAGGAGCCCTGGCTGAGACGCCTTGCTTGCAGAATGTCCCATGCTCTCCAGGAGCCCTGCCAGGGATGCCTCGCTCGCAGAATCTCCCATGCTCTCCTGGAGCCCTGGCTGGGACGCCTCGCTCTCAACATATCCATGCTCTCCTGGAGCCTTGGCTGGGACACCTCGCTCACAATATGTCCATGCTCTCCTGGAGCCCTGGCTGGGACGCCTCTCTCACAACATGTCCATGCTCTCCTGGAGCCCTGGCTGGGACGCCTCTCTCACAACATGTCCATGCTCTCCTGTAGCCCTGGCTGGGACGCCTCGCTCTCCTGGAGCCCTGGCCAGGACGCCTCACTCGCAGAATCTCGCCATCTGTGAATCCACTTGAGGAATTCCCCCGGACGTCACGGCATCACTGCTGCATGCCACCTTTTGCGGGGCACTGCTGGATTTTACTCAGCCTCCTGGAACTGGGTCCAGGCATCAGGCCCTTTTTCAAAACCTCATCGGGAATTCCAGAGATAGCAGTTCCCCTGTCTGCCAACGGGTGGCAGTGCGCCGCAGGGAAGGGAAGCCTCGCTCGCAGAATCTCCCATACTCTCCAGGAGCCCTGGCTGAGACGCCTTGCTTGCAGAATGTCCCATGCTCTCCTGGAGCCCTGCCAGGGACGCCTCGCTCGCAGAATCTCCCATGTTCTCCTGGAGCCCTGGCTGGGATGCCTCGCTCTCAACATATCCATGCTCTCCTGGAGCCTTGGCTGGGACACCTTGCTCACAATATGTCCATGCTCTCCTGGAGCCTTGGCTGGCACACCTCGCTCACAACATGTCCATTCTCTCCTGGAGCCCTGGCAGGGATGCCTAACTCGCAGAATCTCCCATACTCTCCAGGAGCCCTGGCTGGGACGCCTCGCTCACAGAATCTACCATGCTCTCCTGGAGCCTTGGCTGAGACTCCTCGCTCACATCATGTCTATGCTCTACTGGAGCCATGGCTGGGCTGCCTTACTCTCAACATGTCCAAGCTCTCCTGGAGCCCTGTCCAGGACGCCTCACTCGGAAATTCTCCCATACTCTCCTGGAGCCCTAGCTGGGACGCCTTGATCGCAGAATCTCCCATGCTCTCCTGGAGCCCTGGCTGGGATGCCTCGCTCACATCATGTGCATGCTCTCCTGGAGCACTGGCTGGGACGCCTCTCTCGCAGAATCTCCCATACTCTCCTGGAGCCCTGGCTGGGACGCCTCACTCGCAGAATCTCCCATGCTCTCCTTGAGCCCTGGCTGGGACGCCTCGCTCACAACATATCCATGCTCTCCTGGAGCCCTGGCTGAGACACCTCGCTCGCAGAATCTCCCATGCTCTCCTGGAGCCCTGGCTGGGATGCCTCGTGCACAACATGTCCATGCTCTCCTGGAGCCCTGGCTGGGACGCCTCACTCACAACAAATCCATGCTCTCTCCTGGAGCCCTGGGCAGGGACGCCTCGCTCGCATAATCTCCCATGCTCTCCTGGAGCCCTGGCTGGGATGCCTCACTCACAACAAATCCATGCTCTCCTGGAGCCCTGGCAGGGACGCCTCACTCACAGAATCTCCCATGCTCTCCTGGAGCCCTGCCAGGGACGCCTCGCTAGCAGAATCTCCCATGCTCTCCTGGAGCCCTGCCAGGGACGCCTCGCTAGCAGAATCTCCCATGCTCTCCTGGAGCCCGGGCTGGGATGCCTCGCTCACAACATGTGCATGCTCTCCTGGAGCCCTGGCAGGGATACCTTGCTTGCAGAATCTCCCATGCTCTCCTGGAGCCCTGGATGGGATACCTCGCTCACAACATGTCCAAGCTCTCCTGGAGCCCTGGCAGAGAAGCCTAGCTCGCAGAACTCCCATGCTCTCCTGGAGCCCTGGCAGAGACGCCTTGCTCGCAGAACTCCCATGCTCTCCTAGAGCCTTGGCTGGGACACCTCGCTCACAACATGTCCATGCTCTCCTGGAGCCCTGGCTGGGATGCCTCACTTGCTCAATCTCCCATGCTCTCCTGGAGCCTTGGCTGGGACACCTCGATCACAACATGTCCATGCTCTCCTGGAGCCCTGGCTTGGACGCCTCGCTCACAACATGTCCATGCTCTCCTGGAGCCCTGGCTGGGATGCCTCGCTCGCAGAATCTCCCATGCTCTCCTGGAGCCCTGCCAGGGACGCCTCGCTCGCAGAATCTCCCATGCTCTCCTAGAGCCCTGGCAGGGACGCCTCGATCACAACATGTCCATGTTCTCCTTGAGCCCTGGCAGGGATACCTCACTCGCAGAATCTCCCATGCTCTTCTGGAGCCCTGCCAGGGATGCCTCGCTCGCAGAATCTCCCATGCTCTCCTAGAGCCCTGGCTGGGATGCCTCGCTCACAACATGTCCATGCTCTCCTGGAGCCCTGGCAGTGATACCTCTCTTGCATAATCTCCCATGCTCTCCTGGAGCCTTGGCTGGGACACCTCGCTCACAACATGTCTATGCTCTCCTGGATCCATGGCTGGGCTGCCTTGCTCACAACATGTCCATGCTCTCCTGGAGCCCTGGCTGGGACGCCTTGCTCGCAGAATCTCCCATGCTCTCCTGGAGCCCTGCCAGGGAGCCCTCGCTCGCAGAATCTCCCATGCTGTCCTTTAGCCTTGGCTGGGACACCTCGCTGACAATATGTCCATGCTCTCCTGGAGCCCTGGCTGGGACGCCTCGCACACAATATGTCCATGCTCTCCTGGAGCCTTGGCTGGGAAACCTCGCTCACAATATGTCCATGCTCTCCTGGAGCCATGGCTGGGACGCCACGCTCACAACATGTCCATGCTCTCCTGGAGCCCTAGCAGGGATGCCTAACTTGCAGAATCTCCCATACTCTCCTGGAGCCCTGTCCAGGATGCCTCACTTGGAAATTCTCCCATGCTCTCCTGCAGCCCTGGCAGGGATGCCTCGCTCACAACATATCCATGCTCTCCTGGAGCCCTGGCTGAGACACCTCGCTCACAGAATCTCCCATGCTCTCCTGGAGCCCTGGCTGGGACGCCTCGCGCACAACATGTCCATGCTCTCCTGGAGCCCTGGCTGGGATGCCTCGCTCTCCTGGAGCCCAGGCCAGGATGCCTCACTCACAGAATCTCACCATCTGTGAATCCACTCAAGGAATTCCCCCGGACGTCACGGCATCACTGCTGCACGCCACCTTTTGCGGGGCACTGCTGGATTTTACCCGGCCTCCTGGAACTGGGTCCAGGCATCTGCCCTTTTTTCAAAACCTCATTGGGACTTCCAGAGGTTGCAGTTCCCCTGTCTGCCACCGGGTGGCAGTGTGCCACAGGGAAGGGATGCCTCGCTCACCGAATCTCCTGGAGCCCTGGCTGGGATGCCTCGCTCGCAAAATCTCCCATGTTCTCCTGGAGCCCTGGCTGGGACGCCTTGCTCACAACATATCCATGCTCTCTCCTGGAGCCCTGGCAGGGAAGCCTCACTCACAGAATCTCCCATGCTCTCCTGAAGCCCTGGCTGGGACAACTCGCTCGCAGAATTTCCAATGCTCTCCTGAGCCCTGGCTGGGACACCTCTCTCACAACATGTCCATGCTCTCCTGGAGCCCTGGCCTTGATGCCTAACTCGCAGAATCTCCCATACTCTCCAGGAGCCCTGCCAGGGACACCTCGCTCGCAGAATTTCCCATGCTCTGCTGGAGACCTGGCTGGGATGCCTCACTCACAATATATCCATGCTCTCCAGGAGCCCTGGCAGGGACGCCTCGCTCGCAGAATCTCACATGCTCTCCTGGAGCCCTGGCCGGGATGCCTCACTCACAGAATCACCCATGCTCTCCTGGAGCCTTGGCTGAGACCCCTCGCTCACAGAATCTCCCATGCTCTCCTGGAGCCCTGGCTGGGATGCCTCGCGCACAACATGTCCATGCTCTCCTAGAGCCCTGGCAAGGATACCTCGCTCGCAGAACCTCCCTTGTTCTCCTGGAGCCCTGGATGGGATGACTTGCTCACAACATTTCCATGCTCTCCTGGAGCCCTGGCTGGGATGGCTCGCTTGGAGAATCTCCCATGCTCTCCTGGAGTCTAGGCAGGGACACCTCACTCACAATATGTCCATGCTCTCCAAGAGCCTTGGCTGGGACACATCACTCGCATAATCTCCCATTCTCTCCTGGAGCCCTTGCTGGGATGCCTCGCTCTCCTGGAGCCCAGGCCAGGATGCCTCACTCGCAGAATCTCACCATCTGTGAATCCACTCGAGGAATTCCACCGGACGTCACGGCATCTCTGCTGCGCGCCACCTTTTGTGGGGCACTGCTGGATTTTACCCGGCCTCCTGGAACTGGGTCCAGGCATCAGGCAATTTTTCAAAACCTCATCGGGAATTCCAGAGGTTGCAGTTCCTCTGTCTGCCACCAGGTGGCAGTGTGCCACAGGGAAGGGATGCCTCGCTCACCGAATCTCCTGGAGCCCTGGCTGGGATGCCTCGCTGGCAAAAATCTCCCATGTTCTCCTGGAGCCCTGGCAGGGACACCTCGCTCGCAGAATCTCCTATGCTCTCCTGGAGCCCTGGCTGGGACGCCTTGCTCACAACATATCCATGCTCTCTCCTGGAGCCCTGGCAGGGACGCCTCACTCACAGAATCTCCCATGCTCTCCTGGAGCCCTGGCTGGGATGCCATACTCACAACATATCCATGCTCTCCTGAAGCCCTGGCTGGGACGACTCGCTCACAGAATCTCCCATGCTCTCCTGAAGCCCTGGCTGGGACGACTCGCTCACAACATGTCCTTGCTGTCCTGGAGCCCTGGCTGGGACGCTTCGCTCACACAATCTCCCATACTCTCCTGGAGCCTTGGCTGGGACACTTCGCTCGCAGAATCTCCAATGCTCTCCTGAGCCCTGGCTGGGACACCTCGCTCACAACATGTACAAGCTCTCCTGGAGCCCTGGCAGGGATGCCTAACTCGCAGAATCTCCCATACTCTCCAGGAGCCCTGGCTGAGACGCCTTGCTTGCAGAATGTCCCATGCTCTCCAGGAGCCCTGCCAGGGACACCTCGCTCGCAGAATCTCCCATGCTCTCCTGGAGCCCTGGCTGGGACGCCTCGCTCTCAACATATCCATGCTCTCCTGGAGCCTTGGCTGGGACACCTTGCTCACAATATGTCCATGCTCTCCTGGAGCCTTGGCTGGCACACCTCGCTCACAACATGTCCATTCTCTCCTGGAGCCCTGGCAGGGATGCCTAACTCGCAGAATCTCCCATACTCTCCAGGAGCCCTGGCTGGGACGCCTCGCTCACAGAATCTACCATGCTCTCCTGGAGCCTTGGCTGAGACTCCTCGCTCACATCATGTCTATGCTCTACTGGAGCCATGGCTGGGCTGCCTTACTCTCAACATGTCCAAGCTCTCCTGGAGCCCTGTCCAGGACGCCTCACTCGGAAATTCTCCCATACTCTCCTGGAGCCCTAGCTGGGACGCCTTGATCGCAGAATCTCCCATGCTCTCCTGGAGCCCTGGCTGGGATGCCTCGCTCACATCATGTGCATGCTCTCCTGGAGCACTGGCTGGGACGCCTCTCTCGCAGAATCTCCCATACTCTCCTGGAGCCCTGGCTGGGACGCCTCACTCGCAGAATCTCCCATGCTCTCCTTGAGCCCTGGCTGGGACGCCTCGCTCACAACATATCCATGCTCTCCTGGAGCCCTGGCTGAGACACCTCGCTCGCAGAATCTCCCATGCTCTCCTGGAGCCCTGGCTGGGATGCCTCGTGCACAACATGTCCATGCTCTCCTGGAGCCCTGGCTGGGATGCCTCACTCACAACAAATCCATGCTCTCTCCTGGAGCCCTGGGCAGGGACGCCTCGCTCACATAATCTCCCATGCTCTCCTGGAGCCCTGGCTGGGATGCCTCACTCACAACAAATCCATGCTCTCCTGGAGCCCTGGCAGGGACGCCTCACTCACAGAATCTCCCATGCTCTCCTGGAGCCCTGCCAGGGACGCCTCGCTAGCAGAATCTCCCATGCTCTCCTGGAGCCCTGCCAGGGACGCCTCGCTAGCAGAATCTCCCATGCTCTCCTGGAGCCCGGGCTGGGATGCCTCGCTCACAACATGTGCATGCTCTCCTGGAGCCCTGGCAGGGATACCTTGCTTGCAGAATCTCCCATGCTCTCCTGGAGCCCTGGATGGGATACCTCGCTCACAACATGTCCAAGCTCTCCTGGAGCCCTGGCAGAGAAGCCTAGCTCGCAGAACTCCCATGCTCTCCTGGAGCCCTGGCAGAGTCGCCTTGCTCGCAGAACTCCCATGCTCTCCTAGAGCCTTGGCTGGGACACCTCGCTCACAACATGTCCATGCTCTCCTGGAGCCCTGGCTGGGATGCCTCACTTGCTCAATCTCCCATGCTCTCCTGGAGCCTTGGCTGGGACACCTCGATCACAACATGTCCATGCTCTCCTGGAGCCCTGGCTTGGACGCCTCGCTCACAACATGTCCATGCTCTCCTGGAGCCCTGGCTGGGATGCCTTGCTCGCAGAATCTCCCATGCTCTCCTGGAGCCCTGCCAGGGACGACTCGCTCGCAGAATCTCCCATGCTCTCCTAGAGCCCTGGCAGGGACGCCTCGATCACAACATGTCCATGTTCTCCTTGAGCCCTGGCAGGGATACCTCACTCGCAGAATCTCCCATGCTCTTCTGGAGCCCTGCCAGGGATGCCTCGCTCGCAGAATCTCCCATGCTCTCCTAGAGCCCTGGCTGGGATGCCTCGCTCACAACATGTCCATGCTCTCCTGGAGCCCTGGCAGTGATACCTCTCTTGCATAATCTCCCATGCTCTCCTGGAGCCTTGGCTGGGACACCTCGCTCACAACATGTCTATGCTCTCCTGGAGCCATGGCTGGGCTGCCTTGCTCACAACATGTCCATGCTCTCCTGGAGCCCTGGCTGGGACGCCTTGCTCGCAGAATCTCCCATGCTCTCCTGGAGCCCTGCCAGGGAGCCCTCGCTCGCAGAATCTCCCATGCTGTCCTTTAGCCATGGCTGGGACACCTCGCTGACAATATGTCCATGCTCTCCTGGAGCCCTGGCTGGGACGCCTCGCACACAATATGTCCATGCTCTCCTGGAGCCTTGGCTGGGAAACCTCGCTCACAATATGTCCATGCTCTCCTGGAGCCATGGCTGGGACGCCACGCTCACAACATGTCCATGCTCTCCTGGAGCCCTAGCAGGGATGCCTAACTTGCAGAATCTCCCATACTCTCCTGGAGCCCTGTCCAGGATGCCTCACTTGGAAATTCTCCCATGCTCTCCTGCAGCCCTGGCAGGGATGCCTCGCTCACAACATATCCATGCTCTCCTGGAGCCCTGGCTGAGACACCTCGCTCACAGAATCTCCCATGCTCTCCTGGAGCCCTGGCTGGGACGCCTCGCGCACAACATGTCCATGCTCTCCTGGAGCCCTGGCTGGGATGCCTCGCTCTCCTGGAGCCCAGGCCAGGATGCCTCACTCACAGAATCTCACCATCTGTGAATCCACTCAAGGAATTCCCCCGGACGTCACGGCATCACTGCTGCACGCCACCTTTTGCGGGGCACTGCTGGATTTTACCCGGCCTCCTGGAACTGGGTCCAGGCATCTGGCCTTTTTTCAAAACCTCATTGGGACTTCCAGAGGTTGCAGTTCCCCTGTCTGCCACCGGGTGGCAGTGTGCCACAGGGAAGGGATGCCTCGCTCACCAAATCTCCTGGAGCCCTGGCTGGGATGCCTCGCTCGCAAAATCTCCCATGTTCTCCTGGAGCCCTGGCTGGGACGCCTTGCTCACAACATATCCATGCTCTCTCCTGGAGCCCTGGCAGGGAAGCCTCACTCACAGAATCTCCCATGCTCTCCTGAAGCCCTGGCTGGGACAACTCGCTCGCAGAATTTCCAATGCTCTCCTGAGCCCTGGCTGGGACACCTCTCTCACAACATGTCCATGCTCTCCTGGAGCCCTGGCCTTGATGCCTAACTCGCAGAATCTCCCATACTCTCCAGGAGCCCTGCCAGGGACACCTCGCTCGCAGAATTTCCCATGCTCTCCTGGAGACCTGGCTGGGATGCCTCACTCACAATATGTCCATGCTCTCCAGGAGCCCTGGCAGGGACGCCTCGCTCACAGAATCTCACATGCTCTCCTGGAGCCCTGGCCGGGATGCCTCACTCACAGAATCACCCATGCTCTCCTGGAGCCCTGGCTGGGATGCCTCATCTCCACGGGTCTCTTCCTGGCTCTCTCTCTCTCACCTCTTTGCCAACTGTGAATCCGCCTGAGGAATTCCCCCGGACGTCACGGCATCGTTGCTGCGCGCCACCTTTTGCGGGTCACCGGTGGATTTTACCCAGCCTCCTGGAACTGGGTCCCGGCATCGGGCCCATTTTCAAAACCTCATTGGGACTTCCGGAGGTTGCCTTTCCCCTGTCTGCCACCAGGTGGCTCTCCTGGAGCACTGGCCGGAATGCCTCACTCGCAGAATCTCCCATGCTCTCCTGGAGCCCCGTTGGTCTCACCGCCAGTCACAGTATCTCTCTCGTGCTCCTGGTAAAGGGAAGGAGAAGATTCACCCGGTTCAGCCCAACCGGGAACCACACCTGCAAAGGAGCTCTCACCATGGTCACCCTCTGGTAGGGGCGTATCTTCCTATTGGCATAGATGGCCCTCGCCGCCGACTGTTGTCATTAGTAAATGATCTTCAGTCTCGTTGTCTTCTCTTACCAGTGTTCCGCAGTCAACAGCAAATTATTCCATCCGCTCTTACCAGTGTCCTCCGTTTATTGTTAATATGTATCAGGCTTATATGTCCCTTTATATCAGAAACATTTAAAATTAGAGAGACTAAATTTTTTTTTCTTTTTCCTAACATATCTCTTCCCCCACAATACCCACCATATACCAATCACCACTCGCTGATTCCCATATGACAATCATGCAGCAAAAGAGTGACACATCAACCACAAGGCTCTGTTCGCAAGGTAATTTGCATATATGCAAATTATCTTGTCCACAATGCATCTTGTTTGTTATTGATGCCATTTTTCCCTGTGTTGTTGACATATAGAAATTAATAAACAGTTAATTGCTTGTAGTATGTTTTATAACTGCAAAAAGTATACAAATATATATATATATATATATATATATATATATATATATATATATATTCCCAATTTCTACAGGTGTGTAAATTGAACAACCCCCAGTGTAAGTATAGTAAATTTATTTTTCTTCACATTGAGAGTTTAGCCATGATCCTTGTAGGTTGTGGATACTGTCATGTTGGGTGAATAGGACCAAATGGACACGGACAGTCTTTATTCTTATGTGGGTTTTAGGAAAGGACCATTGTGGGCTGTTATCTTAGTGAATTATAAGGTGGAGTTGTTAAAAAGCATAACGCATTATAGACAGCTCTATTTAAATATATGTAAATTATTTTACGCATCATACATTTTGTTTGTTTTTGACACAATGTTCGCAATATTTTCCTGTAGTTATTTTACATAAATAAATTAATAAATAGTGGGTACAATAGAGTAAGTTTATAAAAGATATATATATATATATATATTAAAAGGGGAAATAGAAAAAATATTCTCCCTATTTCTACATGTGTGTGAATTATACTACCCCCAGTGTGTGTTAGTTTTTTTTTCAGATAAATCAGTCATTGGAGGAGGTTGCCAGTTCCTTGTGAGGGAGAAGATTCGCCCTCTTCAGCCCAACCAGAAACCATGCCTGCAAAGGAGCTCTCACCCCGGTCACCCTCTGGTTCCCTGATTGGGCCAGATCAGTCACAGTATCTCCCCCGTGCTCATGGTTAGCTCTCCGAGCCACTTCACTCGCAGAATATCTCATGTTGTCCTGGAGCCCTGGCCGGGAAGCCTCACTCGCAGAATCTCTGATACTCTCCTGGAACCCTGGCCAAGCTGAGTTGCTCACAGAATCTACCATGCTATCCTGGAGCCCTGGCCATAACGCCTCACTCGCAGAATCTCCCATGCTCTCCTGGAGCCCTGGCTGGGACGCCTCGCTCACAACATGTCCATGCTGTCCTGGAGCCCTGGCAGGGATGCCTCGCTCACAGAATCTCCCGTGCTCTCCTGGAGCTATGGCTGGGACGCCCTGCTCACGGAATCTTCCATTCTTCTCCTGGAGCCCTGGCTGGGATGCCTCGCTCACAACATGTCCATTCTCTCCTGGAGCCCTGGCAGGGATGCCTCGCTCGCAGAATCTCCCATGCTCTCCTGGAGCCCTGGCAGGGACGCCTCGCTCACAACATGTCCATGCTGTCCTGGAGCCCTGGCTGAGACTCTCGCTCACAGAATCTCCCATGCTCTCCTGGAGCCCTGGCTGGGATGCCTCACTCCCAGAATCTCCCGTGCTCTCCTGGAGCTATGGCCGGGACGCCCTGCTCACAGAATCTTCCATTCTTCTCCTGGAGCCCTGGCTGGGATGCCTCGCTCACAACATGTCCATGCTCTCCTGGAGCCCTGGCTGGGATGCCTCACTCACAACATGTCCATGCCCTCCTGGAGCTCTGTCTGGGATGCCTTGCTCACAACATGTCCGTGCTCTCCTGGAGCCCTGGCAGGGATGCCTCTCACTCGCAGAATCTCCCATGCTCTCCTGGAGCCCTGGCTGGGACGCCTCGCTCACAACATGTCCATGCTGTCCTGGAGCCCTGGCTGAGACTCTCACTCACAGAATCTCCCATACTCTCCTGGAGCCCTGGCTGGGATGCCTCGCTCCCAGAATCTCCCGTGCTCTCCTGGAGCTATGGCCGGGACGCCCTGCTCACAGAATCTTCCATTCTTCTCCTGGAGATTTGGCCAGGATGCCCTGCTCGCAGAATCTCCCATTCTCTCCTCGAGCCCTGGCCGGGGCTCTGGCTCTGCTGGAGTCTCCCATGCTCTGGCTAGGACACATCGCATACAGAATATCCCATGATCTCCTGGAGCCCTGGCTGGGACACCTCACTCGCAGAATCTCCCATGCTCTCATGGAGCCCTGGCAGGGACACCTCGCTAACAGAATCTCCCATGCTCTCCTGGAGCCCTGGCTGAGAAGACTCGCTCACAACATGTCCATGCTCTCATGGAGCCCTGACAGGGGCACCTCGCTCACAGAATCTCCCATGCTCTCTTGGAGCCCTGGCTGGGAAGCCTCGTTCACAACATGTCCATGATCTCATGGAGCCCTGACAGGGGCGCCTCGCTCGCAGAATCTCCCATGCTCTCCTGGAGCCCTGTCTGGGACGCCTCGCTCACAACATGCCCATGCTCTCTTGGAGCCCTGGCTGGGACACCTCGATCACAGAATCTCCCATGCTCTCCTGGAGCCTTGGCAGGGACGCCTCACTCACAGAATCTCCCATGCTCTCCTGGAGCTCTGGCTGGGATGCCTCGCTCACAGAATCTCCCATGCTCTCCTGGAGCTCCGGCTGGGATGCCTCGCTCACAACATGTCCATGCTCTCCTGGAGCCCTGGCTGGGACACCTCGCTCTCCTGGAGCCCTGGCCAGGACACCTCACTCGGAGAATCTCGCCATCTGTGAATCCACTCAAGGAATTCCCCCGGACGTTACAGCATCACTGCTGCGTGCCACCTTTTGCGGGGCACTGCTGGATTTTACCCGGCCTCCTGGAACTGGGTCCAGGCATCAGGCCCTTTTTCAAAACCTCATCAGGACATCCAGAGGTTGCAGTTCCCCTGTCTGCCACCGGGTGGCAGTGTGCCTCACTCACCGAATCTCCTGGAGCCCTGGCTGGGATGCCTCACTCGCAAAATCTCCCATGCTCTCCTGGAGCCCTTCCAGGGACGCCTCGCTCGCAGAATCTCCCATGCTCTCCTGGAGCCCTGGCTGGGACACCTCGCTCACATCATAAACATGCTCTCCTGGAGCACTGGCTGGGACGCCTCGCTCACAACATGTCCATCCTCTCCTGGAACCCTGGCTGGGATGGCTCACTCACAGAACTCCCATGCTCTCCTGCAGCCTTGGCTGGGACACCTCGCTCACAATATGTCCATGTTCTCCTGGAGCCCTGGCTGGGACGCCTCGCTCACAACATGTCCATGCTGTCCTGGATCCCTGGCTGGGACGCTTCGCTCGCAGAATCTCCCATACTCACCTGGACCCTTGGCAGGGACACCTCGCTCGCAGAATCTTCAATGCTCTCCTGAGCCCTGGCAGGGACGCCTCGCTCACAACATATCCATGCTCTCCTGGAGCCCTGGCAGGGACGCCTCACTCACAGAATCTCCCATACTCTCCAGGAGCCCGGGCTGAGATGCCTTGCTCGCAGAATGTCCCATGCTCTCCTGGAGCCCTGCCAGGGACGCCTCGCTTGCAGAATCTCCCATTCTCTCCTGGAGCCCTGGCTGGGATGCCTCGCTCACAATATGTCCATGCTCTCCTGCAGCCCTGGCAGGGACGCCTCGCTCGCAGAATCTCCCATGCTCTACTGGAGCCTTGGCTAGGACTCCTCACTCACAAAATGTACATGCTCTCCTGGAGCTCTGGCTGGGACGCCTCGCTCGCAACATGTGCATGCTCTCCTGGAGACCTGGCAGGGATACCTTGCTCGCAAAATCTCCCATGCTCTCCTGGAGCCCTGGATGGGATGCCTTGCTCGCAGAATCTTCCATGCTCTCCTGGAGCCCTGCCAGGGACGCCTCGCTCGCAGAATCTCCCATGCTCTCCTGGAGCCTTGGCTGGGACACCTCGCTGACAATATGTCCATGCTCTCTTGGAGCCCTGGCTGGGAAACCTCGCTCACAATATGTCCATGCTCTCCTGGAGCCATGGCTGGGACGCCTCGCTCACAACATGTCCATGCTCTCCTGGAGCCCTGGCTGAGAGACCTTGCTCGCAGAATCTCCCATGCTCTCCTGGAGCCCTGGCTGGGACGCCTCGCACAAAAAAATGTCCATGCTCTCCTGGAGCCCTGGCTGGGACACGTCACTCGCATAATCTCCCATGATCTCCTGGAGCCCTGGCTGGGATGCCTCACTCTCCTGGAGCCCTGGCCAGGACGCCTCACTCGCAGAATCTCGCCATCTGTGAATCCACTCGAGGAATTCCCCCGGACATCACAGCATCACTGCTGTGCGCCACCTTTTGCGGGGCACTGCTGGATTTTACCCGGCCTCCTGGAACTGGGTCCAGGCATCAGGCCATTTTTCAAAACCTCATCGGGACTTCCAGAGGTTGCAGTTCCCCTATCTGCCACTGGATGGCAGTGTGCCACAGGGAAGGGATGCGTCACTCACCGAATCTCCTGGAGCCCTGGCTGGGATGCCTCACTCGCAAAATCTCCCATGCTCTCCTGGAGCCCTGGTAGGGATGCCTCGCTCGCAGAATCTCCCATGCTCTCCTGAGCCCTGGCTGGGACACCTCACTCACAACATGTCCATGCTCTCCTGGAGCCCTGGCAGGGATGCCTAACTCGCAGAATTTCAAATACTCTCCAGGAGCCCTGGCTGAAACGCCTTGCTCGCAGAATGTCCCAAGCTCTCCTGGAGCCCTGCCAGGGAAGCCTCGCTCGCAGAATCTCCCATGCTCTCCTGGAGCCCTGGCTGGGATGCCTCGCTCACAATATGTCCATGCTCTCCTGGAGCCCTGGCTGGGACGTCTCGCTCGCAGAATCTTCCATGCTCTACTGGAGCCTTGGCTGGGACACCTCACTCACAATATGTCCATGCTCTCCTGGAGCCCTGGCTGGGACGCCTCGCTCACAATATGTCCATGCTCTCCTGGAGCCTTGGCTGGGAAACCTCGCTCACAATATGTCCATGCTCTCTTGGAGCCATGGCTGGGACGCCTCGCTCACAACATGTCCATGCTCTCCTGGAGCCCTGGCAGGGATGCCTAACTCGCAGAATCTCCCATACTCTCCAGGAGCCCTGGCTGGGACGCCTCGCTCACAGAATCTGCCTTGCTCTCCTGGAGCCTTGGCTGAGACTCCTCGCTCACATCATGTCTATCTATGCTCTCCTGGAGCCAGGCTGGGCTGCCTTACTCACAACATGTCCAAGCTCTCCTGGAGCCCTGTCCAGGACGCCTCACTCGGAAATTCTCCCATACTCTCCTGGAGCCCTAGCTGGGATGCCTTGCTCGCAGAATCTCCCATGCTCTCCTGGAGCCCTGGCTGGGATGCCTCGCTCACATCATGTGCATGCTCTCCTGGAGCACTGGCTGGGACGCCTCTCTCGCAGAATCTCCCATACTCTCCTGGAGCCCAGACAGGGATGCCTCGCTCGCAGAATCTCCCATGCTCTCCTGAAGCCCTGGCTGGGATGCCTCGCTCACAACATGTCCATCCTCTCCTGGAGCCCTGGCTGGGATGGCTCGCTCACAGAACTCCCATGGTCTCCTGCAGCCTTGGCTGGGACACCTCGCTCACAATATGTCCATGCTCTCCTGGAGCCCTGGCTGGGACACCTCACTCACAACATGTCCATGCTCTCCTGGAGCCCTGCCAGGGACGCATCGCTCACAGAATCTCCCATGCTCTCCTGGAGCCCTGGCTGGAATGCCTAACTCGCAGAATCTCCCTTGCTCTCCTGGAGCCCTGGCTGGGACACCTCGCTCACAACATATCCATGCTCTCCTGGAGCCCTGGCTGAGATCCCTCACTCAAAGAATCTCCCATGCTCTCCTGAAGCCCTGGCTGGGATGCCTCGCGCACAACATGTCCATGCTCTCCTGGAGCCTTGGCAAGGATACCTCGCTCGCTGAATCTCCCATGCTCTCCTGGAGCCCTGGATGGGATGCCTTGCTCACAACATTTCCATGCTCTCCTGGAGCCCTGGCTGGGATGGCTCGCTTGGAGAATCTCCCATGCTCTCCTGGAGTCTAGGCTGGGACACCTCTCTCACAATATGTCCATGCTCTCCTGGAGCCTTGGCTGGGACACATCACTTGCATAATCACCCATTCTCTCCTGGAGACCTGGCTGGGATGCCTCGCTCTCCTGGAGCCCAGGCCAGGATGCCTCACTTGCAGAATCTCACCATCTGTGAATCCACTCGAGGAATTCCCCCGGACGTCACGGCATCACTGCTGCACTCCACTTTTTGCGGGGCACTGCTGGATTTTACCCGGCCTCCTGGAACTGGGTCCAGGCATCAGGACATTTTTCAAAACCTCATCGGGACGTCCAGAGGTTGCAGTTCCTCTGTCTGCCACCGGGTGGTAGTGTGCCACAGGGAAGGGATGCCTCGCTCACCGAATCTCCTGGAGCCCTGGCTGGGATGACTCGCTCGCAAAATCTCCCATGTTCTCCTGGAGCCCTGGCAGGGACGCCTCGCTCGCAGAATCTCCTATGCTTTCCTGGAGCCCTGGCTGGGACGCCTTGCTCACAACATATCCATGCTCTCTCATGGAGCCCTGACAGGGGCGCCTCGCTCGCAGAATCTCCCATGCTCTCCTGGAGCCCTGTCTGGGACGCCTCGCTCACAACATGCCCATGCTCTCTTGGAGCCCTGGCTGGGACACCTCGATCACAGAATCTCCCATGCTCTCCTGGAGCCTTGGCAGGGACGCCTCACTCACAGAATCTCCCATGCTCTCCTGGAGCTCTGGCTGGGATGCCTCGCTCACAGAATCTCCCATGCTCTCCTGGAGCTCCGGCTGGGATGCCTCGCTCACAACATGTCCATGCTCTCCTGGAGCCCTGGCTGGGACACCTCGCTCTCCTGGAGCCCTGGCCAGGACACCTCACTCGGAGAATCTCGCCATCTGTGAATCCACTCAAGGAATTCCCCCGGACGTTACAGCATCACTGCTGCGTGCCACCTTTTGCGGGGCACTGCTGGATTTTACCCGGCCTCCTGGAACTGGGTCCAGGCATCAGGCCCTTTTTCAAAACCTCATCAGGACATCCAGAGGTTGCAGTTCCCCTGTCTGCCACCGGGTGGCAGTGTGCCTCACTCACCGAATCTCCTGGAGCCCTGGCTGGGATGCCTCACTCGCAAAATCTCCCATGCTCTCCTGGAGCCCTTCCAGGGACGCCTCGCTCGCAGAATCTCCCATGCTCTCCTGGAGCCCTGGCTGGGACACCTCGCTCACATCATAAACATGCTCTCCTGGAGCACTGGCTGGGACGCCTCGCTCACAACATGTCCATCCTCTCCTGGAACCCTGGCTGGGATGGCTCACTCACAGAACTCCCATGCTCTCCTGCAGCCTTGGCTGGGACACCTCGCTCACAATATGTCCATGTTCTCCTGGAGCCCTGGCTGGGACGCCTCGCTCACAACATGTCCATGCTGTCCTGGATCCCTGGCTGGGACGCTTCGCTCGCAGAATCTCCCATACTCACCTGGACCCTTGGCAGGGACACCTCGCTCGCAGAATCTTCAATGCTCTCCTGAGCCCTGGCAGGGACGCCTCGCTCACAACATATCCATGCTCTCCTGGAGCCCTGGCAGGGACGCCTCACTCACAGAATCTCCCATACTCTCCAGGAGCCCGGGCTGAGATGCCTTGCTCGCAGAATGTCCCATGCTCTCCTGGAGCCCTGCCAGGGACGCCTCGCTTGCAGAATCTCCCATTCTCTCCTGGAGCCCTGGCTGGGATGCCTCGCTCACAATATGTCCATGCTCTCCTGCAGCCCTGGCAGGGACGCCTCGCTCGCAGAATCTCCCATGCTCTACTGGAGCCTTGGCTAGGACTCCTCACTCACAAAATGTACATGCTCTCCTGGAGCTCTGGCTGGGACGCCTCGCTCGCAACATGTGCATGCTCTCCTGGAGACCTGGCAGGGATACCTTGCTCGCAAAATCTCCCATGCTCTCCTGGAGCCCTGGATGGGATGCCTTGCTCGCAGAATCTTCCATGCTCTCCTGGAGCCCTGCCAGGGACGCCTCGCTCGCAGAATCTCCCATGCTCTCCTGGAGCCTTGGCTGGGACACCTCGCTGACAATATGTCCATGCTCTCTTGGAGCCCTGGCTGGGAAACCTCGCTCACAATATGTCCATGCTCTCCTGGAGCCATGGCTGGGACGCCTCGCTCACAACATGTCCATGCTCTCCTGGAGCCCTGGCTGAGAGACCTTGCTCGCAGAATCTCCCATGCTCTCCTGGAGCCCTGGCTGGGACGCCTCGCACAAAAAAATGTCCATGCTCTCCTGGAGCCCTGGCTGGGACACGTCACTCGCATAATCTCCCATGATCTCCTGGAGCCCTGGCTGGGATGCCTCACTCTCCTGGAGCCCTGGCCAGGACGCCTCACTCGCAGAATCTCGCCATCTGTGAATCCACTCGAGGAATTCCCCCGGACATCACAGCATCACTGCTGTGCGCCACCTTTTGCGGGGCACTGCTGGATTTTACCCGGCCTCCTGGAACTGGGTCCAGGCATCAGGCCATTTTTCAAAACCTCATCGGGACTTCCAGAGGTTGCAGTTCCCCTATCTGCCACTGGATGGCAGTGTGCCACAGGGAAGGGATGCGTCACTCACCGAATCTCCTGGAGCCCTGGCTGGGATGCCTCACTCGCAAAATCTCCCATGCTCTCCTGGAGCCCTGGTAGGGATGCCTCGCTCGCAGAATCTCCCATGCTCTCCTGAGCCCTGGCTGGGACACCTCACTCACAACATGTCCATGCTCTCCTGGAGCCCTGGCAGGGATGCCTAACTCGCAGAATTTCAAATACTCTCCAGGAGCCCTGGCTGAAACGCCTTGCTCGCAGAATGTCCCAAGCTCTCCTGGAGCCCTGCCAGGGAAGCCTCGCTCGCAGAATCTCCCATGCTCTCCTGGAGCCCTGGCTGGGATGCCTCGCTCACAATATGTCCATGCTCTCCTGGAGCCCTGGCTGGGACGTCTCGCTCGCAGAATCTTCCATGCTCTACTGGAGCCTTGGCTGGGACACCTCACTCACAATATGTCCATGCTCTCCTGGAGCCCTGGCTGGGACGCCTCGCTCACAATATGTCCATGCTCTCCTGGAGCCTTGGCTGGGAAACCTCGCTCACAATATGTCCATGCTCTCTTGGAGCCATGGCTGGGACGCCTCGCTCACAACATGTCCATGCTCTCCTGGAGCCCTGGCAGGGATGCCTAACTCGCAGAATCTCCCATACTCTCCAGGAGCCCTGGCTGGGACGCCTCGCTCACAGAATCTGCCTTGCTCTCCTGGAGCCTTGGCTGAGACTCCTCGCTCACATCATGTCTATCTATGCTCTCCTGGAGCCAGGCTGGGCTGCCTTACTCACAACATGTCCAAGCTCTCCTGGAGCCCTGTCCAGGACGCCTCACTCGGAAATTCTCCCATACTCTCCTGGAGCCCTAGCTGGGATGCCTTGCTCGCAGAATCTCCCATGCTCTCCTGGAGCCCTGGCTGGGATGCCTCGCTCACATCATGTGCATGCTCTCCTGGAGCACTGGCTGGGACGCCTCTCTCGCAGAATCTCCCATACTCTCCTGGAGCCCAGACAGGGATGCCTCGCTCGCAGAATCTCCCATGCTCTCCTGAAGCCCTGGCTGGGATGCCTCGCTCACAACATGTCCATCCTCTCCTGGAGCCCTGGCTGGGATGGCTCGCTCACAGAACTCCCATGGTCTCCTGCAGCCTTGGCTGGGACACCTCGCTCACAATATGTCCATGCTCTCCTGGAGCCCTGGCTGGGACACCTCACTCACAACATGTCCATGCTCTCCTGGAGCCCTGCCAGGGACGCATCGCTCACAGAATCTCCCATGCTCTCCTGGAGCCCTGGCTGGAATGCCTAACTCGCAGAATCTCCCTTGCTCTCCTGGAGCCCTGGCTGGGACACCTCGCTCACAACATATCCATGCTCTCCTGGAGCCCTGGCTGAGATCCCTCACTCAAAGAATCTCCCATGCTCTCCTGAAGCCCTGGCTGGGATGCCTCGCGCACAACATGTCCATGCTCTCCTGGAGCCTTGGCAAGGATACCTCGCTCGCTGAATCTCCCATGCTCTCCTGGAGCCCTGGATGGGATGCCTTGCTCACAACATTTCCATGCTCTCCTGGAGCCCTGGCTGGGATGGCTCGCTTGGAGAATCTCCCATGCTCTCCTGGAGTCTAGGCTGGGACACCTCTCTCACAATATGTCCATGCTCTCCTGGAGCCTTGGCTGGGACACATCACTTGCATAATCACCCATTCTCTCCTGGAGACCTGGCTGGGATGCCTCGCTCTCCTGGAGCCCAGGCCAGGATGCCTCACTTGCAGAATCTCACCATCTGTGAATCCACTCGAGGAATTCCCCCGGACGTCACGGCATCACTGCTGCACTCCACTTTTTGCGGGGCACTGCTGGATTTTACCCGGCCTCCTGGAACTGGGTCCAGGCATCAGGACATTTTTCAAAACCTCATCGGGACGTCCAGAGGTTGCAGTTCCTCTGTCTGCCACCGGGTGGTAGTGTGCCACAGGGAAGGGATGCCTCGCTCACCGAATCTCCTGGAGCCCTGGCTGGGATGACTCGCTCGCAAAATCTCCCATGTTCTCCTGGAGCCCTGGCAGGGACGCCTCGCTCGCAGAATCTCCTATGCTTTCCTGGAGCCCTGGCTGGGACGCCTTGCTCACAACATATCCATGCTCTCTCATGGAGCCCTGACAGGGGCGCCTCGCTCGCAGAATCTCCCATGCTCTCCTGGAGCCCTGTCTGGGACGCCTTGCTCACAACATGCCCATGCTCTCTTGGAGCCCTGGCTGGGACACCTCGATCACAGAATCTCCCATGCTCTCCTGGAGCCTTGGCAGGGACGCCTCACTCACAGAATCTCCCATGCTCTCCTGGAGCTCTGGCTGGGATGCCTCGCTCACAGAATCTCCCATGCTCTCCTGGAGCTCCGGCTGGGACGCCTCGCTCACAACATGTCCATGCTCTCCTGGAGCCCTGGCTGGGACACCTCGCTCTCCTGGAGCCCTGGCCAGGACACCTCACTCGGAGAATCTCGCCATCTGTGAATCCACTCAAGGAATTCCCCCGGACGTTACAGCATCACTGCTGCGTGCCACCTTTTGCGGGGCACTGCTGGATTTTACCCGGCCTCCTGGAACTGGGTCCAGGCATCAGGCCCTTTTTCAAAACCTCATCAGGACATCCAGAGGTTGCAGTTCCCCTGTCTGCCACCGGGTGGCAGTGTGCCTCACTCACCGAATCTCCTGGAGCCCTGGCTGGGATGCCTCACTCGCAAAATCTCCCATGCTCTCCTGGAGCCCTTCCAGGGACGCCTCGCTCGCAGAATCTCCCATGCTCTCCTGGAGCCCTGGCTGGGACACCTCGCTCACATCATAAACATGCTCTCCTGGAGCACTGGCTGGGACGCCTCGCTCACAACATGTCCATCCTCTCCTGGAACCCTGGCTGGGATGGCTCACTCACAGAACTCCCATGCTCTCCTGCAGCCTTGGCTGGGACACCTCGCTCACAATATGTCCATGTTCTCCTGGAGCCCTGGCTGGGACGCCTCGCTCACAACATGTCCATGCTGTCCTGGATCCCTGGCTGGGACGCTTCGCTCGCAGAATCTCCCATACTCACCTGGACCCTTGGCAGGGACACCTCGCTCGCAGAATCTTCAATGCTCTCCTGAGCCCTGGCAGGGACGCCTCGCTCACAACATATCCATGCTCTCCTGGAGCCCTGGCAGGGACGCCTCACTCACAGAATCTCCCATACTCTCCAGGAGCCCTGGCTGAGATGCCTTGCTCGCAGAATGTCCCATGCTCTCCTGGAGCCCTGCCAGGGACGCCTCGCTTGCAGAATCTCCCATGCTCTCCTGGAGCCCTGGCTGGGATGCCTCGCTCACAATATGTCCATGCTCTCCTGCAGCCCTGGCAGGGACGCCTCGCTCGCAGAATCTCCCATGCTCTACTGGAGCCTTGGCTAGGACTCCTCACTCACAAAATGTACATGCTCTCCTGGAGCTCTGGCTGGGACGCCTCGCTCGCAACATGTGCATGCTCTCCTGGAGACCTGGCAGGGATACCTTGCTCGCAAAATCTCCCATGCTCTCCTGGAGCCCTGGATGGGATGCCTTGCTCGCAGAATCTTCCATGCTCTCCTGGAGCCCTGCCAGGGACGCCTCGCTCGCAGAATCTCCCATGCTCTCCTGGAGCCTTGGCTGGGACACCTCGCTGACAATATGTCCATGCTCTCTTGGAGCCCTGGCTGGGAAACCTCGCTCACAATATGTCCATGCTCTCCTGGAGCCATGGCTGGGACGCCTCGCTCACAACATGTCCATGCTCTCCTGGAGCCCTGGCTGAGAGACCTTGCTCGCAGAATCTCCCATGCTCTCCTGGAGCCCTGGCTGGGACGCCTCGCACAAAAAAATGTCCATGCTCTCCTGGAGCCCTGGCTGGGACACGTCACTCGCATAATCTCCCATGATCTCCTGGAGCCCTGGCTGGGATGCCTCACTCTCCTGGAGCCCTGGCCAGGACGCCTCACTCGCAGAATCTCGCCATCTGTGAATCCACTCGAGGAATTCCCCCGGACATCACAGCATCACTGCTGTGCGCCACCTTTTGCGGGGCACTGCTGGATTTTACCCGGCCTCCTGGAACTGGGTCCAGGCATCAGGCCATTTTTCAAAACCTCATCGGGACTTCCAGAGGTTGCAGTTCCCCTATCTGCCACTGGATGGCAGTGTGCCACAGGGAAGGGATGCGTCACTCACCGAATCTCCTGGAGCCCTGGCTGGGATGCCTCACTCGCAAAATCTCCCATGCTCTCCTGGAGCCCTGGTAGGGATGCCTCGCTCGCAGAATCTCCCATGCTCTCCTGAGCCCTGGCTGGGACACCTCACTCACAACATGTCCATGCTCTCCTGGAGCCCTGGCAGGGATGCCTAACTCGCAGAATTTCAAATACTCTCCAGGAGCCCTGGCTGAAACGCCTTGCTCGCAGAATGTCCCATGCTCTCCTGGAGCCCTGCCAGGGAAGCCTCGCTCGCAGAATCTCCCATGCTCTCCTGGAGCCCTGGCTGGGATGCCTCGCTCACAATATGTCCATGCTCTCCTGGAGCCCTGGCTGGGACGTCTCGCTCGCAGAATCTTCCATGCTCTACTGGAGCCTTGGCTGGGACACCTCACTCACAATATGTCCATGCTCTCCTGGAGCCCTGGCTGGGACGCCTCGCTCACAATATGTCCATGCTCTCCTGGAGCCTTGGCTGGGAAACCTCGCTCACAATATGTCCATGCTCTCTTGGAGCCATGGCTGGGACGGCTCGCTCACAACATGTCCATGCTCTCCTGGAGCCCTGGCAGGGATGCCTAACTCGCAGAATCTCCCATACTCTCCAGGAGCCCTGGCTGGGACGCCTCGCTCACAGAATCTGCCTTGCTCTCCTGGAGCCTTGGCTGAGACTCCTCGCTCACATCATGTCTATCTATGCTCTCCTGGAGCCAGGCTGGGCTGCCTTACTCACAACATGTCCAAGCTCTCCTGGAGCCCTGTCCAGGACGCCTCACTCGGAAATTCTCCCATACTCTCCTGGAGCCCTAGCTGGGATGCCTTGCTCGCAGAATCTCCCATGCTCTCCTGGAGCCCTGGCTGGGATGCCTCACTCACATCATGTGCATGCTCTCCTGGAGCACTGGCTGGGACGCCTCTCTCGCAGAATCTCCCATACTCTCCTGGAGCCCAGACAGGGATGCCTCGCTCGCAGAATCTCCCATCCTCTCCTGGAGCCCTGGCTGGGATGGCTCGCTCACAGAACTCCCATGGTCTCCTGCAGCCTTGGCTGGGACACCTCGCTCACAATATGTCCATGCTCTCCTGGAGCCCTGGCTGGGACACCTCACTCACAACATGTCCATGCTCTCCTGGAGCCCTGCCAGGGACGCATCGCTCACAGAATCTCCCATGCTCTCCTGGAGCCCTGGCTGGAACGCCTAACTCGCAGAATCTCCCTTGCTCTCCTGGAGCCCTGGCTGGGACACCTCGCTCACAACATATCCATGCTCTCCTGGAGCCCTGGCTGAGATCCCTCACTCAAAGAATCTCCCATGCTCTCCTGAAGCCCTGGCTGGGATGCCTCGCGCACAACATGTCCATGCTCTCCTGGAGCCTTGGCAAGGATACCTCGCTCGCTGAATCTCCCATGCTCTCCTGGAGCCCTGGATGGGATGCCTTGCTCACAACATTTCCATGCTCTCCTGGAGCCCTGGCTGGGATGGCTCGCTTGGAGAATCTCCCATGCTCTCCTGGAGTCTAGGCTGGGACACCTCTCTCACAATATGTCCATGCTCTCCTGGAGCCTTGGCTGGGACACATCACTTGCATAATCACCCATTCTCTCCTGGAGACCTGGCTGGGATGCCTCGCTCTCCTGGAGCCCAGGCCAGGATGCCTCACTTGCAGAATCTCACCATCTGTGAATCCACTCGAGGAATTCCCCCGGACGTCACGGCATCACTGCTGCACTCCACTTTTTGCGGGGCACTGCTGGATTTTACCCGGCCTCCTGGAACTGGGTCCAGGCATCAGGACATTTTTCAAAACCTCATCGGGACGTCCAGAGGTTGCAGTTCCTCTGTCTGCCACCGGGTGGTAGTGTGCCACAGGGAAGGGATGCCTCACTCACCGAATCTCCTGGAGCCCTGGCTGGGATGACTCGCTCGCAAAATCTCCCATGTTCTCCTGGAGCCCTGGCAGGGACGCCTCGCTCGCAGAATCTCCTATGCTTTCCTGGAGCCCTGGCTGGGACGCCTTGCTCACAACATATCCATGCTCTTTCCTGGAGCCCTGGCAGGGACGCCTCACTCATAGAATCTCCCATGCTCTCCTGGAGCCCTGGCTGGGACACCTCGCTCGCAGAATCTCCAATGCTCTCCTGAGCCCTGGCTGGGACACCTCGCTCACAACATGTCCATGCTCTCCTGGAGCCCTGGCAGGGATGCCTTACTCTCAACATGTCCAAGCTCTCCTGGAGCCCTGTCCAGGACGCCTCACTCGGAAATTCTCCCATACTCTCCTGGAGCCCTAGCTGGGACGCCTTGATCGCAGAATCTCCCATGCTCTCCTGGAGCCCTGGCTGGGATGCCTCGCTCACATCATGTGCATGCTCTCCTGGAGCACTGGCTGGGATGCCTCTCTCGCAGAATCTCCCATACTCTCCTGGAGCCCTGGCTGGGACGCCTCACTCGCAGAATCTCCCATGCTCTCCTTGAGCCCTGGCTGGGACGCCTCGCTCACAACATATCCATGCTCTCCTGGAGCCCTGGCTGAGACACCTCGCTCGCAGAATCTCCCATGCTCTCCTGGAGCCCTGGCTGGGATGCCTCGTGCACAACATGTCCATGCTCTCCTGGAGCCCTGGCTGGGATGCCTCACTCACAACAAATCCATGCTCTCTCCTGGAGCCCTGGGCAGGGACGCCTCGCTCACATAATCTCCCATGCTCTCCTGGAGCCCTGGCTGGGATGCCTCACTCACAACAAATCCATGCTCTCCTGGAGCCCTGGCAGGGACGCCTCACTCACAGAATCTCCCATGCTCTCCTGGAGCCCTGCCAGGGACGCCTCGCTAGCAGAATCTCCCATGCTCTCCTGGAGCCCTGCCAGGGACGCCTCGCTAGCAGAATCTCCCATGCTCTCCTGGAGCCCGGGCTGGGATGCCTCGCTCACAACATGTGCATGCTCTCCTGGAGCCCTGGCAGGGATACCTTGCTTGCAGAATCTCCCATGCTCTCCTGGAGCCCTGGATGGGATACCTCGCTCACAACATGTCCAAGCTCTCCTGGAGCCCTGGCAGAGAAGCCTAGCTCGCAGAACTCCCATGCTCTCCTGGAGCCCTGGCAGAGACGCCTTGCTCGCAGAACTCCCATGCTCTCCTAGAGCCTTGGCTGGGACACCTCGCTCACAACATGTCCATGCTCTCCTGGAGCCCTGGCTGGGATGCCTCACTTGCTCAATCTCCCATGCTCCCCTGGAGCCTTGGCTGGGACACCTCGATCACAACATGTCCATGCTCTCCTGGAGCCCTGGCTTGGACGCCTCGCTCACAACATGTCCATGCTCTCCTGGAGCCCTGGCTGGGATGCCTCGCTCGCAGAATCTCCCATGCTCTCCTGGAGCCCTGCCAGGGACGCCTCGCTCGCAGAATCTCCCATGCTCTCCTAGAGCCCTGGCAGGGATGCCTCGATCACAACATGTCCATGTTCTCCTTGAGCCCTGGCAGGGATACCTCACTCGCAGAATCTCCCATGCTCTTCTGGAGCCCTGCCAGGGATGCCTCGCTCGCAGAATCTCCCATGCTCTCCTAGAGCCCTGGCTGGGATGCCTCGCTCACAACATGTCCATGCTCTCCTGGAGCCCTGGCAGTGATACCTCTCTTGCATAATCTCCCATGCTCTCCTGGAGCCTTGGCTGGGACACCTCGCTCACAACATGTCTATGCTCTCCTGGAGCCATGGCTGGGCTGCCTTGCTCACAACATGTCCATGCTCTCCTGGAGCCCTGGCTGGGACGCCTTGCTCGCAGAATCTCCCATGCTCTCCTGGAGCCCTGCCAGGGAGCCCTTGCTCGCAGAATCTCCCATGCTGTCCTTTAGCCTTGGCTGGGACACCTCGCTGACAATATGTCCATGCTCTCCTGGAGCCCTGGCTGGGACGCCTCGCACACAATATGTCCATGCTCTCCTGGAGCCTTGGCTGGGAAACCTCGCTCACAATATGTCCATGCTCTCCTGGAGCCATGGCTGGGACGCCACGCTCACAACATGTCCATGCTCTCCTGGAGCCCTAGCAGGGATGCCTAACTTGCAGAATCTCCCATACTCTCCTGGAGCCCTGTCCAGGATGCCTCACTTGGAAATTCTCCCATGCTCTCCTGCAGCCCTGGCAGGGATGCCTCGCTCACAACATATCCATGCTCTCCTGGAGCCCTGGCTGAGACACCTCGCTCACAGAATCTCCCATGCTCTCCTGGAGCCCTGGCTGGGACGCCTCGCGCACAACATGTCCATGCTCTCCTGGAGCCCTGGCTGGGATGCCTCGCTCTCCTGGAGCCCAGGCCAGGATGCCTCACTCACAGAATCTCACCATCTGTGAATCCACTCAAGGAATTCCCCCGGACGTCACGGCATCACTGCTGCACGCCACCTTTTGCGGGGCACTGCTGGATTTTACCCGGCCTCCTGGAACTGGGTCCAGGCATCTGGCCTTTTTTCAAAACCTCATTGGGACTTCCAGAGGTTGCAGTTCCCCTGTCTGCCACCGGGTGGCAGTGTGCCACAGGGAAGGGATGCCTCGCTCACCAAATCTCCTGGAGCCCTGGCTGGGATGCCTCGCTCGCAAAATCTCCCATGTTCTCCTGGAGCCCTGGCTGGGACGCCTTGCTCACAACATATCCATGCTCTCTCCTGGAGCCCTGGCAGGGAAGCCTCACTCACAGAATCTCCCATGCTCTCCTGAAGCCCTGGCTGGGACAACTCGCTCGCAGAATTTCCAATGCTCTCCTGAGCCCTGGCTGGGACACCTCTCTCACAACATGTCCATGCTCTCCTGGAGCCCTGGCCTTGATGCCTAACTCGCAGAATCTCCCATACTCTCCAGGAGCCCTGCCAGGGACACCTCGCTCGCAGAATTTCCCATGCTCTCCTGGAGACCTGGCTGGGATGCCTCACTCACAATATGTCCATGCTCTCCAGGAGCCCTGGCAGGGACGCCTCGCTCGCAGAATCTCACATGCTCTCCTGGAGCCCTGGCCGGGATGCCTCACTCACAGAATCACCCATGCTCTCCTGGAGCCCTGGCTGGGATGCCTCATCTCCACGGGTCTCTTCCTGGCTCTCTCTCTCTCACCTCTTTGCCAACTGTGAATCCGCCTGAGGAATTCCCCCGGACGTCACGGCATCGTTGCTGCGCGCCACCTTTTGCGGGTCACCGGTGGATTTTACCCAGCCTCCTGGAACTGGGTCCCGGCATCGGGCCCATTTTCAAAACCTCATCGGGACTTCCGGAGGTTGCCTTTCCCCTGTCTGCCACCAGGTGGCTCTCCTGGAGCACTGGCCGGAATGCCTCACTCGCAGAATCTCCCATGCTCTCCTGGAGCCCCGTTGGTCTCACCGCCAGTCACAGTATCTCTCTCGTGCTCCTGGTAAAGGGAAGGAGAAGATTCACCCGGTTCAGCCCAACCGGGAAAACCACCTGCAAAGGAGCTCTCACCATGGTCACCCTCTGGTAGGGGCGTATCTTCCTATTGGCATAGATGGCCCTCGCCGCCGACTGTTGTCATTAGTAAATGATCTTCAGTCTCGTTGTCTTCTCTTACCAGTGTTCCGCAGTCAACAGCAAATTATTCCATCCGCTCTTACCAGTGTCCTCCGTTTATTGTTAATATGTATCAGGCTTATATGTCCCTTTATATCAGAAACATTTAAAATTAGAGAGACTAAATTTTTTTTTCTTTTTCCTAACATATCTCTTCCCCCACAATACCCACCATATACCAATCACCACTCGCTGATTCCCATATGACAATCATGCAGCAAAAGAGTGACACATCAACCACAAGGCTCTGTTCGCAAGGTAATTTGCATATATGCAAATTATCTTGTCCACAATGCATCTTGTTTGTTATTGATGCCATTTTTCCCTGTGTTGTTGACATATAGAAATTAATAAACAGTTAATTGCTTGTAGTATGTTTTATAACTGCAAAAAGTATACAAATATATATATATATATATATATATTCCCAATTTCTACAGGTGTGTAAATTGAACAACCCCCAGTGTAAGTATAGTAAATTTATTTTTCTTCACATTGAGAGTTTAGCCATGATCCTTGTAGGTTGTGGATACTGTCATGTTGGGTGAATAGGACCAAATGGACACGGACAGTCTTTATTCTTATGTGGGTTTTAGGAAAGGACCATTGTGGGCTGTTATCTTAGTGAATTATAAGGTGGAGTTGTTAAAAAGCATAACGCATTATAGACAGCTCTATTTAAATATATGTAAATTATTTTACGCATCATACATTTTGTTTGTTTTTGACACAATGTTTGCAATATTTTCCTGTAGTTATTTTACATAAATAAATTAATAAATAGTGGGTACAATAGAGTAAGTTTATAAAAGATATATATATATATATATTAAAAGGGGAAATAGAAAAAATATTCTCCCTATTTCTACATGTGTGTGAATTATACTACCCCCAGTGTGTGTTAGTTTTTTTTTCAGATAAATCAGTCATTGGAGGAGGTTGCCAGTTCCTTGTGAGGGAGAGGATTTGCCCTCTTCAGCCCAACCAGAAACCATGCCTGCAAAGGAGCTCTCACCCCGGTCACCCTCTGGTTCCCTGATTGGGCCAGATCAGTCACAGTATCTCCCCCGTGCTCATGGTTAGCTCTCCGAGCCACTTCACTCGCAGAATATCTCATGTTGTCCTGGAGCTCTGGCCGGGAAGCCTCACTCGCAGAATCTCTGATACTCTCCTGGAACCCTGGCCAAGCTGAGTTGCTCACAGAATCTACCATGCTATCCTGGAGCCCTGGCCATAACGCCTCACTCGCAGAATCTCCCATGCTCTCCTGGAGCCCTGGCTGGGACGCCTCGCTCACAACATGTCCATGCTGTCCTGGAGCCCTGGAAGGGATGCCTCGCTCACAGAATCTCCCGTGCTCTCCTGGAGCTATGGCTGGGACGCCCTGCTCACGGAATCTTCCATTCTTCTCCTGGAGCCCTGGCTGGGATGCCTCGCTCACAACATGTCCATGCTCTCCTGGAGCCCTGGCAGGGATGCCTCGCTCGCAGAATCTCCCATGCTCTCCTGGAGCCCTGGCAGGGATGCCTCGCTCAAAACATGTCCATGATCTCCTGGAGCCGTGGCTGGAATGCCTCGCTCGCAGAATCTCCCATGCTCTCCTGGAGGCCTGGCTGGGACGCCTCGCTCACAACATGTCCGTGCTCTCCTGGAGACCTGGCAGGGATGCCTCTCACTCGCAGAATCTCCCATGCTCTCCTGGAGCCCTGGCTGGGACGCCTCGCTCACAACATGTCCATGCTGTCCTGGAGCCCTGGCTGAGACTCTCGCTCACAGAATCTCCCATGCTCTCCTGGAGCCCTGGCTGGGATGCCTCACTCCCAGAATCTCCCGTGCTCTCCTGGAGCTATGGCCGGGACGCCCTGCTCACAGAATCTTCCATTCTTCTCCTGGAGCCCTGGCTGGGATGCCTCGCTCACAACATGTCCATGCTCTCCTGGAGCCCTGGCTGGGATGCCTCACTCACAACATGTCCATGCCCTCCTGGAGCTCTGTCTGGGATGCCTTGCTCACAACATGTCCGTGCTCTCCTGGAGCCCTGGCAGGGATGCCTCTCACTCGCAGAATCTCCCATGCTCTCCTGGAGCCCTGGCTGGGATGCCTCGCTCACAACATGTCCATGCTGTAATGGAGCCCTGGCTGAGACTCTCACTCACAGAATCTCCCATGCTCTCCTGGAGCCCTGGCTGGGATGCCTCGCTCCCAGAATCTCCCGTGCTCTCCTGGAGCTATGGCCGGGACGCCCTGCTCACAGAATCTTCCATTCTTCTCCTGGAGATTTGGCCAGGATGCCCTGCTCGCAGAATCTCCCATTCTCTCCTCGAGCCCTGGCCGGGGCTCTGGCTCTGCTGGAGTCTCCCATGCTCTGGCTAGGACACATCGCATACAGAATATCCCATGATCTCCTGGAGCCCTGGCTGGGACACCTCACTCGCAGAATCTCCCATGCTCTCATGGAGCCCTGGCAGGGACACCTCGCTAACAGAATCTCCCATGCTCTCCTGGAGCCCTGGCTGAGAAGACTCGCTCACAACATGTCCATGCTCTCATGGAGCCCTGACAGGGGCACCTCGCTCGCAGAATCTCCCATGCTCTCTTGGAGCCCTGGCTGGGAAGCCTCGCTCACAACATGTCCATGCTCTCATGGAGCCCTGACAGGGGCGCCTCGCTCGCAGAATCTCCCATGCTCTCCTGGAGCCCTGTCTGGGACGCCTCGCTCACAACATGCCCATGCTCTCTTGGAGCCCTGGCTGGGACACCTCGATCACAGAATCTCCCATGCTCTCCTGGAGCCCTGGCTGGGTTGCCTAGCTCACAACATGTCCATGCTCTCCTGGAGCCCTGGAAGGGAAGCCTCACTCACAGAATCTCCAATGCTCTCCAGGAGCCTTGGCTGGGATGCCTTGCTCGCAGAATCTCCCATGCTCTCCTGGAGCCCTGGCTGGGGCGCCTCGCTCACAACATGTCCATGCTCTCCTGGAGCCCTGGCGGGGACGCCTCACTCACAGAATCTCCCATGCTCTCCTGGAGCCCTGGCTGGGACGCCTCGCTCACAGCATGTCCATGCTGTCCTGGAGCCGTGGCTGAGGCGCCACGCTCACAGAATCTACCATGCTCTCCTGGAGCCCTGCTGGGACACCCCGCTCCAAACATGCCCATGCTCTCCTGGAGCCCTGGCTGGGAAACCTCGCTCAAAACATGTCCATGCTCTCCTGGAGCCCTGGCAGGGACGCCTCACTTGCAGAATCTCCCATGCTCTCCTGGAGCCCTGGCTGGGACGCCTCGATCACAACATGTTCATGCTCTCCTGGAGCCCTGGCGGGGATGCCTCACTCGCAGAATCTCCCATGCTCTCCTGGAGCCCTGGCTGGGACGACTCGCTCACAACATGTCCATGCTCTCCTGGAGCCCTGGCTGGGACGCCTCGCAGAATCTCCAATGCTCTCCTGGAGCACTGCCAGGGACACCTTGCTTGCAGAATCTCCCATGCTCTCCTGGAGCCCAGGCTGGGACGCCTCGCTCACAACATGTCCATGCAGTCCTGGAGCCCTGGCTGAGATGCCTCGCTCGGAGAATCTGCCATGCTCTCCTGAGCCCTGGCTGGGATGCTTTGTTTACAAAGTCTCCCATGCTCTCCTGGAGACCTGGCAGGAACGCCTTGCTCACAGAATCTCCCAAGCTCTCCTGGAGGCCTGTCCAGGACGCCTCACTCACAGAATCTCCCATGGTCTCCTGGAGCCCTGGCTGGGATGCCTCACTCTCAGAATCTCCCATGCTCTCCTGGAGCCCTGGCTGGGATGCCTCGCTCACAACAAGTCCATGCCCTCCTGGAGCCTTGGCTGGGACACCTCGCTTGCAGAATCTCCCGTGCTCTCCTGAAGCCCTGCCTGGGACACCTCGCTCACATCATGTCCATGCTCTCCTGGAGCCCTGGCCAGAACACATCACATACAGAATATCCCATGCTCTCCTGGAGCCCTGGCTGGGATGCCTCGCTCGCAACATGTCCATGCTGTCCTGGAGCCCCGGCTGAGACGCCTCACTCACAGAAACTCCCATGCTCTCCTGGAGCCCTGGCTGGGACGCCTCGCTCACATGTCCATGCTCTCCTGGAGCCCTGGCCAGAACACATCACATACAGAATATCCCATGCTCTCCTGGAGCCCTGGCAGGAACACCTCGCTCGCAGAATCTCCCATGCTCTCCTGGAGCCCTGGCAGGGATGCCTCGCTCACAACATGTCCATCCTCTCCTGGAGCCCTGGCAGGGACTCCTCGCTCACAGAATCTCCCATGCTCTCCTGGAGCTCTGGCTGGGACGCCTCGCTCACATGTCCATGCTGTCCTGGAGCCCTGGCTGAGATGCCTCACTCACAGAATTTCCCATGCTCTCCTGGATCCTTGTCCGGGATGCCACGCTCATAGAATCTCCCATGCTCTCCTGGAGCCGTGGCTGGGACGACATATTCACTGAATTTCCCATGCTCTCCTGGAGCCCTGGCTGGGACGACTTGTTCGCAGAATCTCCCATGCTCTCCAGGAGCCCTGGGTGAGACGCCTCATTCGCAGAATTTCCAATGCTTACCTGGAGCCCTGGCTGGGACTCCTCGCTCGCAGAATTTCCCATGCTCTCCTGGAGCCTTGTCCGGGATGCCCCGCTCATAGAATCTCCCTTGTTCTCCAGGAGCCCTGGCTGGGATGCCTCATTCGTAGAATTTCCAATGCTCTCCTGGAGTCCTGGCTGGTACGCCTCGCTCGCAACAAGTACATGCTCTCCTGGAGCCCTGGCAGGGATGCCTCGCTCGCAGAATCTCCCATGCTCTCCTGGTACCCTGGCAGGGTTGCCTCGCTCGCAGAATCTCCCATGCTCTCCTGGAGCCCTGGCTGGGATGCCTCGCTCACAACATGTCCATGCTCTCCTGGAGCCCTGGCTGGGATGCCTCGCTCACAACATGTCCATGCTCTCCTGGAGCCCTGGCTGGGACGCCTCAATCGCAGAATCTCCCATGCTCTCCTGGAGCCCTGGCTGGGACGCCTCACCTACAGAATTTCCCAAGCTCTCCAGGAGCCCTGGATGGGATGCCTCTCTCGAAGAATCTCCCATGCTCTCCTGGAGCCCTGGCTGGGACGCCTTGCTCTCAAAATGTCCCTGCTCTCCTGGAGCCCTGGCAGGGACGTCTCACTCGCAGAATCTCCCATGCTCTCCTAGAGCCCTGGCTCAGATGACTCATTTGTAGAATTTCCTATGCTCTCCTGGAGCCCTGGCTGGGACGCCTCGCTCGCAACAAGTACATGCTCTCCTGGAGCCCTGGCTGGGACGCCTCACTCGCAGAATCTCCCATGCTCTCCTGTAGCCCTGGCTGTGACGCCTCGCTTGCAACAAGTCCATGCTCTCCTGGAGCCCTGGCTGGCATGCCTCGCACATAGAATTTCTCATGCTCTCCTGGAGCCCTGTCTGGGATGCCTCGCTCACAACATGTCCATGCTTGCCTGGAGCCCTGGCTGGGATGCCTCACTTACAGAATCTCCCATGCTCTCCTGGAGCCCTAGCTGGGATACCTCAATCGCAGAATCTCCCATGCTCTCCTGGAGCCCTGGCTGGGATGCCTCACTCGCAGAACCTCCCTTGCTCTCCTGGACCCCTGGCTGGCACGTCTCGATCGCAGAATATCCCATGCTCTCCTGGAGCCTTGGCTGGGATGCCCCACTCACAGCATGTCCATGCTCTCCTGGAGCCCTGCCTGGGACGCCTCGCTCACAACATGTCCATGCTGTCCTGGAGCCCTGGCTGGGACGCCTTGCTCACAACATGTCCATGCTCTCCTGGAGCCCTGCCAGGTACGACTCGCTTGCAGAATTTCCCATGCTCTCCTGGAGCCCTGGCTGGGATGACTTTTTCGCTGAATTTCCCATGCTCTCTCCTGGAGCCCTGGCTGGGACGCCTCGCTCACAACATGTCCATGCTCTCCAGGAGCACTGGCAGTGACGCATCGCTCGCAGAATCTCCCATGCTCTCCTGGAGCCCTGGCTGGGACACCTCATTCGTAGAATTTCCAATGCTCTCCTGGAGCCCTGGCTGGGATGCATCACTCGCAGAACTTCCCCTGCTCTCCTGGAGCCTTGTCTGGGATGCCCCGCTCACAGAATCTCCCATGCTCTCCCGGAATCCTGGCTGGGATTGCCTACAGATTGCCTACAGAATTTCCCTTGCTATCCTGGAGCCCTGGCTGGGCCACCTCACTCGCAGAGTCTCCCATGCTCTCCTGTAGCCCTGGCCAGGACACCTTGCTCACAACATTTCCTTGCTCACCTGGAGCCCTGGCAGGGATGCCTGGCTCACAGAATCTCCCATGCTCTCCTGGAGCCCTGGATGGGATGCCTCGCTCACAACATGTCCATGCTCTCCAGGAGCCCTGGCTGGGACACCTCGCTCGCAGAATCTCCCATGCACTCCTGGAGCCCTGGCCAGGGCTTTGGCTCTCCTGGAGTCTCCCATGCTCTCCTGGAGCCCTGGCCGGGACGCCTCACTCACAGAATCTCCCATGCTCTCTTGTAGCCCTGGCTGGGATGCCTTGCTTCCAGAATCTCCCATGCTCTCCTGGAGCCATGGCCGGGATGCTTTGCTCGCAGAATCTACCTTGCTCTCCTGGAGCCCTGGCCAGGATGCCTCGCTCGCTGAATATCCCATGCTCTCTTGGAGCCCTGGCTGGGATGCTTCGCTCTCAGAATCTCCCATGCTCTCCTGGAGATCTGGCCAGGCCACCTCACTCACAGTATCTCTCATGCAGCCCTAACTGGGATGCCTCGCTTCCAGAATCTCCTATGCTCTCCTGGAGCCATGGTCGGGACACCTCGCTTCAAGAATCTCCCATGCTCTCTTGGAGCCCTGGCCGGGATGCCTCTCTCCAAGAATCTCCCATGCTGTCCTGGAACCATGGCCAGGACACCTCGCTCGCAGAATCTCCCATGCTCTTCTGGAGCCCTGGCCGGGACACCTCACTGACAGAATAACCCATGCTCTCCTGGAGCCCTGGCTCGGATTCTTCACTCACAGAATCTCCCATGCTATGCTGTCCTGGAGCCCTGTCCGGGACGCCTCGCTCACAGAATATCCCATGCTCTCTAGGAGCCCTAACTGGGATGCCTCGCTTCCAGAATTTCCCATACTCTCCTGGAGCCATGGCCGGGACGCCTCACTTCAAGAATCTCCCATGCTCTCCTGGAGCCCTGGCTGGGATGCCTCGCTCACAGAATCTCCCATGCTCTCCTGCAGCCCTGGCTGGGATGCCTCATCCCCACGGATCTCTTCCTGGCTCTCTCATGCCTCTTCGCCATCTGTGAATCCACTCGAGGAATTACCCCGGATGTCACGGCATCACTGCTGTGCGCCACCTTTTGCGGGGCACTGGCAGATTTTACCCAGCCTCCTGGAACTGGGTCCCAGCATCGGGCCCTTTTTCAAATCCTCATCGGGACTTCCATCGCTTCTCGGCCTTTTGGCTAAGATCAAGTGTAGTATCTGTTCTTATCAGTGCTGACTGACTGGACTTTGACTACACTCGGGCTCCAGAGGACCTGCTGCCGCATTTTTTCTGGACCTGCACCGGCCGAGGAAGCTGAAAGAGGACTGCTGAGAGGAAGAAGGATTCGACTTGCCGAGGGTTAGACTTGCCTGCTCGGCCCTCTGGAGAAGCGACTGCCGATCTCCGACCAGCGTCCCCCAGACCGACTGCGATGAGGAAGGACTACAAGTAGCAGAGGGTCAGACTTGTTTGCTCTGCCCTCTGTGAAACCGACCTCCGACCAGCGACGACCAGACCCTGCGACGAGGAAGGACTTCGACCAGCATTGGGCTAGACTTGTTTGCTCTGCCCTCTGTGAAGCCGTCTCCCGACCTCCGACCAGCGGCGACCAGACCCTGCGACCGCGACGAGGAAGGACTTCGACTGGCATTGGGTTAGACTTGTTTGCTCTGCCCTCTGCGAAAGTGACTTCCGACCTCCGACCGCCGCAGACCCTTCTCCAGCCCAACTTCGACCCCGGGCAAGAAGCAGGAGAAATGGCCTCAGCTGCTCCAACCCCGGTGCCAGCCCCAGCCTCCGCTCCAGCCACCTCTGCCAGGAAGAAGGCGGCAAAGAAGGGACCGAAGCCGGCCGAAGCTCTGCCCGACCAGGTCCCATCCACCTCCACCGCCCCTCCAGCAACAGCCCCCGAGAAGCCCAGCCAGACCCAGCCCAAGGGTACCCCAGCCTTGGAGCCCTGGATGAGGCAGACCGTCGTGATGAAGCTGAAGGAGGTGGAAGGAAAGATGCCGGACATGACGACGGAGACCTTCGGCAAGAAGATGGTCCTTGAGCAGGGGTTCTCGACTGCTGAAACCCTCAGCATACAGAACTATCTCAAGGGGATCTTTTATGTGACCTTTGCCTCCATTGCAATCTGCAAGAGGTACTGGGAAGCGGTGAAAGCGGCGAGGCCTGAATCCCCTTTCTCTCGCTTTGTGGGCAATTGCCCTATTCAAAGAGAGGAGAGGCGGGTGACGGTTTCAATGCGGAACCCACACACGCCTGGCAAGGACATCGCCACTTTCCTGGGCCGTTTCTGCACGGTGATCAAGGAGCCCTCCAAGATCCTGGACAGGAATGGCTTCTGGACAGGCAAGTGGGCTGTCATCGTCAAGCTCCTAAAAGACAACTGGAGCCCCGATGGAGTTGTGCACCTGCCACAGTTCTCCCTGGGCGCATCTGCTGGATTTCTCAGTTATCCGGACCAGCCGCGGATCTGCAAGACCTGCGGTGGGAAGGATCACATTGGGAGAGACTGCAAGGTGGCAGCCTGCAAGAAGTGCAAGGTGGCGGGACACGACACCAAGGATTGCCCCACCCAGAAGACATGCAACCTCTGTGGGGAGGTGAACCATGTCTACAGAGACTGCCCCAATAGGGCAAAATCCTACGTGGCAGCAGTGACTGGACAAGGCCAGCAGAGGCGCCAGGAGGGTAAGAAACCTTCCACCCCCATCCCACCCCCCCGCACCCGTCCTACCCTTCCTACCCCACCCCTTCCCACCCATCCTACCCCACGCCCTCCTCCCACTGTGACAGCAACTCCCACCCCCACTGCTGGCACAACCCCTCCCCCCTCTCCCTCCCGCTCCCTTCTCCATCCCACTGTCTCTTCCACCCCCCCTGTCTCTCTCATCTCCGAGGAAGAGTTTCCCCCTCTTGTATCCTCTGCAGGCACTCAACAGTCGAGCAGGAAGCGAAAGGAGTTTGACAGCCCAGCTGCTGACCCCGACCCTTCCAAGAAGTTGGCGGTAGAACAGGTCGAGAACCCTCTTCCACTAGAGGACGAGATGGAGGCGATGGTGGAAAGCCTCGTGGAGGAGGTAGTACCTGACCTGAATGCTGACAACTTAATCGAACAGCTGATCCAGAGCTGTATGCAGCCGCCCCAACAGGGCGACCCAGCAACCGTTCAAGAGGAAGCGCCGCCCGACAAGAGTGGTAGCTAAATGTATTTTCCGTGTTCTAACCTTTTTTCTCCCAACTAATGGTGTCTTTTTCCCTTTTTACCATTAATGTGAGGAGTATTAAGGATAAGTTTAGAAGACAGTCTGTGTTTGCATTTTTAGATACTCAGAAATGTGATGTTTACATGTTGCAGGAATGCTCTATTCCTTTTTCCAGGTCTTATAGACATCTGGGCCGGCAGTGGTCTCACGGTCCGTCCTATTGGTCTGGTGGGGGTGAGTGTAAGTCTGCAGGGGTCGCCATTCTTATTAGGGGGAGCCTCTTCACACTAGATTCTGTTCAGGAGCTCGTCTGCGGCAGATTGCTTATCGTAGACGGCTCCTGGGCAGGTGAGCCTATTAGGCTAATCTGTGTGTATGCACCCCCTGGTAAGAATGAGCGTTTGGAGCTTTTCCAGACCCTACGGCTGCAGCTCGCAACCACTAGGGCAGTAATGATGGCCGGAGATTTCAACTGCCCCATGGAGGAGGATGGACGCAGCACCTGCAACACTGCTAAGCTTGATTTGACATCTAAACTGCTCATAGAAATGGTAACCGAAGCTTCTCTGCGGGATGCTGTGGGCTCCATGGGGGCTGGCTCCGTGAATTACACGTGGAGCCGCCCCGATGGCTCGGTGCATTCCCACATTGACTTTGTGTTTACCTCTAGAGCAGTGAAGCAGAATAGGCATGCTATGGTTCCCTGCTTCTTCTCTGACCACAGAGCCATTCTCTTCCAAGGAGACCTGGGCAATGGTTTTCCTCCTGGCCCAGGCTCCTGGAAGTTGAACTGTGCTCTGCTGGAAAGGGAGGAGGTGCTGGCCGAGCTGAAGGATGCCTACATCACATGGAAGAATGATAAATGTTATTTTGAATGCATGAGTGATTGGTGGGAATATGTTAAGGCTAACATTCGCAGTTTCTTTCAGGTCAAAGGAAGACAACAGGCGTGCGACCGAAAGAGGAACTTCAAGGGACTGCAGAGACAACTGCAGTCCCTGCAGGACCTCCAACGGTGCGGCTGGGACGTGAGAGATGATCTGGAGGAGACCAAAAAGAGCCTGAAAGGGCACTTCGAGGAGGAATCCAGACGCATCATCTTCCGTTCCAAGGTGGAGAACCTGGAGAAGGGTGAGAAATGTAACTCTTTCTTTTTCAGGAAACTCCACTCTGGCCACACGCCCCTGACTGAGCTGCGAGATGAGACCGGTATTCCCAGGCAGGGGAAGGAGGGCGTCATGAAGGTCATCACGGACTACTATGGCGACCTCTACTCCCCAAAGACGACGGACAGTGCTGTGGCTGATGAGTTCCTGTCAGGTATCACTAACACTATTGATCCTGCAGGTAAAGCAGCCATGGATGCTCCCTTGGTGTTGGAGGAGTTGCACTCTGCCGCTAAATCCTTTAGGCAGGGCAGGACCCCGGGCAGTGATGGTCTCCCAGCAGAGCTCTATGTAGCGCTGTGGGACCTCATTGGCCCGGACCTGCTCGAGCTGTACAAGGAGATGGTGGTGGAGGGCAAAATGCCTCCTTCACTGAGGGAGGGACTGATCACGATCTTGTATAAGCGTAAGGGGGAGAGATGTGAGCTGAAAAATTGGAGGCCCTTCTCTCTCCTGAACGTGGACTACAAGATCCTGGCCAAGGTACTTGCCAACAGGCTGAAGGCTGTCATCGGACAGATCATTCACCCGGACCAGACCTGCGGCATTCCTGGCCGCAGGATTGCAGATAGCCTTGCCCTCCTCAGAGACACAGTCCATTACATCAAGGACCGGAACGTGCATGCGGCTCTGGTCAGCCTTGACCAGGAGAAGGCCTTTGACCGTGTCTCACATGAGTTGATGGGTAGGGTCCTGCAGAGGTTTGGGCTTGGTGAAATGTTTTGCACGTATGTTAACCTGATGTACCTTGATATTCACAGCTCGGTGTTGGTGAACAGCTGGAAGACTGACCCCTTTCCTATTCTATCTGGGGTCAGACAAGGCTGCCCTCTTTCACCTCTTCTTTTTGTTTGTGTTATAGAGCTCCTGGCTGTATGCATCAGACGGAAACCAGAGATCAGAGGGGTCATCGCACCGGGTCCAGACCGTAGAGAGGCCAAGTGTTCGCTGTACATGGACGACGTCACTGTCTTCTGCGCTGACCAGAGTTCGGTGACAGCACTCGTCCAGACCTGCGAGAGCTTCGGCCGAGCTTCAGGGGCAAAAGTCAACTGCGGGAAGTCAGAGGCTATGCTGTTCGGGCAGTGGCACCTGTCATCCTCCGCTCCATTCCCCTTTGCTGTCAAGCCGGACTTCATCAAAATTCTGGGAGTCTGGCTTGGTGGTGAAGGTGTGGCCCTGAAGTGCTGGGACGAAAGACTTGCCACTGTAAGGCAAAAAATTGGACTGTGGAGCCTCAGAGACCTTACCATCGAAGGAAAAGCACTTGTACTGCGCAACGAGATCCTTCCCGTTCTGCAGTACACAGCGCAGGCCTGGCCACCTCTGGTCACGGTCTGCAGGGCCATCACAAGGGCAGTGTTTCACTTCATCTGGGGCTCCAAGATGGATAGAGTAAAGCGGACAGTTATGTACAAGGAGCCCCTCAAAGGTGGAAAGGGAATACCAGATATCCCCACCATGCTGCGAGCCTTCTTTGTGTGCAACTGCATCCGCAGGACTTTGTGTGAGACTGATAATGACTCTGCAGGAAACTCCATGTCTCGCTTTTTCCTCCTACCCCTTTGGAGGGCCCTAGGCTGGGCTAAGTGGGACAGCTCCATCCCTTACAACTGGAACACTCCCTGGTTCTACCTGGATGTGTCCAAGTTTGTGAGGGAGCACCAACTGGAGGGAGTTAAACCTGACTTGTGGAAACCAAAGACTATCCACAAGCTCATCAGAGCAAAAGACGTTATGGAGCCTATTCCAGGGCTCCCTTCAGCAACTGCCAAGCAGGTATGGGACAATGTGGCCTCCAAAAGGCTCACAAATAGACACAAGGACATGTCATGGATGGCAATCCAAGGGGGTCTGCCCCTAAGGACATTCATGCACTCCCGTAACCTGTGCAGGTACAGACATTGCCCCTGGTGCATCTCTCACGAGGAAACATCTATGCACTTGTTTTGGGACTGTACTTATGCACAGTTGTTGTTAGATGCCCTGGAAAATGAACTCAAAGACTGTGTGCCAAGGAGCAACCTTTCGTACCACTCGGTACTTTACGGACTGTTTCCTGGCACCCACACCTATGGGGCAATCCAGGAGGCCTGGCGCCTTATGAACTGTGTTAAGGACGCTTTGTGGCTTGCCAGGAATCGCCTCATTCTGCGGAGGGAGAGGATGTCTATCCAGGACTGTCGCAGGCTGATTCACAGCCTGCTAAGAGACTATTCCATCATGGACAGCCCTGAGGAAGAAGAGGACTAAACCCCCCTTCTTCTGCCCCCTCCCCCCATGCTTGATTGTCCAACAAGGACTGGGACAGTGGCCCCTTCCCCCATTTTTCACAGAGACTGATGTTTTGTTGATATGTCTTTCTATTTATTTACCCTTCCCATATATGTGTCCGTCTTTCAATAAAAACTTCAGTTCTGTGATTCCCCCCTCCCTTCCCCTCTACCCTCCACACCCATAGACCTTGTTGATTGTGGTTTTTGTTTAAGTAGTGAATGAATAATGCAAAGTATTATGTATAGTATAGGATGTCTTGTGCTATATGTTTTGCAATGCATTATATTGTATATTTGATTATGTTTGATAGTGTATTGGGTTTAGGCTGTGCTGCGACACAGTACACTTGTATGTGTGATTTATGTATGTTTTTTGCCATCTTTATGTTAATAAAGAATGCTTTTTCAAAAAAAAAAAAAAAATACTGTCATGTTGGGTGAATAGGACCAAATGGACACGGACAGTCTTTATTCTTATGTGGGTTTTAGGAAAGGACCATTGTGGGCTGTCATCTTAGTGAATTATAAGGTGGAGTTGTTAAAAAGCATAATGCAGTATAGACAGCTCTATTTAAATATATGTGAATTGTTTTACCCTTCATGCATTTTGTTTGTTTTTGACGCAATGTTTGCAATATTTTCCTGTGGGTTTTTTTGCATAAATAAATTAATAAATAGTGGGTACAATAGAGTAAGTTTATAAAAGATATATATATATATATATTAAAAGGGGAAATAGAAAAAATATTCTCCCTATTTCTACATGTGTGTGAATTAAACTACCCCCAGAGTTAGTTTTTTTTCCAGTAAAATCAGTCCTTGGAGGGGTGTGTCTCTCCCTTGGTTTGCCAGGGGTGCTCGGACCACTAAATACACCCCTGTCCTCTGGTTCCCTTATCAGGCCTGCTCCCACAGTATCCCCCTCACGCTCCTGGTAAAGTAAGGGAGAAGGATCGCTTCTCGGCCTTTTTGCTAAGATCAAGTGTAGTATCTGTTCTTATCAGTGCGGACTGACTGGACTTTGATTACACTCAGGCTCCAGAGGACCTGCTGCTGCATTTTTTCTGGACCTGCACCGGCCGAGGAAGCTGAACGAGGACTGCTGGGAGGAAGAAGGATTTCGACCTGCTGAGGGTGAGACTTGCCTGCTCTGCCCTCTGGAGAAGCGACTGCCGATCTCCGACCAGCGTCCCCCAGACCGACTGCGACGAGGAAGGACTACAAGTAGCAGAGGGTTAGACTTGTTTGCTCTGCCCTCTGTGAAGCCGACCTCCGACCAGCGACGACCAGACCCTGCGACAAGGAAGGACTTCGACCAGCATTGGGCTAGACTTGTTGGATCTGCCCTCTGCGAAGGCGACTTTCGACCTCGGACCAGCGGCGACCAGACCCTGCGACTGCGACGAGGAAGAACTTCGACCGGCATTGGGCTAGACTTGTTTGCTCTGCCCTCTGCAAAAGCGACCTTCGACCTCCGACCAGCGCAGACCCTTCTCCAGCCCCACTTCGACCCCGGGCAAGAAGCAGGAGAGATGGCCTCAGCTGCCCCAACCCCGGTGCCAGCTCCAGCCTCCGCTCCAGCCACCTCTGCCAGGAAGAAGACGGGAAAGAAGGGACCAAAGCCGGCCGAATCTCTGCCCGACCAGGTCCCATCCACCTCCACCGCCCCTCCAGCAACAGCCCCCGGGAAGCCCAGCCAGGCCCAGCCCAAGGGTACCCCAGCCTTGGAGCCCTGGATGAGGCAGACCGTGGTGATGAAGCTGAAGGAGGTGGAGGGAAAGATGCCGGACATGACGACAGAGACCTTCGGCATCTGCTGGATTTCTCAGTTATCCTGACCAGCCACGGATCTGCAAGACCTGCGGTGGGAAGGACCACTTTGGGAGAGACTGCAAGGTGGCAGCCTGCAAGAATTGCAAGGTGGCAGGACACGACACCAAGGATTGCCCCACTCAGAAGACATGCAACCTCTGTGGGGAGGTGAACCATGTCTACAGAGACTGCCCCAATAGGGCGAAATCCTATGTGGCAGCAGTGACTGGACAAGGCCAGCAGAGGCGCCAGGAGGGTAAGAAACCTTCCACCCCCACCCCACTCCCTCGCACCCGTCCTACCCTTCCTACCCCACCCCTTCCCACCCATCCTACCCCACTCCCTCCTCCCACTGTGACAGCAACTCCCATCCCCACTGCTGGCACAACCCCTCCCCCTTCTCCCACTCCCTTCTCCATCCCACTGTCTCTTCCACCCCCCCTGTCTCACTCCTCTCCGAGGAAGAGTTTCCCCCTCTTGTATCCTCTGCAGGCACTTAACAGACGAGTAGGAAGCGAAAGGAGTTTGACAGCCCAGCTGCTGACCCCAATCCTTCCAAGAAGTTGGCGGTAGAGCAGGTCGAGAACCCTCTTCTACTGGAGGACGAGATGGAGGCGATGGTGGAAAGCCTCGTGGAGGAGGTAGTACCTGACCTGAATGCTGACAACTTGATCGAACAGCTGATCCAGAGCTGTATGCAGCCGCCCCAACAGGGCGATCCAGCAGCCGTTCAAGAGGAAGCACCGCCCGACAAGAGTGGTAGCTAAATGTATTTTCTGTGTTCTAACCTTTTTTCTCCCAACTAATGGTGTCTTTTTCCCTTTTTACCATTAATGTTTGGAGTATTAAGGATAAGTTTAGAAGACAGTCTGTGTTTGCATTTTTAGATACTCAGAAATGTGATGTTTACATGTTGCAGGAATGCTCTATTCCTTTTTCCAGGTCCTATAGACATCTGGGTCGGCAGTGGTCTCATGGTCCATCCTATTGGTCTGGTGGGAGTGAGTGTAAGTCTGCAGGGGTCGCCATTCTTGTTAGGGGGAGCCTCTTCACACTAGATTCTGTTCAGGAGCTTGTCTGCGGCAGATTGCTTATCGTAGACGGCTCCTGGGCAGGTGAGCCTATTAGGCTAATCTGTGTGTATGCACCCCCTGGTAAGAATGAGCGTTTGGAGCTTTTCCAGACCCTGCGGCTGCAGCTCGCAACCACTAGGGCAGTAGTGATGGCCAGAGATTTCAACTGCCCCATGGAGGAGGATGGACGCAGCACCTGTAACACTGCTAAGCTTGATTTGACATCTAAACTGCTCATAGAAATGGTAACTGAAGCTTCTCTGTGGGATGCTGTGGGCTCCATGGGGGCTGGCTCTGTGAATTACACGTGGAGCTGCCCCGATGGCTCGGTGCATTCCCGCATTGACTTTGTGTTTACCTCTAGAGCAGTGAAGCAGAATAGGCATGCTATGGTCCCCTGCTTCTTCTCTGACCACAGGGCCATTCTCTTCCAAGGAGTCCTGGGCAATGGTTTCCCTCCTGGCCCAGGCTCCTGGAAGTTGAACTGTGCTCTGTTGGAAAGGGAGGAGGTGCTGGAGGAGCTTAAGGATGCCTACATCACATGGAAGAATGATAAATGCTATTTTGATTGTATGAGTGACTGGCGGGAATATGTTAAGGCTAACATTCGCAGTTTCTTTCAGGTCAAAGGTAGACAACAGGCGTGCGACTGAAAGAGGAACTTCAAGGGACTGCAGAGACAACTGCAGTCCCTGCAGGACCTCCAATGGTGCGGCTGGGATGTGAGAGATGATCTGGAGGAGACCAAGAAGAGCCTGAAAGGGCACTTCGAGGAGGAATCCAGACGCATCGTCTTCCGTTCCAAGGTCGGGAACCTGGAGAAGGGTGAGATATGTAACTCTTTCTTTTTCAGGAAACTCCACTCTGGCCACACGCCCCTGACTGAGCTGCGAGATGAGACCGGTATTCCCAGGCAGGGGAAGGAGGGCGTCATGAAGGTCATCACAGACTACTATGGCGACCTCTACTCCCCAAAGACGATGGACAGTGCTGTGGCTGATGAGTTCCTGTCAGGTATCACTAACACTATTGATCCTGCAGGTAAAGCAGCCATGGATGCTCCCTTGGTGTTGGAGGAGTTGCACTCTGCCGCTAAATCCTTTAGGCAGGGCAGGACCCCGGGCAGTGATGGTCTCCCAGCAGAGCTCTATGTAGCGCTGTGGGACCTCATTGGCCCGGACCTGCTCGAGCTGTACAAGGAGATGGTGGTGGAGGGCAAAATGCCTCCTTCACTGAGGGAGGGACTGATCACGATCTTGTATAAGCGTAAGGGGGAGAGATGCGAGCTGAAAAATTGGAGGCCCATCTCTCTCCTGAACGTGGACTACAAGATCCTGGCCAAGGTACTTGCCAACAGGCTGAAGGCTGTCATCAAACAGATCATTCACCCGGACCAGACCTGCGGCATTCCTGGCCGCAGGATTGCAGATAGCCTTGCCCTCCTCAGAGACACGGTCCACTACATCAAGGACCGGAACGTGCATGCGGCTCTGGTCAGCCTTGACCAGGAGAAGGCCTTTGACCCTGTCTCACATGAGTTGATGGGTAGGGTCCTGCAGAGATTTGGGCTTGGTGAAATGTTTTGCACGTATGTTAACCTGATGTACCTTGATATTCACAGCTCGGTGTTGGTGAACGGCTGGAAGACTGACCCCTTTCCTATTCTATCTGGGGTCAGACAAGGCTGCCCCCTTTCACCTCTTCTTTTTGTTTGCTATAGAGCTCCTGGCTGTATGCATCAGACGGAAACCAGAGATCAGAGGGGTCATCACACCGGGTCCAAACCGTAGAGAGGCCAAGTGTTCGCTGTACATGGATGACGTCACTGTCTTCTGCGCTGACCAGAGTTCGGTGACAGCACTCGTCCAGACCTGCCAGAGCTTCGGCCGAGCTTCAGGGGCAAAGGTCAACTGCGGGAAGTCAGAGGCTATGCTGTTCGGGCAGTGGCACCTGTCATCCTCCGCTCCATTCCCCTTTGCTGTCAAGCCGGACTTCATCAAAATTCTGGGAGTCTGGCTTGGTGGTGAAGGTGCGGCCCTGAAGTGCTGGAACGAAAGACTTGCCACTGTAAGGCAAAAAATTGGACTGTGGAGCCTCAGAGACCTTACCATCGAAGGAAAAGCACTTGTACTGCGCAACGAGATCCTTCCCGTTCTGCAGTACACAGCGCAGGCCTGGCCACCTCTGGTCACGGTCTGCAGGGCCATCACAAGGGCAGTGTTTCACTTCATCTGGGGCTCCAAGATGGACAGAGTAAAGCGGACAGTTATGTACAAGGAGCCCCTCAAAGGTGGAAAGGGAATACCAGATATCCCCACCATGCTGCGAGCCTTCTTTGTGTGCAACTGTATCCGCAGGACTTTGTGTGAGACTGATAATGACTCTGCAGGAAACTCCATGTCTCGCTTTTTCCTCCTACTCCTTTGGAGGGCCCTAGGCTGGGCTAAGTGGGACAGCTCCATCCCTTACAACTGGAACACTCCCTGGTTCTACCTGGATGTGTCAAAGTTTGTGAGGGAGCACCAACTGGAGGGAGTTAAACCTGACTTGTGGAAACCTAAGACTATCCACAAGCTCATCAGAGCCAAAGACGTTATGGAGCCTATTCCAGGGCTCCCTTCAGCAACTGCCAAGCAGGTATGGGAAAATGTGGCCTCCAAAAGGCTCACAAATAGACACAAGGACATGTCATGGATGGCAATCCAAGGGGGTCTGCCCCTAAGGACATTCATGCACTCCCGTAACCTGTGCAGGTACAGACATTGCCCCTGGTGCATCTCTCACAAGGAAACATCTATGCACTTGTTCTGGGACTGTACTTATGCACAGTTGTTGTTAGATGCCCTGGAAAATGAACTCAAAGACTGTGTGCCAAGGAGCAACCTTTCGTACCACTCGGTACTTTATGGACTGTTTCCTGGCACCCACACTTATGGGGCAATCCAGGAGGCCTGGCGCCTTATGAACTGTGTTAAGGACGCTTTGTGGCTTGCCAGGAACCGCCTCATTCTCAGGAGGGAGAGGATGTCCATCCAGGACTGTCGCAGACTGATCCACAGCCTGCTAAGAGACTATTCCATCATGGACAGCCCTGAGGAAGAAGAGGACTAAACCCCCCTTCTGCCCCTCTCCCCATGTGTGACTGTCCAACAAGGACTGGGACAGTGGCCCCCTTCCCCCCTTTTCACAGATACTGATGTTTTATTGATATGTCTTTCTATTTATTCACCCTTCCCATATATGTGTCTGTCTTTCAATAAAAACTTCAGTTCTGTGATTTCCCCTCCCCTCCCCTCTACCCTCCACACCCATAGACCTTGTTGATTGTTGTTTTTGTTTAAGTTCTGAATGAATAGTGCAGTGTATCATGTATAGTATAGGATGTCTTGTGCTATATGTTTTGCAATGCATTATATAGTATGTTTGATTATGTTTGATAGTGTATTCCGTTGAAGCTGTGCTGCGACACAGTACACTTGTATGTGTGATTTATGTATGTTTTTTGCTACCTTTATGTTAATAAAGAATGCTTTTTTCAATCAAAAAGCCCAACCAGGAACCATGCCTGCAAAGGGGCTCTCACCCCGGTCACCCTCTGGTTCCCTGACTGGGCCAGCTCAGTCACAGTATCTCCCTCGCGCGCCTGGTTAGCTCTCCGAGTCACTTCACACGCAGAATATCTCATGCTCTCCAGGAGCCCTGGCTGGGAAGCCTCACTCGCAGAATCTCCAATACTCTCCTGGAGCCATGGCCAGGCTGCTTTGCTTGCAGAATCTCCCATGCTGTCCTGGAGCCCTGGCCGGGACACATTCCTCCCAGAATCTCCCTTGCTCTCCTGGAGCCAGGGCAGGAACGCCTCTCTCTCAGAATCTCCCATACTCTCCTGAAGCCCCGTTGGTCTCAAGGCCAGTCATAGTATCTCCCTCGTGTTTATGGTTAAGGGAGGCAGAAGGTTTGCCCTGTTCAGCCCAACTGGGAACCAAGCCTGCAAAAGGGCTCTCACCCCAGTCACCCTCTGGTTCCCTCTCCGGGCCAACTCACTCGCAGAATCTCCCATACTCTCCTGGAGCCCGGGCTGGGACGCCCCACTCGCAGAATCACCCATACTCTCCTGGAGCCCTGGCTGGGATGCCTTGCTAGCAGAATCTCCCATGCACTACTGGAGCCTAGCCAGGACGCCCCGCACACAGAATCTCCCCTGCTCTCCTGGAGCCCTGGCTGGGACGCCTAACTCACAGAATCTTCCATGCTCCCCTGGAGCCCTGGCTGGGATGCCCCGCTCACAGAATCTCCCATGCTCCCCTGGAGCCCTGGCCGGGACGCCTCCCTCGCAGAATCTCCCATGCTCTCCTAAAGTGCTGGCCGGGACACCTCGCTCGCAAAATCCCCCATGCTCTCCTGGAGCCCGGGCCAGGATGCCTCGCTTCCAGAATCTCCCATGCTCTCCTGGAGCCCTGGCCAGGATGCCTCGCCTAGAGAATCTCTTATGCTCTCCTGGAGCCCTGGATGGGACGCCTCGCTCTCAAAATCTCCCATGCTCTCCTGGAGTCTTGGCCAGGATGCCTTGCTCCCAGGATCTCCCATGCTCTCCTGGAGCCAGGGCAGGGATGCCTCACTCGCAGAATCACCCATACTCTCCTGGAGCCCTGGCCGGAACGCCTCCCTCCCAGAATCTCCCATGCTCTCCTGGAGCCCGGGCTGGGACGCCCCGCTCGCAGAATCTCAAATTTTCTCCTGGAGACCTGGCTGGGATGCCTTTCTCGCAGAATCTCCCATGCTCTCTTGGAGCTCTGGCCGAGACGCCCCACTCACAGAATCTCCCATGCTCTCCTGGAGTCCTGACCGGGATGCCTCACTCGCAGAATCTCCCATGCTCTCCTGGAGCCCTGGCCGGTAAGCCTCGCTTGCAGAATCTCCCATGCTCTCCTGCAGCCCTGGCCAGGATGAACCCCTCGCAGAATCTCCCATGCTCTCCTGGAACTTGGACAAAGACGCCTCACTCACAGAATCTCCCATGCTCTCCTGGAGCCCGGGCAGGGACGCCACGCTCACAGAATCTCCCATATTCTCCTGGAGCCCTGGCCAGGCTGCATCGCTCGCAGAATCTCCCATGTTCTCCTGGAGCCCTGGCCAGGACGCCTCCCTCACAGAAAATCCAATGCTCTCCTGGAGCGCTAGCCAGACTGCCTCCCTCGCAGAATCTCCCATGCTCTCCTGGAGCCGTGGCCGGGCTGCGTCACTCGCAGAATCTCCTATGCTCTCCTGGAGCCCGGGCAGGGACGCCTCACTTGCAGAATCTCCAATGCTCTCCTGGAGCCTGGGCAGGGATGCCTCGCCTTTTCAGCCCACCCGTGAACCATTCCTGTGCTGGGACTTTCACCCCGGTCACCCTCTGGTTCCCTGATCGTGCCAGCTCAGTCACAGTATCTCCCTTGCGCTCTTGGTAAAGGGAGGGATAAGGTTCGCCCTGTTCAGCCCACCCAGGAACCATGCCTGCCATGATGCTTTCACCCCGGTCACCCTCTGGTTCCCGGATCGGGCCATCTCAGTCACAGTATCTCCCTCGTGCTCCTGGTAAAGTGAGCGAGAAGGTTCGCCCTGTTCAGCCCACACGGGAACCTTGCCTGCGATGGGGCTTTCACCTCGGTCACCCTCTGGTTCTCTGATCGGGCCAGCTCAGTCACAGTATCTCCCTCGCGGTCCTGGTAAAAGCAGGGAGAAGGTTCACCCTGTTCAGCCCACCCGGGAACCACGCCTACGAACGGGCTCTCACCCCGGTCACCCACTGGTCCCCTGAAGGGGCCAGCTCAGTCAGAGTATCTCCCTCACACTCCTGGAAAAGGGAGGGAGAAGGTTCACCCTGTTCAGCCACCCAGGAACCATGCCTTGGAAGGGGCTCTCATCCCGGTCACCCTCTGGTTCCCTGATCAGGCCAGCTCAGTCACAGTATCTCCCTCTCTCTCCTGGTCAAGAGAGGGAGAAGGTTCACCCTGTTCAGGCCACCCAGGATCCATGCCTGCGAAGGGGCTCTCACCCCGGTCACCCTCTGGTTCCCTGATCGGGCCATCTCAGTCACAGTATCTCCCTCGCACACCTGGTAAAGGGAGGGAGAAGGTTCGCTCTGTTCAGCCCAACCGGGAACTATGCCTGCGAAGGGGCTCTCACCCCTTTCACCCTCTGGCTCCCTGATCGGGCCAGCTGACTCACAGTATGTCCCTCGCGCTCCTGGTAAAGTGATCGAGAAGGTTCGCCCTGTTCAGCCCACCCAGGAACCTCGCCTGTGAAGGGGCTCTCACCCTGAACACCTGATCGGGCCAGCTCAGTCACAGTATCTACCTCGCGCTCCTGATAAAGGGAGGGAGAAGGTTCGCCCTGTTCAGCCCACCCGGGAACCACGCCTGCAAAGGGGCTCTCACCCCGGTCACCCTCTGGTTCCCTGATCGGGCCAGCTCTGTTACAGTATCTCCCTCGCGCTCCTGGTAAAGGGAGGGAGAAGCTTCGCCCTATTCAGCCCACCCGGGAACCATGCCTGCGAAACGGGCTCTCACCCCGGTCACCCACTGGTCCCCTGAAGGGGCCAGCTCAGTCAGAGTATCTCCCTCACACTCCTGGAAAAGGGAGGGAGAAGGTTCGCCCTGTTCAGCCCACCTGGGAACCACGCCAACGATGGGTCTTTCACCCCGGTCACCCTCTGGTTCCCTGATCGTGCCAGCTCAGTCACAGTATCTCCCTTGCGCTCCTGGTAAAGGGGGGATAAGGTTCGCCCTGTTCAGCCCACATAGGAACCACGCCTGTGAAGGGGCTCTGACACTGGTCACCCTCTGGTTCCCTGATCGGGCCAGCTCAGTCACAGTATCTCCCTTGCGCTCTTGGTAAAGGGAGGGATAAGGTTCGCCCTGTTCAGCCCACCCAGGAACCATGCCTGCCATGATGCTTTCACCCCGGTCACCCTCTGGTTCCCGGATCGGGCCATCTCAGTCACAGTATCTCCCTCGTGCTCCTGGTAAAGTGAGCGAGAAGGTTCGCCCTGTTCAGCCCACACGGGAACCTTGCCTGCGATGGGGCTTTCACCTCGGTCACCCTCTGGTTCTCTGATCGGGCCAGCTCAGTCACAGTATCTCCCTCGCGGTCCTGGTAAAAGCAGGGAGATGGTTCACCCTGTTCAGCCCACCCGGGAACCACGCCTACGAACGGGCTCTCACCCCGGTCACCCACTGGTCCCCTGAAGGGGCCAGCTCAGTCAGAGTATCTCCCTCACACTCCTGGAAAAGGGAGGGAGAAGGTTCACCCTGTTCAGCCACCCAGGAACCATGCCTTGGAAGGGGCTCTCATCCCGGTCACCCTCTGGTTCCCTGATCAGGCCAGCTCAGTCACAGTATCTCCCTCTCTCTCCTGGTCAAGAGAGGGAGAAGGTTCACCCTGTTCAGGCCACCCAGGATCCATGCCTGCGAAGGGGCTCTCACCCCGGTCACCCTCTGGTTCCCTGATCGGGCCATCTCAGTCACAGTATCTCCCTCGCACACCTGGTAAAGGGAGGGAGAAGGTTCGCTCTGTTCAGCCCAACCGGGAACTATGCCTGCGAAGGGGCTCTCACCCCTTTCACCCTCTGGCTCCCTGATCGGGCCAGCTGACTCACAGTATGTCCCTCGCGCTCCTGGTAAAGTGATCGAGAAGGTTCGCCCTGTTCAGCCCACCCAGGAACCTCGCCTGTGAAGGGGCTCTCACCCTGAACACCTGATCGGGCCAGCTCAGTCACAGTATCTACCTCGCGCTCCTGATAAAGGGAGGGAGAAGGTTCGCCCTGTTCAGCCCACCCGGGAACCACGCCTGCAAAGGGGCTCTCACCCCGGTCACCCTCTGGTTCCCTGATCGGGCCAGCTCTGTTACAGTATCTCCCTCGCGCTCCTGGTAAAGGGAGGGAGAAGGTTCACCCTATTCAGCCCACCCGGGAACCATGCCTGCGAAACGGGCTCTCACCCCGGTCACCCACTGGTCCCCTGAAGGGGCCAGCTCAGTCAGAGTATCTCCCTCACACTCCTGGAAAAGGGAGGGAGAAGGTTCGCCCTGTTCAGCCCACCTGGGAACCACGCCAACGATGGGTCTTTCAGCCCGGTCACCCGCTGGTTCCCTGATCGGGCCAGCTCAGTCACAGAATGTCCCTCGCGCTCCTGGTAAAGGGAGATGGAGAAGGTTCGCCCTTTTCAGCCCACCCAGGAACCTCACCTGTGAAGGGGCTCTCACCCCGGTCACCCTCTGGTTCCCTGATCGTGCCAGCTCAGTCACAGTATCTCCCTCGCGCTCCTGGTAAAGGAAGGGAGAAGGTTCACCCTGTTCAGCCCACCCAGGAACCATGCCTGCGAAGTGGCTCTCACCCCGGTCACCCTCAGTATCTCCCTCGCACTCCTAGTTCCCTCTCCGGGGCCACCTTGCTCGCAGAGTCCCCATGGGTCTCATGGAGCCCGGCCTGGGCCCCCTCGGGTGGGAGTAGACCCCCCGGCATTCTCTCTTGCCCGCTCCTAACAATCCGGCGGAGGAATTCCCCCAGATGTCATGGCATCGTTGCTGCGCGCCACCTTCAGCGGCGACTTCTCCCTCTCTTTCCCGAGGCCTTGAAAGCTCCGGCCGGACGCGTGCACCCTGATCCGACCTCATTGGGGCCTCCGCAGAGGGGAGTATTTTTTAAATAGCCACCCATGAAATTAAACATGGGGAGAGTGCTAAGGTGGGGACATGCCCCCCCAGGTGCCTCCTCCCCCCTGGTGGACACGTGGTGCAATTGCACCCCCAAAATATTTTTTGGGGAAAAAAAGCCACCCATGAAATTAAAACATGGGGAGAGTGTAAGGTGGAGAAACACCCCCCCCCCAGGGGCCCCCTCCTCCCCCTGGTGGACACATGGCACCATTGCACCCCAAAATTTTTATTGGGGAAAAAAATAGCCGCCCATGAAATTAAAACATGGGGAGAGTGTAAGGTGCAGAAATTCCCCCCCCAGGCGGACACGTGGCACCATTGCACCCCAAAAAATGTTTTGGGGGAAAGAATAGCCACCCATGAAATTAAAACATGTGGAGAGTGTAAGGTGCAGAACCCCCCCCGATGAATGCGCAGTGCCACTGCACCCCAATTTTTTTTGTTTATATAGCCACCCATGAAATTAAAACATGGGGAGAGTGTAATATGTAGAAATGCCCCCCGGTAGACGCACAGCACCACTGCACCCCAAATTTATTTATTTTTTTGTAAATAGCCACCCATGAAATTAAAACATGGGGAGAGTGTAAGGTGGGGACACGCCCCCCAGGTGCCCCCCTGTTGGATGCGCAGCAACACTGCAGCTGCACCCCGGTAATTTTTTTTTAGTCTTTTCGGGAAGCCTCGCTGCTGCCACGGGGAGCCCAGTCTCCACTTACAGGTTGAAATCAGTATTGCAGCAGTGCCCAAAAGCGTTCTTCCTTTTTTTTTTTTTTGTCGGTCAGAGATCTCTTAAACACACACCCTCAGCACGGCATGCACACCGACAACCATAATACTCTTGGAAATGTGATTTTCAGGGACATGCCCTATTGCTATGTGGGGTAACAGGGACACGCCTCCTCTTTCGTCCCCAATGGTTTGACTCACGGGGACTTAATTTTAGGTCCCCGCTGTGCTAGATCTACCACCGGTGTTGGTGTGCTGTCCACCCAAAGTCCCCAGAAAGATAGAATTGCAAGAGCACACACCAACACACACACCTAATGACTACAACAGTTGTGCTTATTTTTCAAACACAGTATTGAAATTAGGGCTTAAAACTTGTTGGCAGCCATTTAAAAAAAATAAAAAAATGTCTGCAGACCTTAAAATGAAGCTAACAAACAGGCCATCAAACACATAAAATATACAATAAACACACACACACACAGAAAGGCATACACAACACAAAGCATACACCATGGAATGCATATAACATGCATTACTTACTTTGGCGGATATCCACCCGCAACTGATCAAGGAGGGCAGGGGTCCGCCTCCGGAGATCTGACCATCTCCTCTCCAGCTGCACAACTGTACGGCGGAAGCCCATGCACCGAAGCCTTCTCCTCACCTCCGCGTACGCCCACATTTTTATGCGATAGGACACATGCGGGCCCACGGGCCCCAGGCGCCGGTCCATTATGCCGGTCAGAATGTGCAGCTCCCATCTACTGAAACTGAAGGAACTCATGATGGCAATGTCAAATATTACAGTGTGTAAAGTTTATATCAACTAGGGTGCAGTCTGATTGGTTGGCCATTCAAAAATGGTGGATAAACACAGGACATTTGTTGATTTAATACATCTATAACAACACAACACCTATCATACATCATGTGACTCACCTCATTCCACAGCTAGGATATGCCTGTGCGTCTAGTAGGGCACTCCCAACACTACACAGCTCCTTGTGAAAGTGTGTGGAATTGTGAGGGGCAATTTTTTAAGGGTGTGTTGGTTGCTTGTGCATTGCGTAGTGCACTGCATGGGAATGGTGCACAGTAGCAGACGCATACGCATATTGCTATAAATAGCAACGCCAGGTTTTTAAAAATTTGCATTCATGGATTCTGAGGAGGTCAATGTAGAGGACTGCATGAGTGATATACATTAATTTCTGGATGAATTTGGTTTTGGAGTTGCTTCAGAAATTGAAGTAGTGGATACACTTCCAGATGAGGCTGAGAAAAGTGTGACTGATCTCACACCAGATGATCCTCCTGCACAAACACATCACCGCCAAATGTGGCTGGCCCATCAAGTGGAATGATACAAAGTCAAGTTAAACCTTGTCGGGTTTCAGATATACTCATCCAGGTGGCACTAACCAGATTCACTTTTGGACATAAGATTCCGTTTTGTGATTGGAAAAAAATCCGGGTGAAATTTACAAAGATCATCAATTGGAAGCACTCCACTCATTTTGAGTCCTATTTTCTTCGTAATATGTAAGTTTTTACCAAAAATTTTGTATTTTGGGTTACTGTAGAAAAAAAATATTTTCTCTAGTTAACAAAACAAATAATTAGTAAAACTAAAAAATGTTAGCCAAATGGTCTATATATCTATATCACTCATACTAAAATGTTTTTGCATAAAACTAATTGATGCCAAATTTATCAAAAGGTGGAGTGACCTTTGCAGTCAACTCAAAATGAAGCTGAATTTGCAGATCAAACACTTTAATGGCCAGGGGGACCCCTCCCTGACAACTTGGCTTTGACCAAAAGCCAACATCTACATTTGGGGGCCTTAGATAGGAGGATAGTGGTGGAGGCAAAAGTAGACCACCAGGAGCCTCCACAAGATGACCCACATGCTGAGTCTGGTAATTATTTGCATACATCTGGCTCGGCATCTGTTTTTTTTTATTTACTTTATATTAATTTTTTTTTTCACCCATTTGTTAGGAAGTAACATGGCTGAAAGTCTTACAGATGGATGGGGTGACAGCACAACCTCCATCAATTGTGTCTCCCCCATTCTCCACTGCCCCCCTTAACCGAAGTCCTGGATGGGCTTAGGGTGGCAGTGTTAAGGCAAGCAGCAGCCATGGAGGCTGTCCAGGCCAGCATGGTCCACCCGGATCCGTAAATTCAGCTTAGAAAAAATCCAATTGATGATCTTTAATTTATTTCACCCAGAACTTTCCAAATGTATGTCCAAAAATGTAATCTGGTTTGTGCCCCTGGAAGGCCCACAAGGAATTTCTTGACTTTGTATTGTTCCAAGTGATGGGCCTGCCACATTTTGAGGTGATGTGTTTGCAGGAGGTGGAGGAGGCTCATTTGGTGGCAGCACAGGCACACTTTCCTCACCCACATCTGCAAGTGTGTCCACATCTTCATTTTCTGTTGGTAATCCAAAACCAAATTCGTCCAGAAATTCATGTATTTTTAATGAATTACATTTTATTTTATTTTTTTTATGTTTTCCAATTATGTATTTTTAGAAAATTAAATTGCAAATATTATGGTGTTGGTATTTTCAAAAATCCAAAAAATAAATAAATAAAAAACAAAATTAATCTTCAATGACAGAATATTTTTTGTACCTTCTTGCAATATAAAATATTTTGATAAAAATAGTATGCTAGAACACATCCAGCTCTGGCCTGCAAGAGCCAGAGTATTTACTCTGGAATGGCATGCTGGGCATGGAATGGCATGCTGGGATGTGCAGTTCCACAACCAAAAAAGCACTTTCATTTTAAAAACCACAAAAAGAAAAAAAATATGTATTTGTGAACTTTAAAAATATAGGGACTATTGTTTGGGAATTTAAATTTCTTTGGAAATTGGTATCTTATTTAATATCCAATTAACAAACAAAATAGACAAAACAATTTGCTATTATACAGTGCAATGAGTAACACCTGTTACTCTATTAATTGACTGCAGACATCGGCAGAGGAAGAAACAATCGCCTGCACACACGGTGCTTGTGATAGACCTTGGGCAACCACAAGCACTGCAAGTAGTTCCATCGTAATGGATGCAAACTGACGTGTACAATGACGCGCCCTTTAAATTATGCACGCCGTTAAAATTCCGTTTTGACGGTCAGACACGCCTGAGTTCGCAGCACCACTCTCCCGTTCACAAACACCTTCCCCTGTTACGACCCACAAACGGCACTATCCGTCACTCAAATCAGCGACCTGATAGTGGCTTACGAGCAACCAAAATCAGATTGCAGCGAATGGCTTGCGCACGCGCACTGCGAATTATACGCATGCACAGATGGGCGAAAATCGCTCAGAGCGAGCGGGTCTGAATCAGGTCCTATGTCTTCAATGTAGGATCACATATAAATAAATAGGAGTTAGAAAAGGTTTAATTACCAGTAGGGGTGAGCGGGTTCGGATTTCTGAAATCCGAACCCCCCCGAGCCCCCCCGATCCGAGGCAGATCCGAGTCAGGCTCGACTTTTCCCGCCTGACTCAGATCTGAAATCGAGGCAAAACGTCATCATCCCGCCTTCCGAGTCTCACGGGTTTTGGAACCTATATAAGGTACCCGCTTCGGCGCCATTTTCTCACTCGGCTGTGGACAGTGAAGAGGGAGGGTGGGAGTTAGGGCTGGCTGGGCTGTGTAGTGTAGTGTAGTGTAGTGCAGAGTAGTGTTGTGCTGTGCTGTGCTGCGCTGCGCTGCGCTGCTGTTGTCCACTACTTCAAAGTCCATAGGGGCTGGCTGTGTTGTTGTGTGCTGCTGTTGTTAATAGGGGCTGTGTCCACTACTTCAAAGTCCATAGGGGCTGGCTGGACTGTGTTGTGCAGTCAGTTCTCCATAGGGGCTGTGTCCACTCCAAAGCCCTGTGCAGTGTCCGAGTCCTAAAGGGGTGCTGTAGTGTTGTCCAGGGGGTGCTCTGTCCATCAGGGGTGCTCCCCCTAAGTGCTAAAAAAAATAATATTTTTTGTGTGTTTGTGAATTGTGTGCGCAGTAGCCGCACGTGCATCAACAAAGTAGTGCCAAGCGTGCGCCTGTGTCATAAGTAAAGGGCCGGCTGGCTTGACCGTTAAAGGGTGCTGTAACCCCCAAAGTACACTCCAGTCCAAACCAAAAAAAAAATTATTTTCTGTGTTTGTGAATTGTGTGCGCAATAGCCGCACGTGCATCAACAAAGTAGTGCCAAGCGTGTGCCTGTGTCATAAGTAAAGGGCCGGCTGGCTTGACCATTAAAGGGTGCTGTAACCCCCAAAGTACACTCCAGTCCAAACCAAAAGAAAAATTATTTTCTGTGTTTGTGACTTGTGTGCACTGTGGCTGCAAGTGCATCAACAAAGGAGCAGCGCCAAGCGTGCGCCTGTGTCCCATAAGTAAAGAGCCGGCTGGCTCATTTCTTAAAGGGTGGTGTAACCCACAAAGTGCACTACTCTCCAGCAAAAATAAAAAAATATTTTCTGTGTTTGTGTGCGCTTTAGCAGCACGTATATATCAATATAACATAAATGGAGGACCAAACTTTCTCCGATAAAAATAAAATACGGAAAGATCAAGAACCACTTCCTCCTAGTGCTGTTGCTGCTGCTGGGAGTTGTTCATCATCCCAGAGAGGAAGTAGGAACATCACTACTTTTACTAAACAATTGACCTTCCAACAGTCCCAAGCGATGAGGATGAAGTACGACAGCAGTCATCCTGAAGCAAAACGTATAACTGAGGCCTTGACTGCTATGTTGGTGTTAGATGTGCGTCCGGTATCCGCCATTAGTGCAGTGGGATTTAGACAATTGATGGAGGTAGTGTGTCCCTGGTTCCAAATCCCGTCTAGATTCCACCTGCATCCTCAAAGCAGCAGCGACAAGCGTGCGTCTGTCTGTTAAAGGATGGTGTAACCCTCAAAGTGCGCTCCACAAACAATAAAAATATTGTTCTTCTTTTTTCTGTCTTTGTGAATTGTGTGGGCTGTAGCCGCACCTGCATCCTTAAAGCAGCAGCGACAAGCGTGCGTCTGTCTGTTAAAGGGTGGTTACACCCTCAAAGTGTGCTACACAAACAATAAAAATATTCTTTTTTTTTCTGTCTTTGTGAATTGTGTGGGCTGTAGCCGCACTTGCATGCTCAAAGCAGCAGCGACAAGCGTGCGTCTGTCTGTTAAAGGGTGGTGTAACCCTCAAAGTGCGCTCCACAAACAATAAAAATATTCTTCTTTTTTTTTCTGTCTTTGTGAATTGTGTGGGCTGTAGCCGCACTTGCATCCTCAAAGCAGCAGCGACAAGCGTGCGTCTGTCTGTTAAAGGATTACATCAGTGACAGCATCCAAGTAGGCATGTCAGACAGTCCGTACCTGTACTGGCAGGAAAAAGAAGCAATTTAGAGGTCCCTGTACAAACTGGCTCTATTTTACCTGAGTTGCCCCCCCTCCAGTGTGTACTCTGAAAGAGTGTTTAGTGCAGCCGGGAACCTTGTCAGCGAAAGGCGTAGGAGGTTGCTTCCACAAAATGTGGAGAAGATGATGTTCATAAAATGAATTATCAACTATTACAGGGAGACCAGCCTACAGAACGTACAGAGGGACCTGTGGTTGTGGATTCCAGCGGGGACGAATTAATACTCTGTGAGGATGAGGATGTACACAACACTGAAGAGGGTGAGGAATCGGTGGATGAGGAGGATGAGGACGACATCTTGCCTCCGTAGAGCCAGTTTGTGCAGGGACAGATTAATTGCCAGCTTGTTCTGTGGGGGCCCAAACGAACCAATCATTTCAGCCACAGTTGTGTGGCAGACCCTGGCACTGAAATGATTGGTTTGTTAAAGTGTGCATGTCCTGTTTATACAACATAAGGGTGGGTGGGAGGGCCCAAGGACAATTCCATCTTGCACCTCTTTTTTTTCTTTGCATTATGTACAGTTTGGGGCCTAGTTTTTCAAACTGCCATCCTGTCTGCCACTGCAGTGTCACTCCTAGATGGACCACGTGTTTGTGCCGTCCACTCGTATCTCTTAGCATAGTCATCCAGCTACCTCGGTGCAACCTTTCGGACATAAAAACACTATTGTGAGGTGTGAGGTGTTCAGAATAGACTGGAAATGAGTGGAAATTAAGGTTATTGAGGTTAATAATAGCATAGGAGCAGAAAAACCAACAAATTCTGTGATTTTAGCTGTTTTTATTCTTTTTTAAAAAAAAATACAGATCCAAAACACAAAACCCAGAACCCAAAACACGGAAGGGTGGTTTTGGCAAAACCAAACCAGATCCAAAACACGAAGAAAGATCCAGATCCAAAACCAAAACACAAAACACGAAAAAGTGGCCGGTGCACACCCCTAATTACCAGTTGATTTGTGGTGGAAAGTAGAACAGATGAGCCATAAACACCGCTCTATCCTGAGAGTAACTGACAGATAAGTGCAATGGGCAGGCTACATTTATTTGCCAGCAGTGATCTGTGTTTCCTTAACAAGAAAAAAAGACTGTGAATGTTCAGCATTACCTGAGGGAGCGCAGGGTAATGTTAATGTGTCTCCTGCAGCAGGAGGATGAGATATGCATGCAGTAGGGGGATGTGTGTGCTTTGCATGCTGAGAGCCAGAGTAGAATATGAATGCTGAGAATGTGATTTCCATAGTGGAAGGGGCAGAAAATGTTCCTGTGTTTGCTGCATTCGGTGAAGCCTTGGGGTAATGTGACAGGTGCACAGGTTCCATATCTAACATAAGAATTGATTACAGGTGTGAACGGCTAATGGCAACTGTTTCAGATGGATCCAGGGCAAAATGTTTATTTTTTTGGCCAGTCATTCGCCTCACTTCAATCACAGCTGTCTCCATAGCTTTAATTAAATGTGTTCCTAGCATGTCCTAATAATTTCCATATCCAGATACCTCCCACTCACCATTAGTGTATTCAGGTAAATCTTATTTATCCCCCTGCCTGGCTTTTCCATGCTGTTCCCTGGTATACAGGAGATTAGTGAATGCAGTGTTTTATCTTGTCATCACTGGAATCTGGAAATCGCAGAGCACTTTGCCTCTAACAGTAAATGTGCTGCATCAATAGATTTTCTAAGGTCTAATAACCA